>WBNH01000766.1:0-127127 GCA_013401255.1 Urocolius indicus
CAGCAGGTTCCTCCCTGCCCAACACTCAAGACCGTGGCTCATGACTTAGGGCAGAGCTACACCAGCTGAGAATCAGGCACACAGCTTGTTTTTTTTCCAAAAGATGATCACTTTTTATCTTTGTGGCTGATGAACACGTTACCTGAGCTGAACGTGTCTCTCACCAGGAAAAAGGAGTGGAGCCATGACCAGTTCCACCTCCTGACATTGCCCTCCCGACTTCACCCATTCCGTACAACTCAGTGACTTGCTCTGACATCCTAATCTCAGTGAGATCATAGATTTCAACCAAGACACATTTCCTCGGTGGCTCATGTTACCACCCACGCTCACAGCAAAGGCACAGTCAGTCAACCCCAGGTGGTTTCTCTGAGCCATGACAAATCAGTTATTCAGATCCACACACAAAAGAAGCCACTGGACAAGCTGTTGTGTTGTTAATTAAGTGTGCACACATGGGTCTTATCCTCAACAAAGCTCTCACCTGAAGCTTTTTTTTTTTGTCCAAAGTTATGCTGTGTGTTTTAATGCATGCCATTGGAAATGCAAAGCCTGATATTCTCTGTCACAGAGTGATTAACAGGAACAAGAGGATCTTGAGTGAAAAGCAAACAGCACCTACGCCCACTTAAAGACAAACCTCAAACAGACCAACCTGTGCAGCTTGCTGAATAAGGAATTCCTACTCTGTGGATATATAATCATGATTTCAGGAGTTGTTTCTCTTGTATCCTCAACAGATGGAGAGTAATTCTCCACTCCTCTAGTGGTTTTCACTTTGCTCATGTCTTTTCCACTGTATGAAAGGAAGACAAAGAAATGGTCAAGTGAAATCAAACATCTGTGAGAAAAAGAAAAGGCAGGATGAATGCAGAGCTGAATATTGTCTTACAGCTCTCTCTGGAGAAATCTATTATGGAACATGCTATAGGTAAAATTTTCCACAATACCTCCATGGCTTCCAAGTCTCTTTGAACACAGAAGTGTTCACTACACCTCAGCTCCTTACATCAATTCAGCCATTCCGTTTTTCTCCTCTAAATCATATGCTTTAGTAGAATCCACACCTTGTAACCTCATTGAAGTGAATTCATTTAATTGGTAGGATAATATTGAAGGGTATTTCCTTGAAATTTAGCCACGATGAAATAACTGAACATGGAACTTAGCAGAGCACATCAGTATACACTTAATCTTGAACAGTGAGGATGCTCATTCTTATTTTTATGTACTGTTGGATACTGACCAGAGCCACATTTTGGGTTCCTTTTTGTTGTGAGATAAAAAAAACATGATCAAAACCTAACACTAAAAAAAATATCAACACTAACACAGCAACCATGGAAATGGTCACTGGCTTTCTTACATGTTAAGAGTCTCCTCTAACAGGAGATTGTTGTAGCTGGTGCAGTTTGTCTTCTGCAATCATTCAATCTAGACCAATTCATTGCAGCTGATGAGACACAGCCCAATCTGATGATGTCTTTTTTTTTCCCCTTTGCAAACAGGATCACTGTTATTACGAAGGTTACATTCAGGGTGATGCTGATTCCACAGCGAGCATCAGCGCTTGCAAAGGTGTAAGGTAAGGTGGAGATTTGATTCCTAAAGGGTAGGAATGGCTGAATGTGCACATGCCATGAGGATCAGTTCTCTGATATAAAGAGGATGTAAAGAACTGATGCTTTTCCTCATCACAGGGAAAGAAATTTTCCAAAAGTAAAAGGGAAAAAGGGGAGGAAAAAAAATGACATTTCTACTTTGGTTTCAGAGTTTATAAATTGGAAGCTGAAGAAACATCTATATCAATTAATTTGTATGACTAATTCCATATTAGATCAGGTCATACATCACAGCATTCAGTGGTGATTACAGTCAGCATTTCAAGTGGGTGCTTCTAAGTTGCACTACCACTTCAAGAGAAAACTGTATTATTTGCAGTGCTGCTGCAGTAGTTACAGGGTGAGGAAGGTCAAGCTTTTACACAAAAAGCTCAGTTAAAAGAACCTGCTGATTTCTGATCGCTGAAGACAGAGTGACAGAACACAAAAGAAGAGGATGGCTGTTGATTCTGAGCAGCTGCAGCAAAACGTTTGTCCAATGGTCAGTGGAGTTTGATGTTTGTTGTTCAAAGTTGTTCTAAACTCCTAATTTCTTCCACTGTTTCAGTTTTTCATCTCAATTAAAGATGAAAACACATACCTTTGGATTCCTCACTCAACTGAAATGAATGTTTCAATCACCCTTGTTAGCACAAACTCCCAAAATTCAAACCTAAATCCTGTCTAAATCAGTTTCTTCTTGACTGACAATCTCCTATTCGGAGACTCCACTGACCAGTCAAACCTTCCCATTGCCTCTGCAGCAGCAATTGCTGCTTTTAAGTTGTGGTACGCTGCCTGCTGCTAAACCATTCCATTGCCTCAGCAAGCTTGGGCTAAATGCTGCTAGAGATCGTGTTGCTATCTTGACTCAGTCCTGCAGATACAGAAGTTAACAGTCTCGTTTTCTCAGTGGCTATTTTGAGACCCGTGGTCAGAAGTACCTCATCGAGCCCTTGGGAGCTTCAGACAGAGATGAACACGCAGTCTATAAGTATGAGAAACTTGAACAACAATCCATAAAAACCTGTGGTCTAATCAACAATACCTGGGAATCAGATTCCAATGACCCCACTAACGACATCTTCAAATCCAGCAAGAGCCCAGAGGTAAGTACACAGTTCAACAACAGCACAGTAAGTACAGAGCAGAAAAGGCATCGCAGCTGTAGAACTCTGCGAGCAGCACAAGTGGCACCTCTAGAAATGTGATTGCAAGCACTGAAGCTTAATCAGATCCTAAAGAACTATTGCAAAACCTCACAGACTTGAGGTTACTGATTTCACCTGAGCTAAGCCCTCCCTGCAGGTACTAATAGGTGCCCTTGTGCCTCCTTAAATGATTTCTTAATATCTAGCCAGCCTTTCATAATCTTAATGATCATTGCAGCATCTAGTCTATTTATCATTTTAAAACAAAGCAATCCTATACTAAATTACTTAAATGGCTAAAGAAATATCCTTACAACTACCACAGGGCTTTCAAATTGCAAAGACTGAGACTGAAATAGGTTTCAGAAGTCATTTCCATGTCTCTTTTCTTTAGATGAAGGCATATCTGAAAGCAAAGAAGTACCTGGAGCTTTACATAGTTGCAGACAATTCTTTGGTGAGTGTTGAAAGGATTTGCTCCTATTTAACCAGCTAGAGGTGAGCTTTCCAAAGCAGCTACTACTCTCATATGCCTGGGCTCCTACTAGAATTACAGTACTGCACCGTTATACCACTCACTTTGGCCAGGAAGACGGATTGATTTGGAAAGTCCCACCTGAGGACAGTGAGAATTCAGAACACATCACAGAGTGCCTGTCCCCTCCACACTGAGATTTGCACATTAGAAAAGAGCCTGAACTTAAACCACATCTTCTGTTAAAACTGTACCTAAAAAAGATCCCAGTGAGACCAGACCAAAAGATGTGGTTCCCAGTGCAATCTTCTGTGGGACATGTCTGAGAAATCACTTTTCCCCCTCTCCTTTTACTGACAAACTACATTTACTCTTCCAGTACAAGAAGTATGATGAAGATGTTAAAACTATAAGACAAAGGATATTTGGAATGGTCAATTACATCAACACGGTAAGAGCAAACAGCCGAGAGAGATGGCAATACAAGTGATGGAGAAGTTCTTTCTTTTGCAGACATCATGAATCTTCATTACTCTGTGTAGGAAAGACTGAAAACTGAATTTTATTGCCATTTAGGACACAAATTTAAACACATCTGTCTGTGCTATCCCCTACTTGGCCTTCAGATATCTTTATTCTATAAGGGAAGAGTTGAGATTTCTATGAAGGAACATTTCTAACCCTTAGGAAATACTTAGAAAACTTTCTAACCTTTAGAAAATACATTTTCTAACCCCTAGAAAATACTTGTTGAAGTGAATGATTGAAATCCTTTGAAACTAATGAAGAGATTCTCAATTCTTCATCTCCTTTGCAAGTCCAATCTCTTTTCAAACATTGCTGGGATTTTCATGCACTTTAAAGCCGCTGTTACAGTTGGTTTAAACATGAGGGGAAGTAAAGTTCTGTGTTTTGTTTGTTGCAAATTCAAGGTGCAAAAGGCAAAAGCTTAAATCAGGTGTGAACAGTTGGAAGCGACAACAAGGAACCAATTAGCAGGATGAGTGTGTTTCAGGGGTCTCCCTGACGTGCTTCATTTTTACAGCAGCATTGTTTCTGCTGCAGGTTTATAAGGCCATAAATATCTACGTGGCTTTAATTGGCCTGGAAATCTGGACAGATGGGAACAAATGCCTCCTGAGCCGTGCTGCAGGATTCACCTTGGACAGCTTCTCAAAGTGGCGTCTGTCAGATTTGTTGAAGAGGAAGAGAAATGACAATGCGCAGCTAATCACGTGGGTATCCTTCAGCTTCCTCTTGGCACTGCCAAAGACTTCCCAAGGCATTTGTTCTTTCCCTGATGCTGTCTATACTGAACTGGATTTTATGCTTTCCAACACTGGATTGTATCAATTCTAAGCCAAAATGATAACTGCAGATGTTTTCTTGCTTGGATTTTCTTCATGGAACACAAATACCTGCCAGGTACCAGGATGTAGGATGGCACCTTTCTATCTGAATCCTTGCAAAAACAGGCTATGTAAACTTTTGCTGCATCCCATTCTCTCTTTTCCCCTGCCCTGGCCACAGAGCTGTGTCCCAAAATCCACAGTGTAGTCTAACAACCTAAGGAACCACGACATAAAGTTTAACAGCTGGGAAACGCACGTTGCCAAACCAAACCAGCACTTACTTTGCTATCCTGGCTCAAGTTCAACAGCCCTGATTCATCCAAGCCCTTTGCTGCTTTTAGAGCACTTCATCAAGCTCTTTAGACTCAGACACATGAAGTCCAGTGGGCTGCAACATAATCGAAGTAAACATTTCATATGGAAAGGGTATTCAATTGTTTTCTGATTCAAAGGGATCTGAAGCATGTCCTCAAATACTGTGTTCAATCAGGGATGCAATGCAGAGCTGGAAATGAGATTATGCTTCAAGCCTTCAGCCTGGTTAAGCAAGAAGGCTTGGCTCCAGATCTGCCTCCTGGTCACATCATTACAGTTCATTCTGCCTTTCTCCTTCCTTTACAGAGGTTATGACTTTGAGGGGACAACGATTGGATTAGCCTTCCTAAAATCCATCTGCAGTGATACCTTTTCTGCAGGTATTATTCAGGTCTGATTTCTTTTTGTTCATATTTTAAAGGCTTTTCTGTGTTTTTTACCCAAGCAGCAAAGACCGTTTGTTAAAATTACCAGGTGTATGACACTGCCAGTTCTCTATCTTGTTCATATCGTTATCTTATTAGATATTTATTAGCATTTATTAGAAAGGCACAGGCATAGATGTGAAGTGCAGAGGGGAAGGAAGGCAGACACAAAGCCTGGTATTTGTGTTACCTAAATGCCAACATCAGGCTCAGATACCTGTATTTGGAGAACCAGGCTCCAATAGTGAGAGGAGAGACACCAGTGAGTTTGTTATCTTAAGGTTTCTTGTTTTGAACAGGGAATTGGTTCTGACTGCCAGAAGGCATCTTATCAATTTAGCCACTTAATTACAGCTGCCTAAACTCCTCTACTTAAACCTCAGCCTGAATAGGAGCACAGATCCTAAACTTTACCAGCACCACCGAGAACCCAACTGTTGCACTTAGCTCCAGAGGCTGGGCTTGTTGGGAAGAGGAATAACCCACATGACAGTCCTGCTTTCCCACACCAGAAGGAAATGCCAGGGCATTCATAAAGCTAGAATGCTTTTGAAGGTGGAGGGATGCATTTTGTAGCAGCATGATTTGCAATGGCATGCTGGAAGAGTACGACTAGCTCATTGACTCATGTTTTATGTATTTCCACTACTGCCTGCTGTTCATATATGTGCATTTGACTCAGAAAAGCACAACTTCTCCTTTTCTCCCTCCCACCAAGCAGCACAGACCACCAAGCTAAGAGTGAAAATGGAACTCAGCATTTGCCTTTCCTTTCTGTGCATGCACAACACTGTAAACAACAGTTACCTTGATGTAATGAGTAATTATTACATCATACCCATGGAATTACCCTAAGCACAGAGTCAGCTAACCAGATAGAGGATTAAGAGTTTCAGCTGTTCAGTTTCCTTTAACACTCAGTTGTTTCTTGGCAGTCTAACTTTCCTCATGTTTATTTCAAAGCTCATTTACTCATTTTCATTAGTGGTACCATCTCCTTATAATGTATCTATTGTAATATACATGTATAATCTAGCATAGGCTGTGGAATAGATGCATGCATGGACTGAATTCCATCTCAATCCTTATCTATTAGTGAGGATCATTTCACCTGAAGAAAAACTGTCCTCTTAGCCATATGGCTCCTCTGATGTACCTTCTTGTTCTGCAACACTGATGGAAATAGCAGCTTTGTTCTTATCTCTCCAGGACCATAACAGAAATGAGATTGCAGTGGCAGCTACCATGGCCCATGAGATGGGCCACAACCTTGGCATGAGTCACGACACTGATGCCTGCACGTGTAGTGCTCCAGTTTGCATCATGACAGATACCGTCAGGTAGGAGTTTGGATAAAAAGGCAAGGACATGAATGTGTGGGGCAGTTCAGGGTGGGCTTTGCATAAACCACCACTTTCCAAAATGGAGTAGTGATTGTCATGAGATAATTCCCTTTAAATCAACAAAAAGATGACAAAAACTAAGTGATTCCTCAAAAAATATTCCCAGATAGAGATCCTCAAAAAAACCCTCAATCCAAACCCAACTTTAGTCACTTTTGGATAACATCAGCTTTGTATGTATGCAGGTGTTGCTTCTCTTTGCCTATGTCAACCCTCACACAGATCTTCCTGCTTTCTCAATCTAGTTCTGTCGTTCCCAAGAAGTTCAGCTCTTGCAGCCTCCAAAGTTTTGAGAAATACATGCTGAGTGAGATGCCAAAATGCTTAACTAACATCCCAGACCCAAGCAGCATCGTTGCACCTCCAACCTGTGGAAATGGCTTTGTGGAGCAAGGAGAGGAATGTGACTGTGGCACTCCTGAGGTATCTGCATAAAATAATGCTTGGAAGAGGCAAAGAGTTTTACTCAGGCTGTGGAGTAGCTGCTTTTTTTTGTTAGTTTGAGGCTTTCAGTTCAAAGCTAGCTGAAACATTTCTATAGAGGTTGTGGTCATCGAGTTGCTGATGTGCAATAGAGCCACCCCTCTGCCTTGTGTGACAAATGCATGGTTTGTCAGGCTGTGTTGACAGAGGAACTGAGAATGAGGAGAAGCCATGCACATTAAAGAATCTCAGCAGAAATAAGCAAGTTTCCTGTACCACATCTATCTGCACTTTCATCATCAGACACGCGTTGTTTCCTTTGTATGCTCACCCACAACGACTGGCCCAGCTTCCAGGGAAAAGGGCTTTCAGAAAAGCAAACTGCAGGTCCAAGATGCCTTTCCCTCCCTCAGTAACCAAGTGCAGGGTGGGTGGTTCATTGAGAATGCATTGCAGAGGGGATCAAAGCCTGATGCAGGTTAGCAGAGCTCTGATTGTTAGTTCTATCACAGGAGTGCACAAATGACTGCTGCGATCCTGAGACGTGCAAGCTGACAGCAGGCTCCAGGTGTGCACATGGAGAGTGCTGTGAAAACTGCCAAGTAAGGCTCCTTTAAACCTCTTTTTTTTCCTCATATTTTCCAGAGTATTTTCTTTTCCTTCTGTGAAAATGCAGTAATACACCTTCCAAAGGTAAAGACACCTCTTTAGTTGTAATGACTGACATAGCACTGCAATGACAAAAGCCCTTTGACCATCCCAAACCACACAATTATCAGTTCACTTAATCTTTCAGCATCCTGGATGAATGAGCATTTTGGTTTCTCATCTTCTCCTGGAAAGAAAAGCTGAGGCAGTGTCAGTCAAAAATCTTGTCACTTGACATAACCAACTTCAAACTGGATGGGGACATCCCTCCTCATGTAACTTGTACAGCACGGATGACACTTGTCCCCCTTAATTTTAGTCCCCTCATTCAGTATGATTCTTTAACCATCATGGAAGAGCTTATCTGTTAAACATAGCTTTCTTTTTCTCCTACTTCAGTATAAAAAGCCAGGAGCTGTTTGCAGAGAAGTTAAAGATGACTGTGACCTGGCTGAGATGTGCAGCGGCTTCTCTGAGCACTGCCCAGCCGATCGATTCCGGGTGAACGGGTACCCCTGCAACTACGGTGAAGGTTATTGCTACATGGGAAGCTGTCCCACCCGAGAAAGCCAGTGCAAAGCTGCTTTTGGAGCAGGTGAGTACAAGCTGATGTTGGAAGAATGAGGTTGAGTGTGAGGGGTGAGCTTTGTCTGCTAGCAAATCATCAAAGTCCCAGCTTGTATTGCTTGCTTCATTCTTATTTTGATATTTAACACTGTAAGTGACCACAACTTTGTGAGCTGAAGCTCAGAGCACAGCACTGCAATGTGTTTCTAGAGAAATGGGAAGTGGTAAAAGCATATTCCTCTTTTGCACAATGCTGTGAAGAGAACTTTGGAATGGAGCTGGGGGAATATTCTTTGCTTGATAGGAAGAGGAAACGTCTATTTCAAATTTAGGTCCAAATTTAGTCTGCCTTTATGATTCTAAAGGTGTGGGGTGACTTACCCTCTGCTCAGTACTGAAATCATCTCCAGACCTGACTACGTCCCTTCCTCTTAGGCAAGATCTATTGGTTTGTACTGGATAGAGAGAGGACACGCAGGACAGGTTCTGCTATGTGTATGCAGTAACGCTGCAGAATGAGCGCCTGAAGTAGGACAGAGAGTCATTTAAGTCCATGGGATAACTTCACTAAGAAAAGCCATTTCCTGAACAAGCAAAGGAAATTTAATATCATTAGTTCTCACATAGGCAGAGAACTGAAATGAATCCCATTGCATTTTTCCTCCTTCACAGAGGCTACTGAAGCTGCAGCTTCCTGCTACCGGATGAATGAGAAAGGGGTGTATTATGGATACTGCAGGAAAGAACAAGGTAGTCACGTCCCCTGTCCAAAAAAGTAAGCACTGTGTTAAAGAACTTGATGGGATTTGGGAAAGAGAGACCACTTCTATTCAAACTAAGAGAAAGCAGCAAGGAGCAGATGATTTTAGAGGGCACACACGTGTCCCTTCTTGTTCAGTTTGAATATTGTGGTAAAGCCAATTCTAAGAACATTGGTTTCCAAGTCATGAGTTTCAGTGTGAGAAAGAGAGAGTGTGTACATATACATGTGCAAACTTCCTTGTGAAGGTGACTGCATGTGTATGCATGTGCTGCCAAGTACAGGGAAAGGACTTTTGAACCTCAGAAGCTGAGGATGGGTCACAGTTAAATACTCATCTTTGCAAATGACCGCGGGCTCCCTAAATAAGCTCAAAGGGGAATGAAGAACCTGCCACTTTCTACTCAAAAACCAACCTGAAAACACCCCAAACCAAAACTCCTTCCTATACACAATGAATTTGAGTGGAGGAGAGCAGCAGCTCAGGTAGTTTTGCTGGGCCATGTCATTGTTCCAGCAGCTCTTCTTCTCCTTGCAGAGACATCATGTGTGGAAAGTTGTTCTGTACAGGGGGCAAGGAGATGCCTCGTGATGGCAGCCTGGTGACTTTTGACTCCTGCAAAGCAAGTTTTCCTAGAAATGAAGAAATAGACCCAGGAATGATTCTCGATGGAACCAAGTGTGGGAATGGGATGGTTAGTACAGAACAGCTGTTTGCCTTATTTCCCCCCCTCTACACCTTTCAGTCTGGTTTATATCACTAGCTCTTTTACCAGGCTTCAAACAGGGAAGACTGGAGGGGACACTAAACTTCTGCTGATCTGATTTGCCATCCCTTCTGCCTCACATCTCCCACAAATCAGCAGCAAAGCAAATAGGAGCTGTGAACATTCCCATTTCCTTATGCTTGACTGCTGTTACCTTACTTTTTACTGGCCCAAATATATGTGGCAACAGGGACATACCTTTGTATGAATGGTCAAAGTTCATACATATATTACTGCTTTTAATTACTTACTTAATGGATGTGCTAAGCATCACTGAGTGCTATTTCCAGTTCCTTTGTTCTCTATGTCTACTTGGCAGGGAGAGAAGGATGAAGGAGTGGAAAGCAGTGATGTTTGCACTTCTTTGTCACTCTCTTCAGCTATAAAACACCCAAAGGTCAAATGAAAAATGATATCCACATATCAAGCTCCTAATAATGTAGGTTTAAAGTGATTTGCAGACCTGTTTCTGTGCCTTCTTTTACTCTTCATCACTTGCCACGACAATGTGCAAGCTCTGCATGTTCTGACAGCTATGAACTGCTTTGTTACCATTTGCCCTGTGTGTTTCAGGTGTGCAGCAATGGAGAATGTGTCTATGCTGAAGATGTCTTTAGATCAACCAACTGCTCTGCCAAGTGCAGTGGACATGCTGTAAGATATGAAGCATTTCATACAATGAACTTTAAGAAAACCCCTAAGAAAATCATGCCCATCAGCTCATAGAATGGTGGGGTTGGAAGGGACCTTTAGAGATCACCTAGTCCCACCCTCCTGCAGAAGCAAGTTCACCTAGATCAGGTGGTATAGGAACACGTCCAGGTAGGTCTTAAAGACCTCCAAGGAAGGAGATTCCAGCTCCAGACCTTATTGATGATGGTGTTTAAGTCACTGGGACAGGAATGGGCCAAAAATTGTGGAGTCAGTAGCTTCCTGTGAATCTAACCTGATCCAGCATCAATACTTTTGCAAAGGAGTTGACAGGAGATGGACCCAGGTTTTGTGCCTGGCCCTGCTTCTGAGTACCACAGCTATTTATTTCACATCATCTCCTCTTTGGGGAAGAGGATTGTGCTCATCTTGTTTGAACATTCAGAGTGGTGCAGATGTAAAGATTATCTGCTGCTTTGTGCCTTGTACTGCAGAAACACTGGCAAAAGACACATGATAGGAGCCAATCAGCCTGTCCTTTAGTGGAGAAAACTGCTACACCCTGTGCTAAATGTTAGTCCAAGTGAAAGGAGAAGGGGTTTCCACACCTAGCATCAATCAGCTTATCAGAACCCTCATCCAGACACATTGACAATCTTTGACCTCACAACTTCACTCACATTTCCAAGCTGAAGATGCTCCTGGCTTTATGTTCCCTCAGGTGTGTGACCACGAGCTGCAATGCCAGTGTGAAGAAGGATGGGCACCACCGACCTGCGACAGCTCATCAGCTGTCACCAGTAAGTGCTGGATGTATGTTGGGTACCATCAGCTGCTGCCTGACACGAGCTGCTGTGACTCCAGCTGAAACAGCCCTGGCTTGCACTGGGTGTCAGTTTCTTTACAAGTATTGCATAACTAGGGATTTGATTTCTATGCATCTTTAAGATGCTGTAGCTTGTGTGACTAGAGCAAGCTATTTTTCTTCCTGACCTAACAGAAGTGATCCACCCAGGAGATTATTTAGAGCAATAGGGCTTTTCCTTTTCCCATCCTGAGATAACAAGCACATCATATTAGCTCACTGTCAAATCTAAGTGGAGGCAAGCTCACAGAGGCTCCACTGTAAGGCTGGCAGGCAAGTTCCATCCTTTATCACCTGCATGGCAGTGGCCTTTAACTGATCTGCCTCTGAAAGTGTGTGCACATTTCCTTGTGTTTAGAGGGGCAAAATAAGAAGCCTTTGGTATTAAGTATTCTTATCCTCTCTCCACACTCACTAGAGTACCATCAGCTCTCAACATTGTGGCTTGGTTGAGGCTTTTGAATAGCTTTGCTGAAGGGAAATGGTGAAGTCTTGTTGTGTGATGCCAAAGGCCTGCACCCAATTGGAGGTAACACCCTTTGAGAGAGAAGAGTGTCAATGAAACCACCCTTGAGGATGGATGCAAAGGGCTAGATTTGTTTAGCTCAAAGGCAGCTCAGGCAATAACCAGGGTCTCCAAATATAGCAAAAAAAGGCAAGAATACACATTCCTTTCCATCACCGTTTGTGGCAGGAGACCATAAGCTTGAGCAATGGTGAGGATAAATAGGGTCTTGACCATGTCAAAAGAAGTTACTTTGCCAATGGTCTTGATGGGAAATGTCCTAGTGATAGTGGATCTTTTAGGAAACAGTGATTTGTGTTCTCTCTCTCCCTGACAGGCTTTGCTATTGTTGCTGGTGTGCTGGTTGTCCTTGCTGTCACAGCAACTGCTGCTGTGGTACTCACCCGCTCCCGAGTGTTCAACAAGAGGTAAAATGCTCATCCCCACTGAGGGAAAACTCCCTAGAGCTAAGGAACTCCTGGTTAGGTTTTAACCTGGCACTTTCAAAGAGGATGGAGAGAATTAAACACTGGAAAGTCAAGAAACCTGGTCCATGACCTTTGTGGAGCTGTTTCAGAGATCTCACAGTTGGGGGAGGACTGAAGGCTTGAAACTGCAGCTCTCAAGATTAAATTCAAATAATTAAAGGGGAGAAATAAAGAAAGGACACAGACAGAAGATAGAAATAAAGAAAGGATGTAGGTAGCAGGTAGAAATAAAGGACATAGCTCTATAACACAGCCACAGGCATTCAACTTCAGTAAGCTGGGTTTCGTTTTTGACTTCAGTCAGAGTGAGATTTACAGGTCTCTCTAATATTCACACAGCTGCCAGAGAAGGGGACCTGGAGCCACAAACCAAGTCTTTGCAGATCAAGAACAAAGATGCAGAGAACACCCTGTGCTGGCAGTACCTGCCCAGGAGGTAAGAGCAGGATGGTGCAGGGTGAGCTGTAGTGTCCCTAGGACTGTAACTGAGGGGCTGGAACATCAGAACTCATCAGCCAAAGCATGCTACACTTCTGTGAGGGTTTCACTCTGCTTGTCTGTGGCTGAGAGTGCTGCAGATCTCAAAGGAGAGAGGGGAAAAAAGCCAACCACATGAGCCCAAGCCTCTGTCTGCAGTAGAGGCATGCAAGGATAATGCACAGAATAAGAGCGACATCATAGGTAACTGTTCCCTGTTTTCAGATGAACGATAAGAAACTGCTCCTTCCTGTACCTCCACTGCCAGCAAACAAACCACAGCACCAGAGTGTAAGTACCTCACTTGCATGTTGGCTTTGGGGAAGCCAGAACATACCAGTTCATGCCATGCTGGAGAGTCACAATGACAATCTGATCCCAAAGGCTGCCCTCCAGATCAATCCCTGCATGTCTTCTCAGGGCCAGATGGCATAAAGCATCCTGCTTCTGAGAGGAATGTATCCTTTTACCCATCTTGAGGTACTTTTTATATAGAACACAAGGCAGCACATTCCCATGGGAATACAGAATCACAGGATCATTTTATTTGGAAAAACCCTTTATGCACATTAAGTTCAAGCTCTCCCCTCACCCTGCCAAGCCCACCACCAACCCATGGCCCTCAGCACCTCAACTTTGCAATATCTCCAGGGATGGGCACTTCATCACCTTCCTGGGCATGAGGGGCCCAACACTGAACACAGCCCTTGAGCTGCAGCCTCACCAGTGCCCAGCACAGAGGGACAATCTCTGCACTGCTCCTGCTGCCACCCCATTGCTGATCTAAATCAGGATTAATGTGGTTTATATTCTCTTTTCTTACAGCCCATCATAAGGCCAAAAGGTCCCCCACCCCCACCTCCTGTTCCTTCCACCAAACCAACCTCTTCTCACACAGAAGAGACTTTTGTGAGTATAACTCTGGAGGTTTCACGTCTCTCATCTGAGTCACCTTTCTTTTGCTATGTGATCCTAAACTACACAAGATCCTCTTGATCTGTGCCCAAGGAGCCCTGCAAGCCATCCTAGGCACATCTCATTAGCAGCAGTACACGGAGTCCAAACTGCCAGGGATTTCAGGTGTGAGCACAATGCAAATGCTGAGCATCTTTGCTACTACAGATGTGCACAATGGTCTTTGTACTGCAGAGATGTGGTAGTCCCTACAGATGCCACCTGTGAGGGGATCTCCATCAACGTGCTTATCTGTATTTTGAGTGCCTAAAACCCATAACAATATGAGTATTGTCACTAATGAACCCAGAGCTTCCTACTTCAAAATGCCTCCTTCAAATATTTAATATCTCAGCATTTGAGCCCCCTCCCCACCTGATATGAAGGTGCAGAAACCATCTTCACACTGGCAGCATCAGTGCATGGCACTGCCTGCAGAAAGAATGATGGATCAGGACTAAATGGAGTAAAAAATTAGGAACCCAAACCACATAGAATCTTGATTATGAAAACACATTTAAATCTCCCTGTCTTTAGAGACCCTTTCCTCAACATTTTCCTTGGCCACATGGTCAGCTTTAGCTTCCTAAGCAGTCTGTGTGAGCCTGGATTAAGCATAGCTCAGTGGTCTTCTGAGATGGGAGATTTACACCTTTTATGTATTGGTATTACTGCACCTCCTTGTTCATGGAGAGATTAATTCACCCCCAGCTTTTCTACTAGGAAAATGTTGTAGTAAATACCTGAGATAACAGTAGCAGCAGTTGAGGTCTGCAGAGGTTCTGCAGCTACTCAAATAGGAAAGTCCAGTGAGACTTACACTATCTTCTTTGTTACAGGTACCAGAGAGAAAACCTCCTCATCTCCCAGTTCCCAAAGGCAAACCTCCACCTCCACCAAAGGTAACCTGGGTTCAAATACGAGTAGCAAGTCTTTAGGGGTGTAATTCATTGCAACTGCACATGGCACATTGTGATTTCACTCTCTCTCTTTTCCATGTAGGCTTTAAAACCTCCAATGAATCCCAGGGTATGAAGCATCTGATGAAGACACCAGAAATCTTCAGGGACAACTTGTTTGTCCCTTGATTCCTCCACTTTTGGCAAAGGCAACCCAAGACAATCTGTCTGTTCTCTTTTAAAACAAGAGCAACTGACTAACAGCTGCTTTGAAAGAAAAAGGTGGTGTTTCAAACAGCAGCAAACCCTTTGGTGGTGACAAGAAGATACTGTCTAAAAGGAACTGAAGCAGAATCGCTGCTTGCACTGAGGTGTAGACTGGGAATAAGTTATGAAAGCTGCTTAACACCTCCTAGACCACCACCACCACAAGATGTGGCTGCCCTGGGATGTCCTGCATCTACAGCACTTGTCTGGATACAGACCTGAGAAGATCAGGGAAAGTGTGGCTACTACATGTTTGTACATTGTCAGCTTCTTGGTACATTTCTGGATTATTGCCATCCCTCTCTCCAGCCATGGAGCTGAGCTCCTCTCCTTCATGCACATGTTTGCAAGGTCTGGAAACAGAAAAACCCTTCCTGCCCTTTGGAGAAACCTTCCTGTCCTCAAGGCTTTGGATTAATGCATTGATCCTGGAAAGATCCTTTAAAATTGGATTCCCTCATTAATCTTTAGATTACCTGTTAAACAAGATCCCTCTGTTGAGCAGGTAGAACTGGAGATATGCTCAAAAGCAAACCACACAGCAGTCAAACCACTTGTTTCTTGCAAATGCTCCAGAGCTCTGGCTGTGCCAGTTTAAAAAGAGCTCCAGCTGCCACCACTGCACTTGGACAGCAGCATTCAGAAATGCACAGTCAACAGAATCCTTAATCATTTATTTCATTTGCCCTTCAACTCCAGAAATATCTGACTGCTTCTCCCTTCCAGGGTATACACACCTTGATGTTTTTGTTTCATTGCACTTGCAATTAAAGGTGTGTCATTGCAAAGCTGCTAACCAGAACAGGGCTGAGCACAGGGCTTTGTTATTGTGGGACAGCACCACAGCATGAAGCCTCTGCACACTGGTTTTTGTACTGAGGGGTTTCTTCATTCCTTCTGGCCTCTTGGCATCAGCAGTGTTGACACTACTGGCCTGCTGGCATAGATCTGCATGATACTGTTGGCATTGCTGTTAATACTGTGAGAGGGTGCTGGCACTGATGCTGTTGTTGCCCTTGGCACTGGTACATTCATGTGGTTGGCACTGATATTTTTAAGTTAAAAGAGCACAGAAGGACTTGTCAAGGAGAAAAAAATTTTACCAAGGAAAGAAAGAAAAAAAGAGAGAGAGAAACCAAATTGCACTGGACCCAGAGTCCTCCAGATTTTATAGAGGTTCCAGTTTGAACTGGATCTGGGTTTGGATCAGGATCAGAATTAGAACCTGGATCCAAATAGATTATGCTGTGGCTCAGGAAGGCAGTTTCCAGCCCTTGGGCACAGTGGCTTTGCTAGAGAAGACCACATTGGCTGCCAAAAGCCCAAAACCAGATCTGAGGCCTCAGGCCAGGACTGCACAAATTAACTGAGACCTGGTTCTGACCAAGGTCTATTAGGACTTCTTAAAAAAGCCTGAAACCCTCTACACTCCAGCTCATGAACCAGCACATGGCTCCTTCTCTGGAGACATTCAAACCCAGCTGGATGGGTTCCTGTGTGACTTGCTCTAGCTGGTCCTGCTCTGGCGGGGGGGGGTTGGACTGGATGATCTTTCAAAGTCCCTTCCAATCCTTCAGATGCTGTGATTCTGTGAAATCCTGCTCCATGTTCTCTTGTTTGCACACTGAACACGTAACTGTGCTGTCACTTTTCAAATGCAGACCCTTCTCATTTACAGGGGCCGTGGCTGCAGCTGCAGATCGCTCAGCTCTGATACAGAAACTCATCTACAAATACCTAATTTCTTCTCTAGGGACAGGCTTGCTTGGAGGTTGCTCTTGATAGAGCTGTGTGCTCTGCAAAGCACAGTTGTGATGAACTTACAGTCTTCAGTTTGAGGAGTGAGATGAGTTTTCTGTTGAAGGATAGATGTTATTTGGAAGAGACCATCTTTCTTCCACTCCAGATAACTGCTTCTTTATTTGAGTCAGCAATGGATTTTAATCTGTTTGTATTTTGACTATGGTGTAAAGATTGAGAACTTGTGTTTTTTTTTTTTTTTATGGAATGTCATTCATGCATTTACAGAGATTTCTATATTAAAAGTATTCTATCTAAACTGAAGGGGCTTGTTTTGTTCTTTAAGGATCATCACTGGCACATGACACCAGTGTAAAGGAGCATCATTTGTAAATTGCCAAATCTCTAAAACTCCTACTTGGACCAAAACAACCCAGCTCTTGCCAAACCCTGACAATTTAGCAAGTAAAGCTAAATTAAACTTATAATAAGGATTGACAAAATGCTACATCCCATTTTTCTGCCACCTTTAAAACCTATTTCTTCATGGCTTACAACCTCTTCTACTTTCTGAGCACTCAAGTATTTACCAAGGATACAGAGAGCTGAAGCAACCTAAAGTCTACAGACTTGTTTTCTCTTAATTACCTTTCTAAGATCCCAAACCATGGAGCTTGGCCTTACTTTCTCCTGCAGAAAACCGGTGCTCTGACCTGCACAAGCTCAGACCTCCTTGACATTTGAACACTCTCAGGAAGCAAAGCCTGTACTCAGCACCCAAGCTGAGAGTTGTGCACTACTGGGACCAAGCATCCAACTTCAACAGAAACCTAAGGAAAACTGGAGCACACACTGATAGCTGCTTATGATTTACAGCTGTTCTTGGCCCCAGCAGCCACAGGACAGCTGATAGTATCCCTTGTGCTGGATGGAGCACATGTTGTGTCCTTCCAGCAAGCTCTTGCACAAAAGGGCTCCTCCAGAGGTACAATCCATTGTTCTGTTGTGCAAACGTGACATCTGCTGTTAAAAAGCCTCTACTGCAAGAAGAAAGAGCCCAAAAGAACTGAAGATACCAGTTGTCAAGAGCCTGCAGCTGGTAGCCCTGAAGGGCTGGTGCATCATCAGATGCATTTCCTTACAGAGTCTCATACTTTTCACTCAACTGCAGTAGTTTAATCTGGGTCCTGCTCTTCCCTTCCTCCTCATTCAGGGTCTCTTGCTCCACGTGAGTTGCCACACACACAGAGCAACCAGCCCAGGGGCTGCCACCGTGCAGTGAGGTATGGCAAGGATGTGGCACAGTGCCATCACTCCCTGTGAACTGACACTGGCTCAGTTCCCATTTGCTATGCAGGAACCATGTGCCAGACCTTTGTCTTGCTCCCACCTCCAAAGCACAACAGTTTCCCACTGGTTTTGGGGTAAGTTTTTTGTTTAGTATGATTGAGGACTCCTCCATCTCCTCTTATTCCATAGGACAACAAAACTGTCTTCTACTGCTTCTTTTCAATCTCTGAAGGTACCACTCTGTCATCCCCTCTTTATCCTCCCTCCATCTGCCTCTGCTAGAGAAAGAGCAAACCTTTTGCTCTTTGCACTCCCAACCCAAGCTTCAAACTGTGAACAGTTTTGAGCAGTGCTTGAAAACTAGGCACCCAGGGAACGATCAGAACAGACCCATTCCCTTAGAAGCTCCTACCTGGGTCTGAATTGTGTCCTCTTTGCCGTGCAAATTCAACACTGGCCATTAGAGGGCAATGGGGCATGGAAAAGGAGTTTCTTGTGCTTGCTCTCAGATAACTGCTGTCACCTCAAACAGATCAATTCTGAATATACAGCATCCTCTGACCTTGGGCTATAGATTCAGGAGACATTAAGGAGGATGCCATCAGCCAGGAAGAGTGGGGAGATTGAAGCACACTCGGATATTCAGACACAGAGGCACCAGACGACTAATAAAAAAGGCTAACCCCAAAAACCCTTCAAACATGACACCACAGGCAGTGCCATGCTTGAAGCTTGACACAGCAAGAGGCACTTCTCATTGATTCAGGTTTTACTGAGCAGAAAACAAAGTGTTGTCCTAGCAGCCTTTATCAAAATTAATCATAATTGTCACTTGTAACTCGAAACTGAGAATTTTCTTCCCCTTTTTGCTTCTTTCATTGCACCTCTGAGCTGCACAAATCACTAGCATCTTAAACAAGGGATATAAAAGCAAATCAGTGAGAACTCATGGAAATATTGAGCATTTCCTTGCTGACAGACCCTAAGAACTCAGACTTTACTGCCTTACCACCCAGCTGGGAAACAACCAGCTCTTACTTTCATGGCTTTTGCCACTGGGCTTGATAATATCAGCAAATGTGAACCTCAGCCATCAGCTACTTAGTGTTATTTACCAGTGCCAGTCTTTAATCGCTGGCTTATTGATAACTTCCTGAGTATGGCATTACTGGATGCTTCTAGTCTTCCTATGGTGTGGAGGGAATGGGAGGCCCTGGGAAGGGAGCAGGGGTGGCTGTCAGGTTGCTAGCAATTTCCCTGGCCCCCAGACCACTTTAAAGCAATCTTGAAGAACGTGGCAGAGATATCAGCAGGCGGTTACTGATGTTAGATCCATAAATAATTCCACGTAATGCATGACCCTGGCCTTTTGAAGGTCCAGAGGAAAAAAAAAAAACAGAGACTGAAATATTGATAGATGTGTCTGCAAGAGCTATTATGAAAGGGAAAGCAGTTTCCATGGGGCTGCTCTAAGCCACTGCACCTAGGACTAAAGGGAAAGCTTGGTCACATGCCTGACAAGATAGATCTGAGTGTATAGATCTGACAGCAGAGCACCAAGCAACAGGATAAATGAAAAGAATAACACAACTCCATCTGAAATCCCCCTTCAGCAGTCAAAAACCTAGCAGGCCTCAGGACAGGTGAGGACAGAGCTCAAGCACACTGGCTCTGTGCTGCAGATACAGAGAAGTCCTCTCTCTTACAACTGTAAGAACAGAAAGAGTCATGAGCTGCTCTCTGAATCTATTTTTTCATGTCCTTAAGTGCACCAGAGTAATGTATTTTCCATGTTATTTTTTGCAGCTATCACTGAGTCCCAGCAGTGGGAACGTCCCTTAAAGTGCTGCAGTACATTGCTAAACATGTTTTATAAATCAGCTGGCCCAAAAATCCCTGCTACCCATCCCAGCTCTCTAATGAGGCTTCATAACAGCAGGAAACTCATGAGGTGACTCAGAGAAGAAAACAAAAAAGCCTCCTAGTCAAGGTACTGCAACAGATGAACGTGATTCAGCCCCTTCAGAGCTGGTGACTGAGCCTCTCCCTGCTTTGCTGCAGGGGCCTCTGTAATAAGTTCACCCCTCTCCATTCTCTGCTTACAATGCCTTTGCTCTCACCACACACACACATCCCTAAGAAGGGTCCCACGGCTCAGGGTGACATTGCTCATGTGGCTTCCAGCCACGTTGCAAGGCAAAGGGTCCCTCTTCAATTCTCAGGTGGTGCTACAGGACCAATTCCCACACCAGTGGTTGGGTTTCTTGGCACTTAACAGCTACAACCAAAGGCTGACTTTTCAGAAGAGTTTAGCATCACAAGCTCACTCACCTGAAAACTCAATTCCAGCTTTAGCTCCTCATGCTTCAGCTTTGTATGTTCAAAAGGAAGACACCAGCTCCTTTTTCCTCTCCCCATTTGCCTCATCTCCCAAAACTCACTTCTGCTGGCTACAGGGAGGATGCCCAAACCCATTTTGGGGCTGAACCCATCAGGATCAATTATCTAACACTTAAAGCTCCGTATGTGCCTCTGGATCCCCACTCTTTTTTGTGTATCTAATCTACAGTAGCTCACAAAGGAACCTGTGTTGGTCCTTTTTAAGCTATAAAAACAAGAATGATTTGCAGTAACAATACTAAAGCATGTACTAAAAAGTCTCTGATGCCACCACTTCTTGACACACAATCTCCTGATGCACAGCTCTGCTGGGACTGATGTGTGTTTGACAACTCCTGGGCTGAAATCCCTCCTTGCAAAGGAAAACAAGTCACCCTGCACAAGTCTAATACACTGCAGCAGGCTAGGACTAGAAAAAAACAAAGGGACAGGTAGAAACCACAGTGGGACCCTGGGTCTGACTCATCCAGCAATCACCAGACCTCTGGATAGCTGTAATTTGCTCTGAATTTTTCATGCTGGAATCAGCTGTGTGCTGCAGGCACAGGATGGAAAAGAAACCTGAAATATTAATGAGCCACTGCAGAGTGCAGGCAGGAAAAGATCTACAAATGAGGACAGAGAACCTTAGATAGCCTAGTGGAATTGTACCCTTTTTGTCTGAAACAGGTGAGTTAAAAGGAACAGATGCTGTCCCAGAGACTACTGGATTTCAGGGTTTGGGGTGTTCGGTCTGGGTGCCACACTGGGAGCTTGGGTTAGCTAAACCTTCCAGTTTATCATTGGAGAGTCTCAGCTATAGCTTAGCCTAGATTAGCACTCCCTGTGCCAGAAGTAGTCTCCTTCCTAACCATGGGTCAGAGCAGCACAAGGCAGACAATGCCCACAGAAAAGGGGAAGGGGAGGGGAATCTAGCTGTGCACTTATCAAGATATCTTGGCACCTGACTAGGTTATAAACCAGCAGACAGACTCCCCTCTCTCGCTGATCACACCTGACCTAAAACTCTGTATATTTAACCAGAGTGGAAACACAGGACAGCTCTCAGAAATAAACAAGAGCTCTGATTCATACCAAGATCATGGGCTTTGTTCCCCTTGAATGGTGATATTACTATTGTCACACCTATTCCTTATTCATGTCACCATTTCCTTGCCTTAAAAGCCATCCTGATGTGGGGTTAGACTCATTTACTTTATCACTGCCATCATTAGGAATGCTGCAATCAGGAGAACAGCCTCTTCTCATTACTTATTTACCACATGCCAAGCAGCAAGACCTTTGTAAAATATTTGCCAAATGATGCCCAGTAGAAAGTGGAGAGGGGGAAAAAAAAAAAGCTGTAGTTACTACTGTGCATCTTCTGAGCATTTGCAGAGTACCCTGTGGCATACAGGAGCAGCACAAAAGCTTCAATAGCAGTCTAAAAACCTCATGGGCCAGCAGTTGCCTCTCTTACAGCAGAAATAAACCTGGTAGCAAGTGTTGCTCAGAATACAAGGAGATGGTACTATGTGGCCTGCTGAGTTTCTGCATATGTCTTGTTAGGAAAGCCATGGTATGGGTGCTGAGTAGAAGAAACTGTCTCAAAGTTGCAGAGCATCGTTCATTGGGATGGGTTTGGACACGCTTAGCAAACTATTTATGCAAAGCATCTCTCAGGAGCTGCAGGAGAAGGCAGAAGATAGTGGGAGGTTTTGCAAAAGCTGGGGATTTGGACCAGCCCTGCTCTGTAAAGTGAAAGCTGCTGGTGCTTGACCCTGCTGGGAAGTGTGGGTGGTGCAGTGGGTCCTGTCACTGTGAATCTGGAAAGAAAAGAGCCCCAGCTGGCAATGCCAACACTGCTCATTTCCCAGTGAGCTGTGGCTGTCACTGAGGGCAGTTCTCATCCCTTCCAGCCAGGGTTTACTTTGCAAACCCATCCAATTTTGGAGCAGGTCTAATCTAAGACTTTGACTCTTCCTTCTAGGCACTACTGGACCCACCTGCCAGGCACCAACTCACCTTGGCTCAGTCAAGGACTAGAACCAGGCACCAGCCCAGGGCTAGAACAGCCTGTGAGATGCTTGTTGCTCTCTGTGCTCATGAAGTAAAGCAAGTAGAACAGCTCCTATTATAAGTATTTCTCTGTTCTGGAGAGTGCTGTGCATCCCCAGGGTTTCAAAGGTGCTTTATGCATTCATGAGGAAGATGTGTTCCTATTTCTGTATGAATGTGTGCAGACTAGAGGAGAATGCTGTATTCACTCATGGTGTTCATTGGTACATGAAGATAAAGGCTGCTGCATGTGTTAACTGCAAAATACACCTGTAGAGCTGCTATGGACACAAACCCACCTCTCTAAACCACAGAGAACTGCACATGAAAGCACAGCACATGGGCTATTTAATGCCATCTCTGTGTATAGAACACATTTATTTAGAAAGCATTTAACCCACCATGGAAATCCTCAATTCAGAAGGTTTTTTTTATAGTGCTCTGGTTTTGGGTCAACCTTATTTCTCTCTCACATGTATTATTCAGGTTGTTAATTCTTTCTCTAGAGTCAGCTACTATTTCTTCCAGCTAATCCTTTGAAACCTGGCCAGTGGGACCTGGTATGTTTTGCACATGACATTTATTAAGAAAACCTTCCGCAGAATTGATGTAACATTACTCTGTATTTCATTCCTCAACCCTCCCCAAAATCTATCATCAATTCCAAACCCACAGAGCAACTGAAGTAATTGCTACACCTAAAAGAAAGTGCCCAAGAGTTCTTCTCTACTTATTTTCCCTGTGTGTGTGCTTTAGCTCACTGTATTCAGCTGGACGAGACTTTATCTTGTGATATCTCTGAAATTAATCTAGCTACTGACTTTTAGTGGGGGAAAAACCGTCCTTTTCTCACCATGATCATTGAGGCATTTTTCAGCTGTTGCAGTTTCTCTGTTTTGAAGAGCAGCCCTATTCCCAGTCTCCCAAGCTCCTATATTTCCTTTAGTGCCTACATTTCTGCTTTATTATTTCTTTCACACAAAGAAAAGAAAGAAAGGGAGGAAAGGAAAGAAATAGGACACAAGTGACCTCTTCCTTCCTCCCCTAAACGATCACTTTCCAGAAGATCAATTGGAAAACTGAATATTTTTAGAGTGAGGTTGTTTTAAAGCTCCATTTCGTAACTCCTTTATGTTTTTCCAACCCATTTTAGAAGCTTTGTAACACAGGTCTGGTTGTGTCTGATTTAAAAAGGAAGCAGAGGTCAGGGAAGAAAGTTGATCCAACATTAAACCATAAAGTCACTGTTAGAAAACATACACTGGGTGTCCAGCTCTGTCCCAAGTCCAAGGGACTTCAGCACAGCCAATGTCCTTGGAATTTAATCTGTGCTTAGTTTCAAGCAGATACTTAGACCATATAAGAAAATAATCTCATTCTCTATAGTATCATTGCTTTCATTTGTCCTTTTGCTTATCTCACAGAGCATTTTCATCTCTTGCTGTACCCTGCCAAGCTCACAGCCCCTACAGCCAGGAGAGCTCCATGAGAAGTGGGAACAGCCATGTCCAGAAACAGGCAAAGAACATTTAGGGAAACACAAGGATCTTGTTATACATCAAACTCATGACCTCAACTATAGCCAGTAATATTTGCAGTGTTATTCTTGTTTCTTCCCTGCCAATATTTACAGCCCACTTCGATCCCCGATGATGTCAGTGGCAATGCTTCCATAGACTTGATGTGACATTCACAAACCCTATTTGTCCCCAACCAAAAGCGTTCATCCTGTTTGCTATTTTTTACCATAACACTAAAACTTCATTTTCTGACTGAGCTTGTGTTTGGCTGCCTGATGGATAATAAATACAATCACCCTAAAGCTAATGGGCAGCACACTCAAACCCAAAGCTTTTCTTTTCATTAAGCATCGTTAGATGTGGCATCTATCAAATCTGTCTCCAAGATTCACTTGGTTAAAAAGGTCCATCAGCTCCAGACTGCATAATGTAATCTGCAGGGACAATGGATTTATATCAAACATGTTAGCAGGTGGAGACACAGACTCCTGAAAATAAGGAACACATTCAACCCACCCTCTTCAAGAAGAATATGCAAACTGAAGGCAAGTTAATAATTTAAAGGATGTGTGTGGGGATTGTTTTGCAAAAAGTAAAGAAATATGACCTATTTTAGCTAAAAAGCCCAAGCTGTAAAGTCTTACAAAAGATAAATCTAAGGTATTTAAGATGAACACGGTAGTTAAACATTTAGAGGTCTGTGAATATGTGAGCACAGCAACACAGGTTAGAAGCAGCTTCCAATTCTGCAAGCCAGCACACATCAACAGGCACCATCTAGGGCCCCCAGGGTTTCTCAGGACAGTTAGCACAAGTTAAGCAAAAGAGATGGCTGCACTGAAATCTCACCCTCACCATGCTGTGCCAGCTTGAGGAGCTGGGGTTGGAGTATATAGAAAACAAAAGGTTTTCTTTACTTTTTGCACTAGTTCTGTGTTTTGAGCATTTAACTTCAGGATATAGAAAGACACAGTTTTCAAGGCTGCAGAGATGTTGCTGATCTGAAACCCTCAGGCTGGGATTAGGGATGTCAGGCCACAGACACTCCTCCTGAATCAAGTAGCTCATTGTTAACACCCCTTTGTGAATCCAAAAGCTAAAACCTGTCTTCTTGCAGCTTCCCGCTGCCCAGGTCTGCAAAACTGTTTGTCTGCATACACAGGGAAAGACAGGAGAGAGATCAGGAGAAGCCTGACCTGAACTCCTGTAGGCACAGGCAGACTCTTGGCTGGAAGATATTAAGAGCAGACCAAGCCTTTGCTCAGTTTTTCCTGGGCAGCTTTAAATTCTGCACCTTAATATTTAACTTCAAAGCCTTGGATGTAAGGTAACATCTCTTCTCAAAGCATCTGATCCAACCCCAGTTTGGAAGAGAACAACACAAGCTACAACATCCTGAGGACAGCTTCTATCTCTGCACAAGCCAGCTTGTCATCTTCCACCACCACTGAGGGGATCATTTGCCAGCAGGCAGTACTGCCTTTACATGAGCCTTGAGAGACCTCAACCCATCCCACTGATGCTGGGAATCAATGGAGCACGTCATCCCCAAAGCCAGGGAAGTCAGGCTGTGCTGCAGAGAGCTCTCCTGCAGAGTCCCTGAGGCTTTAGCAGGAAGGAAGCTCTGTGCATGTGGATGTCTGGCAGGGGGGTTGGACTGCATCATCTTTTGAGGTCCCTTCCAACCCTTCAGATTCTGGGATTCTGTGTGACTTGATGCATGGGCAAATGAGCTTCCATTTACCTGAATGTGTTCCCATCTGATGCATGCAAAGGTACTTTAGCATGCTGAAGTGTAGCATTTGCTGGAGGAGCACTTGTGAAAGGACTTTGACTCGAAAGAAAAGCATTATTTGAGTATCAATCCCTTTTCACTTTGTATTAAGAGCATTAGTTAAAAAGAAGAGAGATTTTGCTACAAAACTACATTGTGTTTCCTTCTTTGGCAAAGAGACATACCCTCCTCTTTCCCTGTCAAGTTTGCCAAAAGATTGAATCCAAACCCAGCAAAGTCAAGGTTTCAAAGCTCTTCACACTCGTGTCACAGCTTCTAATCTCTGCAAATCAGTTCTGTAAGTGAATGAGGATAATCTGTGCCAGCTCCCATTGACTTGACAAGCCATTTGCTGTTTAAAAACAGGAGAGTTTTCATGGGAATCTGTGAACCAACTCTCTTTATGGAGCCCTTGCTGAGTGATATAGCAGCAGTCAATGTGCAAGGCTGTTTCTTGGCTTGAAGAGGAGATAGAGCTCCCCATGCAAGACACAAGCACGATCCCATGGCAGGCAGAAAGCTTGCTGGCCTCTGCAGGTGGAGGGATGTCTGCCTTTGGTTAAGAGTAACCCTTGTAGTGGCCTCAAGGCCATTCATGGCCTATTAGGGAGGTTGCTCTTACCTAGAAGGTGTTCTGTTCCAGTCCCACCATGAAAATACAATTAAACCAATACCACAAGTCTTCTCTAACACAATTCTCACGTCTTCAGCTTACACCTGCTCTAAGAGGCAACAGTGGGGCACTTTATCTTAGTCATAAGATAGCAATGCAATGGACTTCCCACACAAGCTGAAATGCATCTGAAATCCCAGGCTCTAGAAATGAAAGGATGATTGAGAGAGGAAGCTCTTTTAGTCCTGAACCGTTATGTCTTATAAACATCAGTGTGATCTGAGGGTGTGAAGGGGGGAGCAGAAACTACTGTGCACCCTGGCAGATGCTGCAAGAACAACTTGATAACAGCAGCACGTACTGAAGCCATCAGAGACATTTTCATCAGAGACTGCTGGTCCCTTTTGTGCTGGCTGCCTAGTGCACAGGATTTACAAACCCTTTCAAACCTCTTAACTAATCCCCTAAAATGGGGCTGCACAGTCAGCATGTTAGAGATTAGCATTTTAGCCTTCCAGATGGGGAAAGTGAGGCAGCAACTCTACACCACTTTACCAAAATCAAGAGAGAAAGCTGTAAAAAGCAGAACTGGAAGTTGGTAAACTCTAAGTTTATGTAACAAAGCCCTGTGCAGCCTGAGGAAGAAATCTTTCAATGCCAATTAAATCTGTGCTCACAAGACCCATCTTTCATTATACAAACCCCAAATTCTTGGTCCTTTGACCCAAGGGAAATGAGGCTATTCCAAAACCTACACATCTGGTAAGAGCAGGCAAGGTGCTATTTGCTGTTTACTGCTTTCTGAGTTGGATTTAGAGCAATAAACATTAGTTTCAGGAGACAAAAAAAGCCCCTCTTTATTTTGTGAGAAAAGAAATGCCGAGTTGGGTGTTTGTCTGGTGTTGTGTTCAGCTGCAAGCACAGGACAAGAGGCTGCTTTTCAGTCAGGTCAGCTCTTTGGAGAAGTGCTGAAGCATATAGTAGTAGTGGTGTGACCTTTCCAGTCATCAGTTAAACAACCACCACACTACCCATACTGTCAATTAAAGGGGTAATTTTCTGTGACATCAGCTATCGACCAAGATAGCAGCAGCACCCCCATGTCTGTGACAGACACAATTTATGTGTCACCATGGAGCTGAGCTAAAAATGACTTCAATCAGTAGAAAAAGCTGCAGTGAGTTTTTGGAGTCTGACAGAAAAGGAATTGAGCAACAGAGTAAGTATTGTATTCTAAGCAGTTACCTTAGGGAGCTGCTACTATCAATGGGGATTTTTTTGGGGGGGAGGATATTAGTGATTTTAATCTACAGGCATTAGTAAATATTGTGAGTTAAGCAATGATGCATTTAAATTAAAACACCCAACATAGCTCCTTGCAAGCTGCAGCATGCTCTTGGGATGCAAGCCTTGAGAGTCAAAGTAAATCTGTGTGAAACTCAAGCTGTAAATATCACCATATGGACTAAAGGGAAGAGTCTGTGCAGCTCACGAGGAGCCATCACGCTGTTGTGCTGAACCCCTGAGGTACCTGCAGGAAGAGCTCAGCTAAGGGTGTCACACTGCAGGGAGCCAGCCTTGGATGTGTCAAAAATAAGCACAGAAGCAGCCCCTTGGTGACCTCTCTTTGTCAATGCACTTCAGGATGGGCTCACTTCACAAAGCTCAGTACGTGCTGGAGTGCTGTGCTGATGAGAGACACATATCCAAGCACTAAATCAGGTTTAGCTGCAACCCCCTGTTTATTACAGCCTTTATTTAGGGTGGTATCATCCCTGAGAACAGCTTTGCAGCCTCTACAGGACTAGATCCTCTCAAAGACAGGCCAGTGTCAAAGTAGCAGCATCACACTGATGCAGCCTGCAACATTTCTAAAGGCTTCTGACCAGATGAACTCCTGCTGTCATTCAAATCCAGGCCACCTTTATTTTCCATAACAGGACTCAGTTGACCACAGAATCTATTTCCCAGCTTGCACAACCTTACTGTATTGCTCCATGACTTGATATATATTCCTTCCACCTTTTCACTGATTACATTGTCAGAAAGAGGAGCACAAGTAGCTGAGCAATCCTGGGCTTAAGGGGTTGCTCCAGCAAAAAGCACTTAGATCATAGACACCTGAAAAGAGAGGCTTCACAGGCAGCCTTACACTTGTGTCTTGGCAGGTGTTTCAACTTCTACAGAAATTACACATCAGCCACAGCAGGAAGGAAAAGGCTCCCAACAGATGGTTTAGGAATATAAAGTCTGTCAGTGTTGATGGAGCCTCAATCCTCACAGGAGCCTGGAGCCAAAAAAATACTGTAAAGATCAGGTCAGACAGAGAAGAAAAACATGAAATCTGGTAAGTCAGATACTTGTGCAAAGCTGTGCATGGGGATCATTTCCCTGCAAAGGATTACTTGACTTCCTGAAACATTCAATTATCACATCCAGCATGATGGATCATCCTCAAGAAAACAAGTCCATTGGATTCCCATAGCAGTGAATCCCAGCACAGCTTCCCTACACAGGATTTCAAACACAGAGCTTTGTCTGACATGCTATTTCACCCACTCACCTCAGTGACAGAGTCAATGTCACTGTCAGGGTGTCAGTATGTTGGGAAGCTGCCACCTCAATCAGATTATCCAGCCTGGGATGTTGCCATGTGCTTCTGCAGGGGGAGTTGGACTAAATGATCTCCTAAAGGTCCCTTCCAACTCCTACCATTGTATGGTTCTATGTGTCATTGCCAAGCCCTGCATCTCCAGAAGCAGCCAGGAGCCCTGCTGCAAGCACTGAGGGAGTAACATGCTGACAAAGGAAAAAAACCCCACCTTTTCCAGCTGCTGATCATTTTGCAGCCAAACACATGTGAGTGTGAACTCCAAGCAGCAGCTGAAACTTCAAATCTTGGGATTATTTTAAGTCCACCTATGTTTGTTATTGAAAATAAATGCCCCTTCTGCAAGCAGCACTTGATCCCTACAATACCTTGTGGCAAACCTTGATAGAAGGAGAATTAATGCCTATAAAATCCTCCACAACAAGAACTTCAGCTTTGGCAAAACCAGAGATGTTAAAGTGGAGATAAACTGGAACTAATTCTCAGTTGCTGTGGTGAAATGAGGAGATGGAATAACTGCTCCTCTCTTAAAGGTACATCTGTAACAAATAGACTGAGAGTGTGTCCTGTAAATCTTAATAAGAAGATTTGTCTTCAATGAAATGCCAGCTGCAGAAGAAGCATGCACACTCCTTAAGCTGCTCCAGGGTCCTGGATGAAACATCCTCTGCTTAAATCCAACACCTTAAGCCTCTCTATGAACATCTCCAACCAGAACGGTTGATGAGAGCCCTTCCTCAGGTATTGGAAGCCATTGAGAACAGCAGCTGAATGCTGAACCTCAATGAGTTAATCTGAGATTCATTCTGTTATGTGTCAGAGATGAAGATGCCTGTGCTGTTCAAAGGTTACCTGGGTCACCCTCCAGTCCCTCTCAAAAGCAGTTTCACCTTTTCAACAGGATTATTTCAACCAGAAAGAGTGATATGCAACCACTAGAACAAAAGCTTTTAGTTGTTGTCATGGATTTAAGGTGAAACTTTTGCTTATTACACACATATTATACAAGTGAAGGAACAAAAAGTCACCAAGCAACCTCTAACACCATCTGAGATCATTTTCTATTCAAGGCACCCAGGGAGAGAGAGGATTTCAAGGCAAACTTGTCCTTCCTACAGGCAGTAAAAAAGAAAGAGTTGACAAAGTGACCTGCAAGCATGCACACCTCCTGTGTGAGCCTCACTTGCACAAAAAGCTGACTCTGCAGAAACCTTTGTTGAACCATTCCCAGAGGGTATTGGAGATTACAACTGAAATGTCCTGCTGCCAAGACAAGCAATTAAGAAAAACTAACAGAAAAAAAAAAAAAAAAAGAAGAGAAAGCAGCACGAAGGAACTTCATGTCAAGGTGAAAAATAATGGATGAGCTAAATGGAATCACACCCCAATTACTTCATTTAGAGAATTTGTAGCGCTCAGTTTCACAGTGTAGAGTGAGAGATTGAAGAATTACACAGATAAACCCAGCAGGCTTATTTTTCCCATGGTATTAGTTTTGTTTTATGCATTAATCAAAAGCAAGCAGACATTCAGCTGACAAATGGAAAGGTTTCCTAACACTTCTGTTTGAAAAAGACCCATTTAATTGGCAGCAATTGTGCTGCAAATGTCTTACAACTGAACCACAATTGAAAAGCCACTGGCATCTTTGTTTACAAACTAAAGGCAAGGCTGTAAATACTGTCCCAGTGCCCTGAAAAGGTTCAATGGGTGACCTACTCTAGGTGGTCCTGCTCTGGCATGGAGTTGGACTGGATGAGCTCTTGAGGTTCCCTTCCAGCCCTTGAGAGATTCTGTGGCAGTTTTTAATCCCGGTTGGCTTTTCCATGAGCACACTCTTTTCCTTGGGCTCACTGCTTCTCTCCTTCAAGTCACCTCCTAAGCTTGAAAACTGTGGTCAGTTTAGTTTTCAATAAAACCTTCAAGGCAGTGCAGTATCTTTGTATGGATTCAGCTTTTAATTATCCAGAGTCTTATCTAACCCAACCCTCAGACCCTCCTCTCCTTATTCCATCCCTCACACTCCATCGCAGCAATGCAGTCAGTGATAGCAACACACCAGCTAAAGGATGGCATCAGCATTTGTGCCTCACACTGACAGGACAAACGATATCATATTTTCACTCTGACCTCTCTCAACTGCTCAAACACCTAGAGCAACATTTGCTCCTCCCAAAATGGGGAGAAGGAGGAAGGAAACCTACTGATGCCCAACCATGCATTAGTGTCAAACACATTGATTTATAGCTACAGGAAGACAGAGATGTAAAGGAATTCTGATTAATATAAGTCAGCCTTCTTTTATCATTCCACTGAGTTTTCTGGCTTCTTTCTGCATTGCAGCTGAATCCTTGCTACAACTCCTTATGGTGCTGCCTGCAGCTCTGAGCAGCCTATTCCAGCTGTTCATTTCATTCATAAGATACTTAATGGGATTTGGAACAATTCATTTTAATTAGAGCTAAGTTCTGAACCCCCACAAATACATTTCACAATTATGACAACTGTTGAAGTTCAAGGATCAGCTGTACCCTGCACTGAAGAAAACTTAAGGAGAGACAGGGAGGTCTACAGGATGAAAATTCACATTAACCTTCTAAATACACTTCTCTAGGTAGGGACTGAACATCATGTGCCCTCTCTGAAGGGCCTGGGGTTCAACCCAATGCTCTACCACAACCCTACAGTCTCATCTCACTCTAAGAGGCAAGATTCCAAAATGAGTTTCTGTGTGTTAATTCAATCTTCAAACCTCAAGTTTCTACCTAAATATTTCCTCCTAGATGAGACTCCTTCCCTGTTTCATCTTTCACCTGCTCATCACATTTACACCAATATTTACCACACTGAGAATAAACTCTCACAAGGGTTTTATTGAATCCTGCAGTACTGAAGACATTGAAATCACGGAAAGAGATTTGGGGAGAAACATGGAAAGCTCATGGTTCTCATTTTCAGTGTGGATCTGTATATATTGGGGCCATATTCTCTCCTATGTACGTATGTAGAATACTCTCATTTAATTATACACGCAATGCTATAAACTAAAACTATGTCAAGTGCTAAAAACTACCACTATCAGCTATTTTCCTAGTGAAATGGGAAATCAATCAGGCTGAAGTAGGTGATCCCATTGTACCTCTGGCTCTACCTCTTACCAGCTCCATGCAGGACCAGCTCTAGCTATTGGATTGTCTCTGTGTCCCCAACTTTACTTTCTCTTTACACCTCCTGACCACACTGAGATGAGAAATACTACAAACAATTCATTTTGTGTAGCTTCAGTGCACAATCCATTTTATTTGCCAAATACACCTTAAATCAGAGCATAGTCTGAGTTAGTAACAAAACCTCCAAGTTGCCTCAGTTATTTCCAGACAATTCACCAACTACAAGAAACACAAACGGGGGTCAAGCACTAGCACTGGACACTGGCACATCTTCCCTGCATGCACATGAGATGCAGAGCCAAGGAGCCCTCAGGTGCCAAGTTACTGTCCCTCTGACCAGGGTAAAAGCAAACCAGACAGAAAAGCCTCTGTCTTCTGTCTCCTTCACCATTTATACTGGCATCACGCCTAGAGGAGACCTGGCAAGGGATTGCTGCACAAAGCAATTCCACAGGCTCACCAAAAGTGACAGTTGCTGCCATACAGAAGCCAAAAAGCTGATGAGAGAGCTGGGAATTGACCTTTCTTCTCCCTACTCAATTAGCACAATGCAATACCTGTGCAGAGCTATGCACTTGTACAGACTCACAAAGACCTTGTGGCGGCACACATTGAACTCAGCAGAGCAGCAACAAGACTGAGACACTCAGGTTATTGAGACCCCAGCTGTCTGTCTCCTGCAGTCACTTCTGGACTTTTCATGTCATAAACGAACCTTTGCTGCCAGGCACACTAATGGGTTATGCTTGGGTCAAACAACTACTGGACTTTGCTGTCAAGCTGGTTACAAGCTGTCTTGTCATCAGCTCGGACAATTACACAGGAGCAGCAGAGTGCTCACTGTTAAATGAACCTGTCATCGAGCCACTGATGATTTTTATCATTTTCCTCTCCACACCTAACCAAATGGGCTGTCAGAAATGGCAGCATCTTCAGCAAAAACACCTGCAGTAAAGGGCCAGGTCACTGAAAGAGGGCTTGGATTTTCAACCCTTACATTTACATGACTAGGCACTTTGGCGCAGCATCAATTCAAATAAAAGATAGACTCCCAGTCAGGTCAATGAAAAGCATCTTAATCTTAAGGGAAAGGATGGGTGTCCAAAAACGTGCAGAGGTACTTTGTAGTGCCTTTCCTCTGAGAGACAGCAATGTCCTTCACTCAGTGCCACCTATGTCATATTTACCTGTCCCAGCACAGGCAAAGTGCTCATCTTGGAACATTAAGAAGTATATTCGTGCTGTAAAACTTCATTATACCAAATACATTTGTAAAGTAAGGGACTGTCACCTGAAGGACACCAGTAGTACATTTGCTATATGGGGCACATCCAGAAACCTGGAAAACTTTTGCTATTTCCCACATCAGTGGGAGTCAAGAATAATAAACTTCATTTATTCAGCTCCAGCTACCTGAAATAATTAGACATCTCAGCCCATAAATGCCAAGCCAGCAAGGTCAAAGCCACCTACGACTCTGCTGACAGTTATTTTCTCTCTCCGACACAAGAACTATTCTTTAAACCAAAATAATGTGAAACACAACCCAGCAATGGCTTTGACTCCAAATTTCTTGTCTTTACCTACTCTTTTTGCATGAAGTTCAACGATGCCACTTTGCTACTACGACTGCAGAGACATTTATACGTTGAACTACGATTCAGGGAAGTGAAACCAAATGTTGCAACACATTAGTAGGACAGCACGCAGCTTTGTCCTACTTTTGGGTATTCTTGACAAGCTCTTGAAGGTTGAAGGGATCTGTGTTAGACAGAAGGTCCAGCCTTATGCACATGAAGAGATGAATAATAAGCATTGGCACTGTGGCAAGAGAAAGTCTCATCTGCAGGAAGGGAACTGTTGCATATTGCAATGTTGTTATTCTGTACAAGTTCTCTCACTTGTAAGCAATCTGGCAATATGTTAAAATTACCAGGCAAAGTTGACCTAACACATGTTCAGGCTGCAAAAAAAAGAGAAAATCATAGATACCTCCTCTCTTTACATTCAATTTTTATAAACCAATTAAACCTATGGACTAAGTAGCAACCTGTAAGTCCCTGTCACATGAACACGAGGTGAGGTAGGAGTTTCCTCTGGTATTGGTGCTGAGGATGTCTTCATTATGGCACTAAGCAGAAAGAATCCATTTCTAACAGAGCTACTGTGGGTATCAGAAAGTATTATACTCTGAAGAAGCCAGACATCTCTAATAAGTCAGCTTTTCCAAAGCTAGCTATCCTTGCTTGGCACTATATTGTGCTGCATGGACAAAAGCCCCTTTGTCTGCAGAGAAGCAGGAAAAATGATCACCTCTGCTAGCAAGGGAAAGGGAGAGTAAGCCTCAAAGATGAATTGAGCCATGGGGATAAATAGATGCAAACTCTGCTGAAGACAATGGCAGGGAGCCCGCAAATATCAATGTGGAATTTTGTCTCTACCTTAGCCCTTTATTCTCCCTTTATTTTCTTTAAAGGGATTAACCAGTTTTCTCTCATAAAAGCAGAAGTAACCCAAAGACAGACTGTGTGTGCAGAAACCAACAGCACATCTTGAAGATGTGAGCAATGAGACCAATTCCCACAGCTTTTGTCATCAGAAAAGAGTTTGAAAGAGAGAGAAAAAAAGAAATCCTCTGCACTAGAGAACATTTCAGCTGAGTGGGTGATGAGACAACTGAAGTTGCCCAAATTGGAAGGTTCCTCAGCTAAAACATCAGTTTAATTCAGGGGTGTGGCTTGCCAGCTTTAATCAGAGCTCTGCTTCTTTGCAAGATAGTGCAGCAAATGTCAAGTAGAGATATCAATTGATTAATGCTCTGCTTCTGCAGCTAATTTTAGCATGTGGTAAATTCATAAGAGATATTTAGGAAACAAACACATTACAAGCAGAAGCTTAGTGTTTGTACAGAGTAAATAGCACACGCTCTGGGGAAACCAGTCTGTCTGACAGCAAGGGGCAGCTAGGATGGAACAAAGGAGTTGCTTAATGGCAATGCTGAAAATCAACTTATAGCCAGAAATGAAAATCAGTTATATTCCTTGTTGAAGCTGCAGCATAAATGTGCTTCAGCATTCAGATGTGCAATTCACCTTCTCTACTTTTGATTCTAGTACCTCCTTGGCCACTCCTAGAGCCATTTCCCATTCTCATCTGTGCCAGCAGTTGCCATTCTCCTGACTTCAAGACAGGATCACAGTTTTTCAAGACCACATCACAGTGCTTACTTTGGTTTCATTATTAGAAAGCACTGTCTTGAGTTCAAACTCTTCTTCCCTGTGCTTCTTACTGATGCTGGGAGTTCATTACCAATATTTACATCAAACAATAACCCTAAGTTGTGTTTCTTATTTCCCAGCAGTTCTGGGACAACAAACACTCACACAAGAGCATTTCCCCCCACCCCTTCTGCTCTTGTTGGATTTTCAATTTGCACCCTTTTAATAACAGGACAATAATCCATTAGGGATGGAGTGAAAAAGACTGCTATTAGTTAGTTATTGATTTACCATAGAGAGTAGCAGGGGATGAGAAATAGACTTTTTTTTTTTTTTGCTTTTCACTGGCCCATAAAATTGCAGCAATAATCTAAAACAACGTTGCTTGAAGCTTTTATACATTCCTCATCTACTCTGAAACAGGAATCTTCCCCATCTTATTTTGTCAATGAGCAGTTTGAAAGACACCAGAACCATTTGTTATCCACTTAACAGCTGTCGATGCTCAGTAAGTAGATGCATGAATATAGATGCCCTAAAATGATCAGAGAAATCACTCCTGCTGGCCAAGGCAATGCAGGACACATCTGAAAGGAGAAGACCTGCTCCTATTGCGTTAAGTTTTTCATTACTCAACACTAATAAGCTCTTCACTTCTTAATACTAATACAAGGAAACCCAGTCACTGCATTGACTTCAATGCTGGTTCAAATCTGTGCCAACTGACACCAAACAGATGATCCTTCACAAGTTACCTTCACTGTTTCTCAAGATCCTTTCTTAAACAACACCCAGCTCAGTTTCCTCATCTGTCAAAGTTGGTTTGTTGCTATTTTTCATCTTCTTGCAACCCCAAGGGAGTTCTCCCAATGATGCCCTGGTGAAAACATCATTACTAAACCTCCCCAGCACTTAACAAGCATTTTATGGGGCATGAAAGTCGCATAAAGCAGTACAAGCAAAATTCATGTCGAACATGTTGATAACTTGGCTGTGAAGAACATCAAACAATCATGAGATGAATAATCATCCCAGGCACATCATAAGATAGCACAGCATTTCTAATGTCTCCCCAAACTCAATGCAAATCTCCCCTGTGCTCATTCTTTTTATCTTCCAAGACTTGAGGGGAAATAAAATCTTTCCTGTATAGAGGGTTTGTGCAATGCCTATAGGCCTCTTATTCTCACTTTTCCCCATCAGCATTCACTGGGGCTCCCAGTTCATTTCAAGAGGTTTTTTTTTAGCAGCATTTCCTCTCCAGCCCAATTCAGTTGAAGGCAAAGCTTTGGCAATTCAGAGTAAGGAGCTGGGTGTTTAGAGAGCATGAACACTGGAAATTTGAAACAGAGCACCTTAGTGCCTACAACTGAAGCCAGTTGCAGTCGTGAAGTACCATCTGGCAGCCTTCCACAGAGCCTAGAAAACCTGCATGTGCAGAGAAGAAGCACTTTCACTCAGACACTACTTTGTAAGGTCTTTCATCCCGACCTCCTGTTGAAATACCTGGCTTTTTACAGGATGAGCTGATTGCAACAGTCTCTGTGAAACACAACATAAACATCTCGTGCAGAAGTACAGCAACACCTCCTCCCTAGGGTTATAAACTAAACCAATTGTGTTCACCATAAGAACTCTATAGTTTCACCCACTATCTCTCACTGCCTTGCATCATGGATTACTCAGACTCCCCTGATGGAAGGACGAATGTGAAAGTGCAAAGTTAACTGGACAGAGCAGCAGGTCATGTTCAGGCAGTCACTGGAGAAAGAAAGTGTTCATTCAGTACATTAGTACAGCTCCAAAGATAAACTTGCTCAGGACACAAAGGAATTCAACAGATTCTGAGGAAGCCAATTAATTATTTCTGGAGGTTTTCCAAGCTTATGGGGAAAAAAAAAAAAAAGTCAGGACTAAAGACTCATTCAAAGACAAAGCACGGCTGTACTTTGAAGATGTTATCATCATTTACTTCCTTAATGAGACAATATTTGGCTGGAAAGAACACAAAGTTCCAGGCAGCCTGAATTTCTCTGCAAGTGGCTTTTAAATCAGTCACTGTAACAGGAGGCAGCAGCTGCAGACACTGGCCCATGCCCTCAAGTGCAACCATTCATGCTCCTGGAGGTTTGGTTTCATGGGCTTGGCTCTCCACTACCTTGCATGGGTATAATTCTGAGTTGTGCCTGCTGAGCCCCAACTAGTGTGAGAGCTGCTAGACACACCTTGGCTAATAAAGCTATGAAAAGTCACTCAGAAGGGAAAAGAAAATGCTTAGCTGGAGCACACCAGTTCTTGCCAATTCATATTCAGGGGAAATCACTCCCAACACTTCATCCCAGATGGATCATTACCTGATGGATTCCAGCAGGCATTTCACCTTGCTGAACCACCTGTATGTATCCCTTCACATCACCTTTCCACCCCCCCCCCACAAACTCCTGCTCTTTTGCTGCACTGTTTGCTTTTTGATCTTTGCCTTTGATTAGGTTGAAATGAATCCTCCAGGCTGCAGTCTAGCAGACATCACGAAGACAAGATCACTGCGTGCACAGATCAAGCCTGAGGATCAGGTACCCTGTAATCTCGTTATGTTAACTTTACAATGTTAAGGGTTGATAACCATTAAAGCAAAAGCACAAGGGCCAGACAGCCCCAGATCTGCCTCATTCATTTCAGAGGCTTTGGCTCAGACTGTTAAGCAGATAATTAAGTTTAGTGTTGAATCAGGCTCACGTGGGTTTGTCTTCGACATGACAACCAAAGCAATTCAAGTGGCAGTGCTGTTTTAAGCTGATTTGATGCTGCCCTTGAATCTACAACAAGAGGACAAGATTGACATCAGATGGTTCAGAGGAACATGCTTCTCACAAACACTGCAGTGATGAAATCAAGGTGTGATGTAACCACAAATTAATGTTGCTTCCAAAACAATCTGCCAAACCTGAGACATTGCCGTTGTGTGGCTAAAACTTTACAACTGAAGTAACAAGCCCTGGCTGCTCTCCCTATGTGCTGTGCTGCTCAAGACTTGAACCTTTTCCTTCCAGCCCTCCATCTGCTCAGTCCAGCAGCTCTCTGGGGCAGGCACAGCATTTGTACAGTGACTGTTGTGGCTGGGGTCTTGCTGCTTGGTATTTATTCTGACTCAGTTAGAAGTGGTAGCTCTAATTGGAGTTAACAGAGCTATCTGCTGAGGGACTGAGTCCAGGGAGAAGAAAAATTCTTCCAAATGGAATTCTTTTCAGCTCAAAGAAATGCAAATAAATCACATGCTCCATGTCTTCTTGGTTGCAATGTACAAACCACACAGCCTCTTGAGTGACTGAAGCAATGACAGGCCAGCTGGATGCTGCCCTTTAGTATAATTGCCCCTCTTTGCACTGCAAGAGCATCAGTGCAGCATCAGGAATATGGCAGGGACAGCCACATGACCTCACGGACTGCAACTGCACACCTTCCAGATTCATATGCCAGTCCCTCAGGGTCTGAGGCACCTTCATGTCCTTCAGATTGTATCTGAGCACATCCCAGTTGCCTCCTGTAATGCTGTGGGGGTTTGGGAGGCTTTTTTTAACGGCATTCTTTCAGCAGTGGTGATCTCTGGGTCAAAGAAATACAGATTCCAGGATCTTTTTCCAGTGTAAAAATGGCAAGTTCCTATTAAGCAGTTCTTGAAACAAAATGGTTAAACTCCAGGACTGGGCATGATCAGCTTTTGGCATCATTTCCAGTTCTAAGCTTTGTGGTTGCCTTCACTTCATTTACAATGAGCAGGACTGGAAATCAGCTCCGCTGCAGCTCTGGGTATAAACTGTTTAGTCTTTTCCTTCTCTCTGCTAGCTCACTCAGCTCTAGATTTAGTTATAATTCCAAAGGCCAACTTAAGAGGGAGGCTGAGTACATAAAAACCCTCAAGATCCTGGGATGAGATGGTTGCTGAATTCCCATCTGTGTACTGTGTATGCTCAGAATACATCTGCAAACTAAGAGTACTGCTTTCCAATGAATTTGAAATGTCAGTCTTCAGCTCCTGCTGCACCTTGGCTTTGCCAAATGCATCTCACAGGGGCAGAAGAGACTAAATTGATGTTCCATTATTGTCAGCAAAGCATCGACTGACCTTCTGTAGCTTGGAAAGGGCTGATAGGAACAGTCCTGTGCCTTGGAACACAGAAGCCCCTTAGTAGAGGGTATAATTGTAGCTGCAGCACGCTAATCAGCAGAAAATGACTCTTGAATAGTTAATCTAATGGGGTCCTTAACGTTGTATCTATCAGTGTGGTATCTTCTTTGGGCACACTCAGCCCACTGGCCTTTAATACAGCAAACTGCATTTACAACAGGAGAGTGCTTCAATCAATGAAGTTTCAGAATATAAGATGAAGAATTAATAGTCACACAGCAATTAAAGCAAATGCAAACACTTCCCAGCATGGCTCAAAGCTCCAGGTGAGTCCAGGCACTTGATTCTAATTGCATCTATTAAACAGGTGCTGCAAAATTAAATCATCCATATTCATTGTAGGTCAAATTTACTCAAAGCTGGGGAGCTCCAGGACTATGACTGAAGCCAGAGTGTGAAGCCTTAAATGGAATATGTTGAAATGAGCACAAGTTTTACCCCTCTTTCACCACTCCACAGCACAGAGACTCATTCACCTGTGTGCAGAATCAGCAGCTGCATTTTCAGACCTCACATGCTTGGCACTACACAGCTATTTGTGTTTCACACACACACACGATTAGTGTGGAGGCACAAAGAAACCAGGCTGGTGTTCTACAGTTGCACAGCAACTGATGCAGCTTTGGCAGGCTGCTAACTCATATTCTCCTCTCCCATTCTCACTCCCAAACTACCTCTTTTCCTTTTCCAGGACCCAAATCAAAACCAGTTATGTTTCCATTCAGAAGTAATACTCATGCCCTAGTTCTTGTGCAAGCTTCTCTGGACCAATTATTGCTATCATTTTATGTAGCTAATCCTTTATTTAAGTGCAGGCATCTGAGTCTTTTGCTGCAGGACTCAAAGCCATTAAAACACAGGCTGCCTGTTTGATGGAGGCATACAGGAGCTACACCGTGGTAGCAACCTTTGCTCTCTTCCTTTACTGGCAACACCGTGTGCAATGCATTGCAAGAAGTATGCTAATGCAAGTCTTTTACAGATCACATTCAATCTCCTCCAAACCATAATCAGAGAAAAAAGAAGTTAGAGGAAAAGTAGGAGCATCATTTGCCAGCTGATCTTTAGCTGCCATCCTTTTAATGTCCTCCTGGAATTTCCAGGGGAGGAAAAAAACCCCAAAGGATAAAAAGTTAGTGCCTTGAATTTATAAAAGGAGAAAAAAAACTTACAGCTATTTGTCTTCTCCAATGGCAGAAAGGTTCCAGTTTTCGGAAGGATGGTTAATAACTTTTTACTCTGTCATTTTTGTATCCCAATATACTTCAGAATTTAGAGTTATGCCCCAATTTGCTCTCTAAATGTCATTTGTGCTGCATTCAAGCACTGGAAGGTGTTCAATTCAGGAAAATAATACAAAGAAAGTACTTCTAGTCATCTCTAGCAGAAGATAAAGGCTGCAGCAGAGTCCTCAAAGACAGACTATTTTGCCTACAGGAAACTAATGGGACTCTGCAGGGGAACACAGGTTCCTCTGGAAAGTAATCCAAGCATGTCACTGATCAAGTGACAGCAAGGCATTGTCCAGGGCTGGCCTTTGCTTAAGAAACAGTCATCCCATCTGACTTTGATTTATTATTTAGCAGCATAGCAGCATCAGTCTCAGCAGCTTCAGTCTCTGCTATTCTGCATCCACCAGAATACCTCCCTAGGCAATGAGCACTGCTGCAATAAAACAGATTAAGCCAGACTTGTTTCCCAGACTGACATGCAGTCACACCCAGGTTTTCCTGCACTGTCTGCATATGAGCATGCTGAAGTGTATTGTGCCCACCTTCAGGTACTCAAGGGGCAGATTTATGAGCCCATCACCAGGATTAAAGGTCACTAGAAACACAGACATCTCTTGCAGTTTGTTGAAAGGATGTGGATATTCATCAGGTGAGACACAGGAGGGGTAGGATACAACCCAGACTTTCTGTACAGTTGGGATTAGAAGGGAAATGTCACCTACAATTGCAAAAGCTCCCTGAGAATCAATGGGTTTGCTTCTAACAGAGAGTGTGACTTGGACATCAGATGGGAATTGTATATGCAGAACTGCCACTGATCTAGACAATGACCCTGGGCAAATCTTTTGACTTCTCTCTGCATCAGTTATCTTCCTTCTCCAGTCTCTGCCTGTCAGCTTTACTTAAGCCAGGAGCTTTCGGGTGTAATGTCTCTCTCTACGTTACTCCCACTGTGAAAGTGTCATACAAGTTCTGATTCCTTGGGCAAACACCAAAATCAAAGTTTCCACCCCACTTCAAAGCAAGTTGCAAAGGAACATGTCTATTCCCAGCTGCTTTAACAACATCCTGAGGGATAAATCTTGTCCCAAGATACAATATGGTAAATTAAGGTTAATTCCAGTGAATTACATCAATGTATAATTGGACTTAAAATTAGGGAGCTGGAGTTTAGTTTTACCCTAAGATAAATCAGGCAGGATTCCACTGAGGGCAGCATAATTAGAGTACTGTAAAAATAGCACAAGGATGAACGAGACAGCCCCTGAGGTTGTGACAAGCCCAGGAAAATGGGGAATTCAGAACTATATCTTAATACATGGGCCTAAGAGGGGAGGAAATTCAAATGCAGCCAGGGTCTGCTTGGTAAACAGGGGACAGAAGCAAGAAGTGCTGCTTAAGTTTAGATTTGCCAATGCAGGAGCAATTAATTTCTGTCAGTAGACAGGGCAATTGTGTGAGTCTGAGGGAGCAGCTCTCCTTAGACAGCAAAGTAACTGAGCTGAGCCTGCCCACCAGGTCTATTGCTGAAAGCTCTTGTTAGGAGGCAAGAGTTTCATTTTCCCCCCTCTCTGCATCATCATCATCAGCTTTCAGCTTCTTTCCTCTCCCATCCCTCTGCCAGGTTTCTGAATTGCAGTCAATACTACATTAGCAAATATACACTGTTGGATTATATATAGAGACATATTCTCTACACAGGAGGCAGAAGAGGCTTTTCTGATACAGAGAATGGCATTTTGACAAGGCTGTAGAGGCATTTTAACATATCTTAGAGTTGCCAGTTGAGAATAGGTTGGGGTTTTCTTTTTTTTTCCCCCTAGTACAAAGAAGGGGGGAGAAAAAGAAAAACAACTGCAGCACTCTTGATTGTGGGCATAATCTGCAGGCTGATGTCAGATCTGCTCATGCTGACCTAGATGTCCCAATGGACTTTCTAATTCATGCTGCAGATACTGCAGAGATATGGGTGGGGTTTTTTATATGGGGAAGAGAGAAAAAAACCCCTCTACTATAGAATAAAGAGATTTAAAGATATAACCACAGCACTGGCCAGTCAAAGATCTCCTGGGGCTGCTGTGCCTTGGAAGGAATTTACTTCAATTAGACTTGTGCTATGCAAATGCTTTTTTTCCCCTAAGTCATTCTGGAGGCTGTTTTTTTTACTTCTGTTTCATATGAGTCAAAATAAAGGGGTAGCATTTAGCAAACAAGGGATGGAACACAGCATGTGAGCCCCCTACCCCACATATTCACCTTCTGCCTTAAGTGCAGAAAACAGAACTCAACCTTGCCACATTGCTTTTAGTTTTAATACATTTTTAGTAGGGTTTTTGTTTGTTTTAAAGCAAATGAGGCTTCTGCAAGCATGCTGTGTGTGAGCATAGCCCTACAGCTAGCAGCTCTGCTGCAGACACCACTGGATATGCTTGCTCTACAATAGCATATGAGAATGATTAAGCTGCCTGTTTTCTTGGGTTGCTGGCTTAAAATCTTTCTGTACTCTAGGGTCTGGAAATGCATGAAGCACTCAGTGCCTTGGGTGTAAAGTATTACTGTTTTCCCCCTTGTATGAACACTCCTGTTCTGCCACCTCACCTGGATCCAACGCTGTACAAGTGCCATACCTCAAATCCCAGCCTGGCCAGGGCCAACCAAATAAAGCCCATTAAATCTATTGGTCAGTTGACAGCTTTGGCAAAAGGGGGCTTATTCCTAAACATTTTCAACATAATGTTGAGCAGAGGTGAAAGATTGATTACAGGCACAAGCACAACCTTCCTGAGACCTTACAGCATCTTCACAACAGCACAGCCATGAAGACAACTGAGGGGAAAAAAGGCTTCCTTAGTTATAAATCAGCATATGTTTTCATGTAGTAACAATTGCACTTCCCAAAGCATCCTATCACAGCTTCTAAAAGTCCCCAGACAAGATCATAAGTCTTGCTTATGCTTGACAGCTCACCACAAACCCTGCCTAGGACTTGGTCCTCAGATGCTGAGACACAGGGTGTGTTACCTAGATTAATTTTTTGACTATAAAACTAGATGCATCTTTTACACAGTGTAAATGGTCCCAGGATTGATTACAAAGGAGCAGCAAATTTAATCTCATTAAATTCAAACTTCTCCTCCAAGCTGAAATGGATTTGTGGGCAGCTTCTCCGTTTTTCTTCTTTTGCCACTGTTATTTGCTAGCCTTAAAAGTTCCTTCCCATCTCAACTCACCTCCATTCTATACAGATAGCATGTTTGTATCCTTATCTTTAAATTGCCTGGGTTAAATAAGCAGGGCCTTGACCAGCACAAGTTCAGATTGAAGCTTTCCTTAGAATAAGATCTCTATTCCCCTGATTTACATCATGAACGGAACCTTCTCCCCTTGGTCTGCTGACTGTAGGGAAAGCAGAATGCCATGACTATCAGTGACTGTAGGGCATGACCCACAATTTGTCAGCACCAAGTCCCATCAGTTTCAAAAGGCATCAAATGAAACTCTTCTAACCCTCTAGAAAGTCAGCTGTCAGACACACACAGCATCAGCGAGGATACGAGCAGGGAAGCAGAGTTTGCACCTTCTTATTTGGGCAGCTTCCCACTTCTGCCCCCCCTGGACTGGTGCTCCAGTTAGAACTGGGGATCTCCTCTTACATTTTCACTGGCACCACATCCCATGGACCCAGCACTGGTCTGAAGGTGTTGCAAAGCAGAAGCATAACAGTGCAATTAGAACAGCAGCATCCAGCATAGAGCTGGAGGTTCATTTAACCCAACAGACAAAAAACTCTTTGCTGCCACTCAGGAATGATCAGAGCCCACAATCTTGGCAGGACTGTGCAGTGTTAATCACTGTGCAGTGCTAATTAGAATAACTAATGGGCTGACACCACACTGTCTTTGTGCTCCAATTAAATTCTACCACTGCTTTGCTTTTTAGACACGCACATGGATTTGGATTCTTTGGAAACAAAATGCAAGCAAAGGAACAGGTCCAGACTAAGACAATAAGAAGGGAAAAAGCCACAGAGGAAATACTAGCAGTAAATCCTCAGGATCATAAAATGAAAACACTGCTTTAAAGCAACAGAATTACCTTACACTCCACAGCAATGTAGGAGCACTGCTCTTTTGTATGGTTTATTGTGACAGAGGCTTTTTCTTGTACCACTGCAGAAAGAGATGCGGCTGGAGCGATGCAGCAGGTAAAGAACACAGTCAGAAGAAACGAGGCTGCTTCTCCAACCTGTTCACTTTTTGCCCTCAGACAAGGCATTTAAAGCTTAGTAGTGACTGGAATGAATGCAGCTGAAGTGATCACACTCCCTGCCTCTAGCACTGCACTGGGTTTTTGATGCTATTTGGATAGCCAGAACTTTGTGGAGTGTTGTTTCACTCCTATATAGCTAAATAATTATAATTAAAACCTACTTCATATTAGTTTGAATGTAGCTGATCACTGGTTTTGTGTGTGTGTGGGGAAAAAAATGTGCAGACAGATCAAAACCAGTATGCTTGCTTTTTGGTTTTTGTGCAGCTAAATCTCACTTTGCCAAGAGGAATTGTGTTGCAAAATTGCAATGCCATGTCCCAATCACCCCCACGTTCTAATCAATCCAGTGTGCAAATTGCCTTCAAGAACATATGGTAGGAACAGATGGGAGGGACCTTCCTGTAAACCACAGGAGAGAGGAGGTGGGGGGGGGAAAAACTAAGTGTAAAAAAAGAACCCCACTTATTGACAATATACACCCATGAAGCAGCTTAAAAGGGAAAAAAAAAAGACATCCACATATAGATGTGTAAGGAGAAATTCCAGTTGTAAATACCATGAGAGGGTGGATGTATCCAGTGAGCAGTGAAAGCCTGTCACAGGCAGACTGCAATTGGATATATTTTGCCCAATGCAGAAGTCTTCTGGATTTCACTGTCTTCACTAGAAGGAGAGAGCTCTCATACCTGCACTATTAACTTCTTCTAAAGCAGCTGACATCACTCTTCCATTGCTGTCCCCCCAGCTGACTCCCACCTTTGTATTTTCCACCTTCAATTGCTTTTCCTAGCCCTAAAAACTTCAGTTGCATAAAACATTCCTGGCTCATGCTCGTAGCTATATCATCCCTTCTGTTGGCTAACACTGTCAAATCTACAAAGCATGAGACTGCAGATCCAGCAGTCCAAAACTGGCCATCAAATTACCTCAATTACTCAAGACCTTGAGCCAATCCTTCCATGCTCGGGACAGATCTCAAGGACACAGTTTATGGTTGGTGCTGACTCTCCAGAGGACTTTTTAATGATCTCAGGGAGAGGGCAAGAGTGAAAACTGATGTTAAGGGAAAGAAGGTGACTTAACTAGGTGCTAGAGTTGGGAATGAACAGAAGATGCCATTATGTCTGAAGCCTAGTTATCAAGTTATACTGATGCATTTACTTGCACACACAAATTAGCAAAGCACCATCGGGGCCAAGGACTTACTTAACCATAAGCACACCTTATAAATAGTGTTCTAATGATATATGTGGGACACATTCCCACCATCAGGCTTACCATAAAGGAAATTAAGGGCCAAGAACTTCTACCCAGGAGTTTTTCCATGTACTGTCTCTTCATTTTGGCAACTCTCATCCAAAAGGACATTACATCATCTGGGAGCAAGCATCTTATAGATCTGAAAGGCTGCAATACTCCTTCACAGTGCCTCAAGATGCAGTCTGTTCCTTCAGACTCTAATAGGCTTCCTGGCAGGATGACTCAGGGAGCTGTACTTTCAGGCTTGTCTCCTCTCCCTGCATTTGCAATGAGATTTCCCTGATTTATTTCATCTGCAGTAATTAAGGCAGCCTTCTCCCTCACTACCACTACACTGGGAAGGTTTAAAAATAACACAAGGAACAGCAGTAGGCTAGACAAACCAACAGATCAGCATGAAAACTGTACTGGGCAGTTAAAGTATCAGCTTAATATGCATAAAGCAAACTCTGCTGCTTAGGAGCCCTCTCTGTCTGTAAGACAACACGGCAGAGCAAGCTGTGCTGAGGGCAATGGGGCTGGCTAGAGCCCAACCCTGCAAGGGGAACTAGCCACAGACAGCATTGCTTTTCTTTTGGGGTTGCAGCGCTCAGTGTCCTGTTGGATGAGGCTGCTGTGCCAGGCAACAGCAAAGACCAAGCTCTTTGTTCAACAATTGCGATATGGACAGGAAAGCTTCAAGGTGTCTTCTAAAAAGAAATACTCATGAGTTGTAATTTCTGCAGCATTACAAGAGTTTTGTCCTTGCAGAGAAAGAGTCACTCCCTCCCCTCTGAGGCAGCTTGAGGCTGGGAAAGCAGAGTTGCTGCTGCAGCAGCTGCTGATTAGCTCTGTGCTTTGGGGAAAATCCTTTGCTCATCTTTGCAGCTCTGCTCAGAATATAAAACAAAGCAGTAGCATGACCAAGCAGACACACCTATTCACCATGAGGCTGCTGAACTGCAGCTCCCACTGCACTCAACCTGGCAGGAACCAGCTCAGGAAAAACCTGCTTCAAGCTTACTCCAGCCCTGGGACCGAAGGGTGAACACAGCTCCCTTCCACACACCTCTCAGAAGCAACTGCAGGAGGTGAAGCAGTGCAAGATCCCCAAGCACAGGCTACTGCAGTCACTATAAATTTCACACCATGCTGAAGCACAGGAGCAATTTTAACCCTTCACATGCTTTCTGGACCACAGAACCATACGTAATTCAGTAATTCAGAGCCCTAAAGCTATGTACTACATATGATGCTGCTGCACTGAAGCTGTGGCAGAGCTCTGCAGGGCTGGATCCCACAAGAACTGGCATGTTCCTATCTATTTTACCTTGGAGATGGGCTCAGGATTTCTCTCCTAGCCTTTCTTTTCCCCATTAGTTCCTTCTTTCTGCTACTTTCTTCACTCTAAAAACTATTCTGGGCACTTAACAACTCAGCTAATTATGGGAAGGAACCACACTGCAATCTCTTGTGCTAATGAAGGGGTTTGTAATTGTCTGGAACGCTGCTGTGAATGCTGCAGTGGCTGCTCCCTGTCTAGTACACAAATCATCTTCCCTGGGTAAGTACCCACTGAAACACACACTTGCTTCGTGCTGCTAGTCAAGGTCAAGCAAGCTGTCATAAAAATGCAGTCCCCAGGAACTAAACAGTTAGAACACCACAGACTCACAAATAACGTTGCCTGTTACACCCTGCTCTACCTGCCTGATATTTCACATCCCACAATAAACCACACTCAGACACCTCCAAGGGAAAAGAGCACTTCAAGTGCTTGCCTGGATTTTCATACCAACTTCACAGACCTATCCAGAGTGTCTCCAGGAAAGAAATGGGTTGTAAAGTTCGTGATAACCTTCTTCACCCTGTGGCACTGATTCTTCACTGCTCTGCAGCTTGTGTTGTCATTTATGCCAAAGCAATCAGACCTTCTAAGTCCAGACCTTCGTTCCAGTTTACTCCCCCCCTACACGTTTTGTAGAGTAAAAAGGACAGCAACAGTGGTACTTCCAGTCTCAAATCAGCTTCAAGTTATGAGCAGTTGATTTTTAACCACCATTTGACTCACCTTGTTCCCCTGGAAGATGCAAATCCTATTTCTGTGACAGATTTAGCTGCCAGTCTGTATGCAGCAGGAAAGTCAGGGGAAATGGGACAACTTCCCACAATTTCAGCTTGTACTGACTCAGTACTGACTCAGCACTGAGCACTTTTTGCTTCATTTCTTGTGCATACCACCAAAGCACAATTTTAAGCAGTATATTAGCTGCATGGACTATTGGTTTTCTTGCTTCAAGGCAGAGTTGTCAGGAAGGAACCACCCACCTTAATAGACTTACATACAAACCTACATTCAGTCTGTCTGTCTCCAAGTCAAACACAAGGAGTGTTTGACCCTGTCTGAGGCCAGAATGGTTATTTCCATCTATGCATGGAGCCATGGTAGAATTTACTCTAAACACTCACTGCATCCATGCAGCAGAAAGCAATCAAGAACTAAAATAGAAACTGGATAATAAATAGCTCTGTGAGGGAAATTCTTTCAATAAAAGGTTTCATAACAAAGAGCCCTGGCTTGGATTTCATTAGTCATCAACTAAATATGGATTAAAGTAGTGACAAACTAAAAAATGCCCAGTGTATCAGCAAGTACTCTCACAGGCTGCTGAAGGATTATTACCCTTTCATTACACTAATTGGTTTGATAGAATAATTCAGTAGCTGCAGGTGCATCACAAATCACAACTGGGGAAGATAAAGAGAGGAAAGGCAGGCACTTAAATCTACAGGTATCTTTGCTGCTTAACTTTTAGATTACCAAGTCCAGCATTGTCACAATGTAAGGAAGCATTTTGTTCAGAGAAGTGTTTGATTTACAGAATGTCTCAGAAGATTTGTCACCTTTCAGAAACACAGATTCAGCTACAACACTTTCTAACCACAAAAGCTGTTGATTCTGGCAGCTTCCCCATCCCTACTACATCAGCAGAGCTCAGACAACACCAAGAATCTGGTCAACAGAATACCCAGGACCATTGGAATTAAGGGCAAGCAGAGCTGGAGAGAGGGAGCAGGGGATGCAGGTGCTTAAAGACTCTGTGCAATATGCTTTGCTCACCTCTAGTTTATTACTTCCCATCACAAAAGAGTCCTCTGCTGGTATAAAGTGATGAAAGTCCCTTGTGCTCAGTGGAGCTGTACTACTGACGCCAGCCAAAGAAATGCTTGGCTATATTTAGCCACTTTAAGATGCAAAAGCAGCAGGTAAGGCAGCGAGGAGATTTATACCCAGCCATCTGAAAAGCATCATACAATTTTTATAGCATCAATCTAAGGCTCTGAGTCCCCTTTAGCACCCTTCCCCCAAGCTCACAAACCCTTCTGGGCTTCATGGTGCTGTTAATATGTGTAACTGCAAAAGCACAAATGCTTTCCATGAAAGCTATATCACAAGGATTTCTATTTCTTAAGATCACTAAGGCTGAAGTGAAGCCTGGCCCCAAACTCAAGGGAGCAACAGCCTCGAGTCTTCGTTTCAAATTCCCACTACAAACCTGCAATTAGTCTCCTTGAATCTTTTTCTTCCTCCCAGCCCTGATGAATTGCAGCAGTTAGCCCACTTACTGGAAACTATGTCACTGGAGCTTATGCATCTCTAAAACCTCTGATGGCAGCATTAATCTTCATGTGCACGAGAGGCAGCAATCTAATGATGAACTAATCCACTAGAATGGGAAGCAGACACGAGGCTGTGAAAAGCTGCCCCTTCAACCAAAGGAAGGATGGAGCCAGATGTGGACATCCAGAGGTACCTCCCAAATCCCATGGACTGCAGAAAAAAGGTCTTCTGCACTTTTTGAGGGTAGCTTTGTGAAAGGCTGCTGGGTAACAAACTCCCTGCTGCTGGGGTGGTGGAGTTCACATAGCAATGCTTTGTTTAGAGAAGAAATAAACACCAGCCAGAAGTTCCTGGTTGGTGTGTAGAGCCTCAGACCATGCTTACATTATTTTATCCCAATGTAATGTTAGTGTTAATTGGCATAGCTACATTGCCTTTAATTGCACGATGCTAATGAACTCTAGCTGATGTTCTAGCACTCGCATGCTGGGATCCAAGCAGATGAAAGAAGAATTAAGGTTATTTGATCTGCATTTGAAACTACACCTTACAAATGAATACTTTAGACGGGGAAAATGGAGGTTCATGGGACAAAGTGACACTGAAGCCATTAAAAGCCAAGATTTCTCTCTCCACTTTAGACTCACGCATTTAAAAAATGGTCTTGTTTGTGTTTTGGGACTAAAGTAAATCAAAGGATAAAGAGACCCATGGCATTTTGTTGTGTTTCTTTTAGGTTTAATTTCATTTGTCTGGGGAAAAAGTCACCTATACTTCCAGTATATGCTTATCTACCAATTCTATTTATTACAACAATTACATCAGGGCTTATGGAGCAACAAATGTAGTGCATTAATAAAGCTTACAGGTTTGCAATTTCCATAAGTAAATACCTTACCAACACACACTGCAGGGACATCAGTTTGGGTTGTCACTAGACTTTGAAACTTAGGAAGAGCTTTATGTATAGGCAGCCTTTGCAAAAGCTGCTGGAGAGAGGAAGGCTGTAAAACACAACACCAGAAGACAATCTCCAGCAGTGCTGCTGGGGAGGATGCAACATCTGTCTTCCATTAAGAAATATCTGCTATTTTGTTTTATGGCTGTCTAAAAATGTACACTTTGGGGATTGGGTAAGGTAGCAGAAGTCACCTTTGACCACTCCTTCTGTCATCCACTGGTGAATGGTTTTTTGAATGGTGAATATCACATCCTCTCAGAGAGGCTACTAAAAGACTGTTAAAGACATATTGGAAACACATAAACCTCACCCAAACTTGCCAGCCATAAATAAATGTTCAATCCTGTTTTGCAGAATTGCTGGACATTCACAAGGAGAGAGATCAAGTGCTGAGGGCAGGCACTTACATTCAAAAACAATCATATGAAGGAGAAAGTGTTGTTAGGCTCAGAATCCAGAGGGGGAAATTATACATGAGACAAAGATTTTTAAAGATAATTAAGTACTTAAATCTCATTTAATTTCCTTTAGATTGCTTTTCAAAATTCCAGGCTAATGATTGATAATCTGGGCAAGCTCCAATAGCCCATATCTCTATCTTGCATTGTACAATTCAGACATGATCCTGGACTTCATGTCACACAAAACACATCAGATTACAAACCTTTAACAGGTGAATGGCTAAGAAAACATATTAGGTAAAGCTGTTTGTTTTACAGCCTTGCCAAATAGCTTCACATCCATTGTGCCTTTCTTCTGTGGGATACTTGTGCCAGAGTTTAACTTCTGCTGTGTTCAAAAAACCAAAAGAAAACAGATGGTGTTTGAAAGGCAAAACAAAACCAGATTAAGCCTTGATTTTTTTCCCCTTTAAAACATGGTTTTACCTAACTGTGAGTTGCAGCTACATATGGTTTTGCATCCAGTAAGAATCCTCCCAGCAGTGCATTTGAGCTGAGCCCTTTGCTCGCTCTGTTCCAGAGCACCTCCAGCAACCTGAGATTTTCATCCCCTAACTGCCTGTCACATTTGACCAGTAAACTTGGCTGATTGTATTTGCTTTTTTTTAATGAGCTCTCAGATGTGAGAGAGATCTGAAGAGCCTAACTAAACCTTTCCAATTCATTCACAGCATCAACACCTCCCTGGTACCCACAGAGATGTGGATGTTTAATAAATGCACACCGAGACATCAACAGGCAGAATTAGCATTCACAACATATGCAGACCTTCACATCTGATGACAGACAGAAAAAAAAGCTACAATTACTTCATCCTGAAATAGACTGGAGGGTCAGGATCCATTTCTTAGATAGATGGTGATTGCTGTCAGCTACTTCTTTCTTGTTATACTCAGGTAGAGTTTGCATAGGCAGCATCCTCCAGTTGTGTGTCCATCTTTGATCACACTTAAAGCGTTTACCAACAAAAAACCAGACTTACAGTAGGAAAATACATGTCTTATTCCCAGGTGAAATTATCAGCAGAGGATTCAACAATGGGCTTTAGGGCAGAGCATCTGAACAGTTCTTTCCATGGTCAGATCATCAGCAAAACCCCCACAAGGAGCCACCTGACGTTTACTTTATCAAATGAAAATGGCTATAAGTAAAACAAATTACAGATCCTTATGGTGCCAGAGCTAAACAAGAATGATTGAATACATATGGGCTTTGAGGGCAACTGCTAGAATGAGATAATTAGGTATTACTGCACTCTAATCTGGGGGGAGTCCATTTTCTTTTTCCACTGAGGAGCAGGTCTCCATTACTGATGAAATTAGTCAATTCCATTAAGAATTTCCAGCTGCTGTTGATCTACTAACCATGAGAAGCATCAAAGATAGCCCAGCTTTACTGAGACAGTCAGGATTAATCAGCTGAGCATCAACTAACCTGCTTTTCAGCAATATCTCCCAATTTACCAGCCCCTTGAGTTCCTGTGCCTACTTTGGCTCAAAGTTACAGCCACATGACATATGACTCTGTCCCATTTCTTCCTTATTAGTGCAAATAGAGACACTGGCACAGGCATAACTGCACATGTGGAAATCAGAAGTCAGTCTTTAGGACATCAACCATGCCATGCTCACTCTCTGTGTCTCTCCTATCAGTAAGCAAAAGGTAGCTGCCTCCCCAGTGAAAGAAAACAAGCTGCTTCACATCTACTCCAGGATAAGCAGGTACACAGAATAGCTGACACTACAGATTTACCCCACATAACCTGCACACACACAAAGCTGAAGCCCCTGGGGCCTGGGAAGATAATGCATGAATGTATGGGAGTGTTGTTGGGAGCCTGCAGCAGGGACACTTGCCCCTATCAATTATACATCTCCTGTGCCAAGCAGGCACCCAATGCAGAGGTTTCTCAAGCATCTGCACTGAGATCTGCACACAGATTTGCTGCCTCCGGGGGGAGAAGACAGAGCAGCACTTTCTACCTGAGCAATTCCACTTCACCTATGCAAACATGTGCTGCTGCTGTAAAACATAAATGTTTTAGTGCATAAATGAGGCAGAGCTCTAGGAAGAGGCAGTCACTCACGCAACATGTCAGAGCCACTTAAATCCAGCTAGGGCTGCCTTTACCCTAGAAAACCCTGCTTGCTTTGAAGTGTCAAAGTTTAGTTTTTCAGAGTATTTACCTGTTTTCTCGCCTTCAAGTTGTGTAACCTGAGCTCTCCAGTTAGCAAACCTTAAGGGACGAACTCCATCAGGATGTATCTGTGGACATGTGCCACCCTCAATGGCCACAAGCTGGATATGTGACAGTAACCAAGGGATGATGGGCTTAGGGACGAACGACTTGCATCCTACAGATGAACTAGCACAAGAAAATGATATAGGGAAAAAAAGGCTCAGAATAAGCCAAAGTCATCACTCATTCAGCTACAGAGCCAAGAACATAGACTTGGCAAGAAGCAGCTGATCTATATTAGGAGGAGAGACCTTCCAAGTCAAATTTCCATTTGTGTTATTAATAAAAAACCTCTTAGCAAACAACTAGAAGAAGAATTGATTCCATCCTCTAGCAAAGTAAAATCTAATCAAGTTACACAAGGTGACATCGCAAAAAGCCAAACATTTGATTACGAAGATGGGTGTTTAATTAAAAAGGGCTGTGTACTGCATCTGTGAAGCTGCATCTCGTGGAAGAAGCCTCTGATTAGGCCTCTGTGGTCAAAATAACCTTTGCTGACATTTCTTCCAGGAGAAGCACAAACTGGTTCATCATGGGAATAATGGGAAAGGAAAATGACTTCAGTAAACTCTTGCCTCTGTTTTTACTTGTGAAACATTGGAAATCTCTTCACATAAAGCAAGTGGGAAGTATCTGAGTTGGTTTGTATGGTCAATTCATAGCAGTGTGGACTGTCCTGTGGCAATGCCTGTCGTTGTAAGCAGCCAGGTGTCCATAGCTCAGGATGATGTTAACTACTTTACTGCACTGAGCACATAGAATCAGCGAATGGTAGGAGTTGGAAAGGACCTTTAGAGATCTCCTAGTCCAACTCCACTGCAGAAGCAGGTTCACCTAGATCAGGTCACATAGGAACATGTCCAGGTGGGTCTTGGAGACCTCCAAGGAAAGAGCCTCCACAACCCCTCTGGGCAGCCTGTTCCACTCTCCCTCACCATCTTGTTCAACATCTTCATCAATGACCTGGATGAGGGGACAGAGTGTACCCTCAGCAAGTTCCCTTTTGACACCAAACTGGGAGCACTGGCTGATTGCCCAGAGGCTGTGCTGCCATTCAGTGGGATCTTGACTGGCTAGAAAGCTGGGCACAGAGGAACCTCATGAGGTTCAACAAAGACAAGTGCCGAGTGCTGCAGTTGGGAAGGAACAATCCCATGCACCAGGACAAGCTGGGGGTGACCTGCAGGAGAGCAGCTCTGCAGAGAGAGACCTGGGAGTCCTGGTTGATTCTCCTACACCTAACAAAGAACTTCAGTATTGTGCTGCTTCCATATATACACTTAGAAAATGGTCACAGTGTTGTTACACTAGCAGTTGCAAACCCATCCCAGGTAAGTCTCCTGAAAAGGTCTGAATGCCACAGGGATACATCAGAAGCTTGCACCAAGACCTCCTCAGATAGTATTATGTTGTAGAAAGCTCTACCAGCCTCCTTCAATCCTCATACACTGCTGAATAAAAGCTGCTGAAAAACTACAAGCCTTGAAAGCTGTCTGTACCTGCCCTTCCCTTTTCACATTGGAGAGCGTTTCTTTCATCTCTGCTGATCATCACAAAGGCAACACTGACACGGTGTCACAGTGCACTAATGCCCATGGGTCAGAGGATGGTATGATGGAAAGAAGCAAATATTACACTAAAAAAAGCAGCAAGCAGTGAAGCCAGGAGGAAACACAAGTTTTTCTCACCACCCTACAGCCAATGCTCATAGAAAAAAGCAGCACAGTGGTTTTATAATATAAGGAAGAATTATGGCAAAGCCATCATACTGTTTCCAACTCAGAAGGTGTATTTTGTACTCCCACCCACAGTGAGCTCCTTGTCTGAGCAGGGGAAGATGATGAACTCACCAGAATTGTGAGTTTAACCCTACTTGTGCACTTGGCAGGTACCTCTGCCATGGTCCCTGTCAGCATAAAAGGAGATAGAAAGAGGATAAAGTAAAGGATGAGGCATCTTGCAACAGCAACATTAAGACAAGATCTGTTCAGATCTGCCTACTGGGTGTCTGATCCCCCAGGACGAGAAATCCAAGGCAGCCAAACGTGGCACCAGCTGTATCCCCATCAGCTATAGAAAATCTTATGCTTTAATTAGACTTCCCCAAAGATTAGTTTTCCATTGGAAAACTACAAAACCTTTTGATTAAAAAAAAAAGCAGTGAGAGTCCTGAGGAAAAAAAAGCTAGGAGCTAACTCAGCTCTACGTCATCGCTGACATTTTGACCTAAATAAGACATCCCCTGTGGAGTTAACAAGGTTATCATTTTATCATGTGCAGGGACACAAAAGTGAGCTTTTAAAGGCCCAGAAATGCCTGCCTGCAGGCTGGGCTGATGCTAATGCAGGAAGCATTCCTCATTGCCTGGATTATTTTAGATAACAGTGATTTGCTCTGATGATCCCCCTCTAAATGTTGAGACTAAAGGCAATATTTCCTCTGGCACTAAACCACCAGAACAACTTTCTATTAGAAATGAGTGCTAAGTGGGAGAGCAGAATGCATCCTTCATCCTTATTCAGAGGGCAGATGGATCATTTAGGGATGGACAAAGCAAGTGGCTATTGGCTGCCCCTGCAGAGCACAAGTTCGTAAGGCTACAAGGCAGCTCTGACACAGGGGTGTCACACCAAGCCACTCAGCAAGCTCCCAGCTCTACACACTCCTCTATCATCTCAAGCAGCTCTACATGTATGAAGTGGAAATAATCCCACCTTGGTAAGCAATTTAGGACCTCTTGATCTTGGCTGAGGCAGGAGTACTTATAGGTAGAAGCCAAAAAAAACCTCACTTTCTGTTGTGGTTTTATTTTAAGCAACAAAGAAAATGTTCCTTCAGAACATTCCCATTGTAAACTATCCTGTTGCTGAGCACAACAACACTCTTCTGTGTTTTAAGAGCACAGTTTAAATGGAATGACACCTCTTGAGAAATAAGTGGTGGAAGCTACTTCTGATAAACAACACTTTGAAGTAAAACTTCTATTCAGCTTGAGCTGAAGCTTTTGTATTCCAAAGTTACTGAAGAAACGAGCCCCAAAGATGATGGTGTGGGTGGCAGAGCAGCGAACTCCCAGAGAAGCCCCCACTATCAGCTTCACAGTTAAACTGGGAACTCCCATTAAAGGTCTTGCCTCAGGACTTCAGAAGCTGGTATTTATACTTTCATATCAACACTCTGCAGGATTAAATGGTAAGATTAATGAGCATTGTCTTTGTCTGGGAAAACATCATCTGCAACAGTGATTGAAACAAGCAGTAACAGTGTTTTTGCAACCAGGCAAAGTAAACTGAAATGAGAAGATAATTGGCTGTAGTTCAAAGTTAATAATTGTCTGAATGAACACATTATAGATCCAATGTACATTCAAATCCAGGGGACACTCTTTAGCATGAAATTAACTACAGAGACATCTTTTAAAGCATTAGGATTCTGCAGCAGCCTGACTCAGATGATTAAGCTTATCTTTCTCTCTATATGTCTTTTTCTAATACAATAAGGTGTGTGGTTCAGGGTTTTTTGAAAGCTAATTAGATGGAATTGCTTAGGACTCATCATTTGTACCCAAGTGGAAATTAAACACATTTGGAAAACAATCATTCCATGAACAATATTTTCTTTCATTACAGCTCCTGATCATAACTTCAGTTGCAATGCAGACAAAGGAGAAGTGTCCAAAGAAAAGGAAGCGAGGAAGATTCTGTTCTCATGCTGTTTTCTTTCCTTTGCACACATTTCAAACCTTACTTAGAATAATAGCACAGGGACCTGCTTCATGGCCCAAGCTTTCCTGTCGAACAGCAATGACATCAATGAAATGCAGCTGGAAGAAGGCACCAAGTGTGTTTCTGCAGAGTTCACAGGCATTGAGTAGGTCTACCAACACTGGCTTAGTTTGAGCTAGAAGACAGAGGTAGATCAGGTACCTCTGACAAGACAAACAGGCTGGGAGGGGGGAAAAAACCCACCACCACAATATAAAGCAAAACAGTGTACCCTGGCAAAGCTGTACAGCAAGTGAGAATCCTTTGCTTCTACTCTTATTGCATCTTTGTTTTGCAGAAGTGTCAGGATGGGGCTTAACATTGTGTCCAAGTTTTATTCCTGAGCTGGGACTGTCTGGGCTGATCTGATGAGGCTCACTCACACCATGGGAAACAAAAAAAATCACAGCACATTGAGCACAATATCAAGCAGCTGCTAATGCCAAGTGAAACACCTCTGCATTAAATCTGAGGAATTAATCCTTGTACTTACTAATGCATCTTTACTATTTATTAACTATGACAGGGTTTCTTCTGGAGAGACAATTTATTCTGCCAACTGTACATTAAGGTGCTGAGAAGGGCAAAATGCCACGTCAGCACTTCTCAGTCACATATAGAAAGGTGAAATTGGAACATAAAACCTGAAGAGTGGTATACCCACTATGTTCCACCACATCTACTCTGAACCTCAAGACCCCTATTCCCTCTCAACCTTTGTCACCAAATCTCTCTCTAGAGGCACTGCTTGTGGCATTAAACTTGGTGAGCTCCATTACCCACAGTCCAGCCAATCCAGATACTGTAGATTCTAATTATTATTTATGGAAAGTGATCTTCTCATTTTTTTTCAGATGATGCAATGAAATAAATCAGTGTAGCATGTCTCTGCAGTGAAAAAACACTATAATTAATCTGCTTTTGTGAATCCTACTTTAATTCTCTTAAGTGACTCACCCTAACTGGGAGCATCTGTGGCTCTCATCTTCCTAAATCACTCTGGTGTTTGCAGAAACCCTCAAACAAAAAGGATGAGTCACTTGTCTAAATCCATCTCCTACTCTTCTACAGGCTTCCACTATGATCACAAGCACAGGAGGGTATATCTTCATCCCAGGGCTTTGCTACAGCTAAGATACTTGGTACCCCGTGCTTCCAAATCAGGGTATGAGAAGGAGAATCATCTGCCCTTCCCTCATACGATACTTGAGCTTCACAACACAAACCTGCTCTGACAGAGGGAGGAGGCAATGCCTGCACTATTGAACAAGGGCAGCACAGATCCCAAGAGAGTAGGTGGCAGCAGTGGGGAACAGGACATCTATTTGGAGAGGAGCTGCAGAATTTAGCAGGCAACGCAAGAGCCAAAGCTGTGACTTCTGAAAGTTTATTCCACTCAGATTTAACCATCTCTATTCTCAGTTCTGAAGCTGAGCAGCCATTTGGTGTCCAGAAGAAGGAAATTCTGTTTTAACCTTCTAATTACAACAAATGGAGAAGCCACACAATTCATTTAAGAGCCAATGCAAAGCAGATTTAGCACAGGATGTCCTACACAGCCATTAGCATCCCACAACAATATTTAGTTAAAGGAGTTCAGCAAAGGCTAATGCATGATTAATGGGCATGTACCCTGCCTTTCAGCTGGGCTGGGATAGCAAAACACTTTGTAGATCATGTAACAAGTCACCTCTTAAGGACACAGCAACATACATCCCTGCTCAAAATACCATGGGGTGACTCTACTTTTCCCCTCCATCGACAGTTCTGCTGCTGCAGCTTTGGCTCCTCATGCATTTTTAAAAGCTTCCATCTTTTTCCTTCTGTGCTCCACATGTCTGCAGAGCTGCTTTCCAAATGCAATTAACCAGCGCATCAATTAAATCACTATTATGACTTCAGATAATGGGGATTTGTTTTGCATATTTGCTCAGGCATATAAACCCAGAAGATTGCTCGTGACCCCTTAAACAATCACCTTTGCACTGCTTTCCCTTCCTCAAATCTCAAGCACAAGCCAAAGAGATTCATTTTCTGTAAACTGGTGCTTCTCTGCAGCATAGCAGAACTCTTCTCACTTCTGCCAGCTGAAGTCTGACCCCTGAAGTGTATTAAAGAAAAGCAGGAGGCTTCCACATGCATCGAGTCCCAGCTTCATCTGTTGTGTAGCTGTGGCTACCCTGTGCTGGGATGTTCAACACAGGATGAAAGTCTCTGCAGCTTGGGACATGAGAGCAGAATTTTTGACCCAGGTAGAGGAAGTATATCTTTCTCTCTACTCTCCTTAGTCATATTAGCAAGGACAGAAGCTAATCTTCTGCCTGCCCTGTGGCAAAGCATGCCAAAACCCTCCTCTTAAAAAACAAAGAGAAAGGATATCAAGACAGCTTTACATTATACATTTCATTCCACAATGTGAAGTGCCAAGTGCAGAAAAATCACAACTATTGCTTCAAGACACAAGTATTACACTGACCATAGAAAAGTAAAGAAAGGGAACAAGAAAATCCAGCCTCTTTAATCCAAGTCCATGCATAAAAATTGGTTTGTCTTACTGTGATATCATTCCCAGTCCAAAGGATCTTTAATTCCTTCCTCTGATTTATGGTAGTGGCTGCAAATCAGAAATGGGCAAGAAAAACATTCAAGCACTATAATAACTAATGCTACACTGACTTTAGAAAGGTGACTTTCCCTGCCACATCCATGGCTCTCTCCCCTGGGGAGAAGAGGGATAGTTTCCTCCAGGGTCTGAAGGTAAGTAATCTTTTTGCTCAAGACAGTCCAGGTCCTGAAGCGCAACAGTTAAAAGCTACAGACACTAAAAAAATGCCATTGTTTGGCACTAGCTGCTGTTTGTTCACCTAACTTTAGATACTTCTCCACTGTTTGAGTAGTTTAATAGATAATTCCAGAGGAAAATCTGGCCTGCTTAACTTGGGCATATACTTTAGTCCTTTGGGTTTCAGTGGGACATGAAGTTAAGCATAGGCTTGTTTGAGTCAGCCATCTCTCAAAGCTGCATCATTTCCTTGTGCAGCTACTGTTGGGAGAATTGAGTCATGTCAGAAGAGAACTCATTTTCCTCTGTCTTCACTTCTAGTTTGATATGAAAGGGGTTTTCTTTTAACTAAGGAGAAAAAGAACCATTTACAGTTGTCCTGCAAGATCACACAGCTCTTCTGTACTCACCTTGGACTTCTTTTTCTTTGCCAGAAAAAACAGAATATTCAGGATCAAGTTACATCCCTTGTCACCCACACACTCAAGGCTTAAAAACACATCATCAATCTACAGCCACGCTTAACCTTTCCCAAGGCTTTACAAAGAACTGGACAAACATGAATGATTCTTGCTTTATAGCAAAACAGCCAGGAAAGAGAAAAAACAAAGAAGAAACATAACAGCTCCTTCAAGAGCCCAGTGCATGTAACAATGAGCTCTCCCAACCCCTAGAATCTATATCAAGAGTGCCCTTTGCTGCTGCTCATGCATTAGATGTTATTGGTGCTCAAAACATAGAGCTGGGGCCAGATCAATCTCCCTGCAAATCCAAGTTCCAGCTGCACACACCCAATAAGCCATCTCACACTATTAAAGGATAAGACATCCTTCTTAAAATACACAGAACATTGAAGGCTTGCCTTTTCTTCCTTCATTATTAACCAGGTGGGAGGGTCAGCACAGTATAACAGGCTTATTGATTTACAGGGATTCCAGGGCAGCTTGAGGATGCTGTGAGTCAGCTGTGTTCTCCTTCACTTCTGTGCTGGGCAAGCCTTTATTGGAGCAAATTAAATACCACCCCTGCTGTAAGATACAGGCTGCTGTGCTTGCACAGCCACTGATTCTTGGCTGATGCCCATAGCTTGGCCTGGCAAAAATCAAGGCAAGATCTGCTACAGCATCAGCTGAACAGCCAGAGCTCCACAGCTAGGGGCAAAACCAAGTCATATCCTCTGTGATCTGGAAAGAGAAAGGCCTTCTAACATACCTTTGCTCTCTGTCAGGTTCTTGTCCTTCACAAATCATAGCTGAAAAGAGCATGAGAGACTTATATGCCCTGAAACACAGACATTAAGCATGTGCTTATCTTGAAGCAAATGAGCAGTCCCAATGAAATGGATTCACTTCAACCAATGACTGCTAATACAATGGTCTACGTTATTGGTGTATTTTAACAGATGTTTAAAGAGTTCACTTCAGGTTTGCATTTTGTGCAAGTGAGCATTTTTAGGCAAGGAGAAAAAAATGCCACAGGAGCTGTCTCACTGCCACAGCTTGGCTCTCTGATTAGGCAGCCACTGGACTAACAGAGAGGCTCTATCATGAGGCACTGGTAAGAAGAAACAGGTAGGATTCATCATCAGTTACTGATGAACAGTCTGTTGGGTGTTGTGATAACAGGTCACAGCTCTAACACCCCTTCCTGCACTGCCATTTCTGTATTGGACATTGAGCTTTATAGAAGCTTGGAGGAGCTGCCCAGCAACCTGTCTGCTCCCTTCGGGTCTAGCACCAGGCTGTGTTCTGAACATCAGTTCCTGCTGAAAGGCACTTGATGTATGAAATTAGTTTTCTGGCCTCACTCCAGTCTTGAAGTGGTAAATGCTCTCATCCAAAAAAGCCACTACAATAATTGGCACCTTTGTGTTAGTGAAGAACACAGAGACCAAGCAAGTCACCTCCTTTCCTTCTCCTAAAGGTCATCCAGGAAAAAAGCTGCTGGGAAACAATCTGAGAGCACAGTATGGGGAACTCTGCTCCCTGCCCAAGAACAAGGATACTACCAGCTCCAAACCCTTCTGCTTTCCACTTTCCTCCTGTTCATCCATGCCTGCTCTTCAGACCCATCATACAAGGGGGAAGATGCAGCTCTTGGGCATTAGCTATACACTGAATCACAAACTGCAATCAGATTAAAGCTGATTTGGACCAAAGCAGTGCTGAAGCACGAATGTTCAGAAGAAACTGAGTTGTCTCTTTGCTATTGAAAGCTAACACACAATTTTCATGTAGGGCTAGTGCTTGTTGCTGTTATTAATAGGGGCTGGAGAAGGGTACAAGGACATCACAGACAGACACTGCAGGAAATTATCAACATTTCCTCCAGTCTCGTGATAAACTCTCCATCTCTCACACACACACAGTGCTGTGCTGGGTTTTTGCAGTGGCATTAGCTTCAATTAGCTGCAGCAGTGTCTCATATGAAACCAAGACCTGGCTTTTTCTCCCCCCCTCCCCGCCCTGTCAGTTGATGCATTGATCCCACCAGACTGCTGGTAACACAAGAATGATTCCACGGATGATAAGTAGCCAGTTAAAGGTGAGCTGCTTTTTCTGTCTCCAACAAAGATATCAGTTCCTAGATCATGACCCCATTCAATATATAGAGTGGCTCTATAGTAGGTCCCTTTAGGCTGGTAACAAATATCCATCCCATTACCTAGTTTGTGACACTAATTTGCATCATCCCACATTATCAAAACACTATTATTTCAGCTGAATATTCATGGATGTTTTGCTCTAAGTTCACTATATTCCATCATTGACTGAAAAGGCATGAGCCATCAGAATCAGACAGAGCACATATCCCCAAAAACCTCCCCAAAGCCAGGTCTAAACGCCTGCAAGTTTGCAAGAATCCACATCAGCTAAACAATGAGCTCAGATGCTGATGTTTAAAGTCCAACATATGCTTTGGATGGCTGCTAAAGACAAAACATAATCTGGCTGTATCACTCAGGATATCCAAGGGTGTGACTGTACCTCAGAACTTGCTCAGGATCACAGGGAGGTGTTATATTGTTTGTTAGGGAGGGGGGAAAAAAAAGCAGGTTTATGTGATAACTCAGCAGAAAAACTACTGTGACAAATCATATCAGGGAAAAAAAAATCATCCCTGAAATAGAATTGCATTCTTTGCATGAGGATGAAAGCCTATTTCCAAGCAATGAACTGTCTGCTTTGATAGCTAAATTTGAAGCAGAAATTGTCTGGTGACAGAAATGATTTAATACAGGGAGCAAATGCCTATGTCTGTCCTAGTAACAATGCTCATAGTTAATAAGTGGAAGCGATGAGACCAATGTAAACACATTGGGAAATCAGTGAATGAAAGTTTTAAAAGCTCTCTGTGCACTTCACTCACAGGAGTGAGATCTAGGCTCTTAAAACTATTTTGTAGCTACTCTATAGTGCTCTTACACCAACTAACACATGATGTAGATTGGTCCTTTATAAGGATTATCCAGTGATGTTGCAATTGCCAACATGCAGATGGACAGTTACTGAGTTAGAAGTATGCTCTAAGTTACTGTAGGGTGGGTTAAGTTGTGGAAAGCAACCTAGTTTAAAGTGCAGGGAATTTAAGAGCTGAGGGCTCTCTGGAATGCCATCAAAATTTGGAAGGATAGATAGGTTTGCAAAGATGCAGAGAGTTAAACAGTTTCCACTGCATGCTAATGAAAGCATGGAGACACTGAAAAAGAAATGAAGATCTTACAGGTAAAAATGCTTATCAAATGAGAACACAGCACCAAACTGTCAGATGAGGCACATGTGCCTTGGAAAAATCCCTTTTGTACCAACATGACACAGATCACTGAGAGTGAAGCAGCTCAAGAGAACTTTATCCTTCAGCTCAGGGATAGTCTGGTCTGATTGAACAGAATACAAAGCAAGCAAGATGCAACCTTGCATGTAACCCTGCTTTGCATGTGTGACTGCTTAACTTGGCTGCAGGGATACCCATCTCAATGCAGAAGAGCCCTTCCACAGACAAACACTCTGGAATGCCACATAAGATCCCCAAATCTGAAGGCATTCCATTGCCTCAGTTTTTGCTCAGCAGCTTAGTGCTAAATCAGCACGAGGAGGTTTTCATTCTGCTTTGGAGCATTGAAGAACATGGGAGTTACTCTGCACTAATCAACTCCCAACCTACCCATGACAGGTTTTTACATGTTTTTTTTAAAGGACTCATTTTGTTTTCCAGCAAATAAGCCCATTTGGGATAGTTAATAGCTATTGTTTTGTCAGCTCTCAGATGTGTGTGAGATTTAGCTGGGCAAGATGCCAAGCACTGCAGCTTCCAGGCAAAGCCCAGCTATTTAGCTCTGTGGTAAAGAACCTATTGATGCTTTGGAACTTTGCTCTTTTTTTTTGTTTTGTTTGTTATCTTTGTGTTGGGTGTTTTGTTGTGTTGTTTTGTGTGTGGGGGGGTCTTTTTAACCAATAACCTCTCAAGTCTGTCTCCATGTTCTATTCCTCTAGATCCACGACAGAACGCTGAACTCTGCTCACACTGTATAAAACTGGCATGACAGATTGGAGTAGCAGAATGATGGAATTGCCATTTGGAGCTGTAAAGTCACATTTATTTTCAGCTGACTCTGACCTTTCCACACTGAAGCTTCTGGTTTTTCATACGCAATGCTGAGCTTTTCTTATCAATAATGCAAACAGTGCGAGGAAAAGCAGAGGCTGGCCAAGACTGGCCAAAAGCTGATGAAGTAGATCTGCAGATTTACTATGCCTCTGACACTCACACATCACCTTTTACACCCATTTTATAGTACAGCTGAAGGAGAAGATGTGTTGAAGCTGGACAAAAGCAAGCCCTAGATTGAGAGCAGTCACTCAAAGCAGAAAAGAGAAAGTGGAGAAGACTTGAACTTTGTTCAAGATGGTTTCCAAACCCATTTAAAATGATGGGAATGACTTGGAGGAGCAGTTGTCAATCCTCTCCCATCTGTCCTTATGCTGTTACAAGAGTTTCCATTCATCAATATGACCATTAAGAAGGATTGTCATGAGCATCTAGTTACTAAGACCGCATCTTGTTGATCTGTATAGTGACCAGACAATTCCGTTTTGGTTTGAACTGAAGGAAACTGATCTTTGCAGGAAGAAAAGAGAAAGTACCAGGACTTTACAGCTCTTGTCATTAGGATTCTTTTGAAAATTCATTCTGAAAAAGGAAGTCTATTAACAAAGCCTCCTTCAAAACGGTTTTAACAGACATAAATTGGTTTTTCAAGAGGTTCTTTGCTCAGATCCATGCTGCAATAACTCTCTTGTTAGATTCACATCCCATCTTGCTTCAGGATAGCTTCTTCGTAACAAGCCCTTGGAACAGTTCTTGAGCAAAAAATGCACATGCCATACATCCAAATATGAAAAATGATATCCTTTTCCTACAACACAAGTACAATTCTCCCCCTGCATGAAGAAGATGCAAGATCTGTGGGGTTCCACATGATGGACAGCACTGGACAGTGTTTCTATAAAGCAGTTTGCAATAAGAACCAAGTCTTCTTCTCTGGAGTCATTCAAAACTCATCTGAATGTGAGTTCCTGTGTGACCTGCTCTGGCAGGGGTGTTGCACTGGATGTGTCCTTTCCAACCTTAAGATTCTATTATTGTGTGATATGCAGTACTCCTTGCCTTCTCAACTCAGGTTCTCCCCTAAAAATGCTTTTATGAAGCTTGACAAGCTCCACATTTCTCATCAGGAGGCAGTTTAACCTTCATTAAGAAAGGGGTAGGCTATTTACTTTCTACAGCAAAGTCACATCTCTTCTAAGGCCACTGTTTAATGAATAACCACTGTGTTTGTCAGGCAAGAGGGTTCAAATATTTCAATTAACTATATTGCTTTTAAAAATTCTTCCATGAATGAAGAAGTTTGTGCACTTGGCCATTTCTGCTTTCTTCACCCTTCCAGTTAATTAATCTGATTGCAATGCCCTTGGCTTGACCACTGCTTTTTTTTTCTCCCTAGCATTGGACACCAGCTGAGACTCTCAGCCCAGCTCTAAACAGCTTCTCATTGATTGTGGAACCATGGCAGTATGCACAGCTGCCACAGATCCAGGATGCTTGCTCTAGAGACTGGAGCAGCTATGCTAAAACAAGACAGCAGCAAAGATGTGACTGATAAAAACCTGAACTTCAGCAAGACCCTGAAGATGTAGCTGTATATATGGAATACAAAGCCATTCAGGTTATCAGTTACACGTGGTTTAGGGTGAACACAAGCCCTACCTGCTATAGAAACAGAGAAGCAAGTGTCAGGAAGCAGCTTTCCCTCAGAGCAAGTCATTGTACAGATATGTCTCCAAAGACCTATTCCCCTTTTTGCTGAAGCAGCAGATAGTGACCACAGTCAGAGCAAGGGTATTGGACTAACAGAAGCACTGCTTTGATCAATATGGTAATTCCTATCTGGCTCCTCACTTTACCCAAGGTGAGTGCTAATGGGTCTAACACAGCAGTTTTTGATATCTGGAAGTGACAGATATTGTGGTTCATCAATGTAGTAATTTTAGCAGGAGCACCAGTGAAACAAATGCTTTCAAGAACAAACAGCTGCCTGCTGCCTATCGAGAAACCATCTAAATGTAAAACAGAAGTAAAATGAAATACTCACAAAACCCTCCCTTCATTTTTTTCTCTCTGCACAGTGACCTTAAATGTAGCAAGGGTCAAAAAAATGCATAAACATTGTACCAACTGCCCTAAGAATGGCCAGAGAGCTTCTGTTCCCAGGACAAAATAGTGTGTCTGGACAAGGAATATCTGACATTTGTGCATAGCTGATGAAGGGCTCGGTCCTGAATAACACAAACACAGAATCATACAGAATCTCAAGGGATTGGAAGGGATCTGGAAAGATCATCTAAGTCCAACCCCCCCTGCCAGAGCAGAACCACCTAGAGTAGGTCACACAGGAGCTCGTTCAGGTGTCCTTTGAATGTCTCCAGAGGAGACTCCACAACCCATAACTAACTGACAAGGAACTTCAGTGGAAATGGAACACTTCAAGGATACTCATATGACTAAGGAATTGCAGGATTTGGCTCAGAATGTAAGGGACTGGCAGAAACCCCCTCACAGTCTCTCAGCTTCCAGTGAGAAGTGTTTCACCAGCGTTCATTTACCTCAGCTGAAAAACCTTTGCAAATTACTATATCCATCATCACCAAAAAAATCCCTGAACCTGGGCATTTCACTCTGTTGCTTCTTTAAAGCATCTTCCTGACAAGAAAATGGAATACCTACAACTCGACCTGATTATCTCAAGTCTCTGAAATTGAGGTAGGGGAAGAGATTTCTGCCATTTGGAGCATTTGCACAAGGAAGTGGTGACAGACTGGGAGAAAAACTGTCGCCATAAATATTTAAAGCTTCTCCCAAGAGCTCCTTTTCTATATTGCATATAAAAACCTCAGTGGAAAGACATGACTGGGAAAGAAAAAAAAGCTCTGAGAGAGTTTTACAAGCTGCCAAACCAGAGTTTAACCAACTATCCCTTTTGTAATCAGCTTTTCCTTTACCAGTAGTTCAGACCAGTGCTGCTGACTGATGGGGTTGTTTTTTTTTTCCAGTGAATAACATTGCTCACTGTAAGAAAACAACAAGGCTGAGTAATTCATCACATCTTTTAACTCCACTACAGAGTTTTTCTGTCATACACCTGTAATACATGGCTGAGAACAAACACAGAAGCAGCAGAGAAAGAGGTTTAGATGGAAAATGCACCAAGAGGGTGTTGTGCAAAGGCTTGTACAAGGAACTACAATGATTTTTGGGATTGTTACCAAAAAAACAAGAGTGAAATCAGTGAGTTGAAAGGGCAGTACCTGTTTCCCATAGGATGAAGATGGATTATGTCTTATAGGCACAAGGAAAAAGCCTGCTGCTTCAGTTATTCTAGGGAAAGGAAAAAAACCCCAACACCAAAAAAACCTCAAAAGCCAGAATCTTATAGAAACGGCACAACATAAATCTTGGGGACAGCAAGCTGCATTAATTGTCTCACACAAGGCAGCTGTCCCAGAGGGATGAGTTTGTGTGCAGGTGATGTAGAATGCCACAGCACCTGTACGCAGCTCATATGAGCAGATCACAAGGCTCTTAAACTCACTGCCCTGCCCAAGTGAGCAGGCAGAGCACAGAGATGCACTGCTTAAAGCAGAGCATGAGGGTATTGATCCCTATTACTGGTACAACAGCAGACTTAGCTTGTCATCCAGGCAATGAGAGAAGCAGCAGCAGAGCCTTGCATTGTTCTTTGCCTAGCTGCACCTCTTTCCAAGCACATAAAACGTACATTTCTACTTCCAGCTCTTCCTCAGCCCAGCAACTGTGCTGTGAGAAGGGTTGACAGAGTGCCATCTACTGTTACAATTCAACCCATTCCTGTAGTTAAAGGGATCTCACTCAGAAGTAAAGCTTAAATCAAGAAGAGCCCCAAAAAGCAAAGACAAACAGAGCTGAGTTATCTCCAGAAAATTATGCACACGGTGACTGCATTCTCTAATGAACTCCAGTGCAAACAGGGTCACAGTGGGATAAAACTATATTGTGTCCTGGTAAGTGGAGTGCTGGATTGTGGTAGGAAAGGGGAAGCTCTAGACAAGAAACTCATTTCCCAAACCCAATTTGAAGTTGCTCAGGTTTGGGGTTATCCCATCTCATTGATATTTTCCTTGCTCAGGTAAAGGACAAAAGCTTGTACCAGGTGGGAGTGGTACAGATGGCTTAAAGACACACTTCTCAATCTCTGAGAGCAGAAGCCAAACTAGGAACAGGTCTCAGGGCTATCACTATTAACTACATAACTCTGTCCACCACTTAAAGCAGCTCTCACTGAGATGGAAAGAGAGTCAGATGAATGGGATGTTCTTGAAGTAGAAGAATTCATCTCAAGGCACAGATGCATCTCCAAAAGCCTGAACGGGTGATGCAGATGGTTTGATGTGGTTTTCAGCCATACAGTGATGGATTTCCCGTGCTTTAAACAATGCCTTTGTTTTCTAGAAGCACACCATGGGAAAAAAAAACCAACATCAGAGCACATAAGCAGGTATCATGCAAACAGCCCAAGACAAACCACTTGTACAGCTGCTTATGCCTTTGTGGTGCTTTGAGGCTAGACAATGCTTGCATAATTCCCAGCCTCTGTCTGGTCCCTCACTTTACCTCCTTTGCTCCCACTTAGGGACAAAACATTGAAGCAGTTTAGTCATAAAGAGTTAAGCACTTAGTGCAATGATGAGCCCTATTGCCAAAAATGGACATGATGGCCCAAGTTGAACTGCTTTCAGCAGAAGAGGGGATTAGAAGCCATGCGTGAAGACAGCCGGTGCTCTCCACTGGTTCTTATTAAAGCTGCTTCACGTCCTGCTCAGATGTGCTCCGTTTAATCAAATGGGAGCTAAATGATCCTCTGCTGCCAGCATCAATCAAAAAATTACTTGTGCAGCAAGATACACAGTTAAGGCTCTGAATACAGCAGGGTACAACCTTCATTGGTGTATCTGTGTGTCCACAAGATGCTTATTTCTGACACAATTCTGTGGAAGCCCCAGAATTATTGCTCAGTATGAGAGCATCCATCCATATCAGCAGGACATCCTACATTCCATCAGGCTTCACTCTTTCTCTAACAAAAGGGGAAAAACAGGGTTAAGGTTCCCAGAGGTTTGAGCAGTCTAACTGAGAATTTGGCTTGAATTCTGGGTATTGATTTGTACATTAATATGCCATTATCTCCATAATCTATGGCTGTGGAAATCTAGACAATGTTCAAATTTATTGCTGGTTGGTTGGGCTTTTTTTTTTAGTCTTGTTCAATCACTCTTATTATTTCTTCCATCTGCAGAGATACCTAATGAACAGCCTTCAACAGTCAGTCATTAAATATTCTAGCCTGGAAGAAAAGTTAATTGTGCAAAAAAATAACTTTTTTTAATATCATAATGTTATGACTCTTAATAGCCTCAAGTATTTTGATCTTTAGGGTCTTCTGCCATCAATTTCAGCTTGGCTTTGAAATGCTCAAGAGTTCTGAAGCTCAAGAAGTTGCACCTGTAAAAGGAAACCATAGGATGCTCTCATGGGAAAGTTGTGATTGGATCATTTACTCCTAAAGGAACATTTTGGAAATATCACTGTCATGCCTGACCAGCAACACATAAGAAGAATATTCAGACTTTAAAATCCAAAAAGGAAGTTTCAAAGGCTTCACAGTGTGATGCAGAGAAGTATCTACATCAGGACTGAATTACACCACCTTGGGATACACCCCTGAGTAATTAGGATTATATATAATTGCTCTCAAGTCACCGTATCAATATCAGCTTCTCCAAATTTGTTTTCCATATCACTATGTGGGGGGGAAAAAAGTCTGAGCTTGTTATATTTAATAGATCTCATAAAAACAGTCTTGGTGTAGCCCACGACATTGGCACTGAGCTCTGCCTGGAATCCATGGCAAGCTATGAAGACCTTTACACAGAAACTTTCTTCTTTATTGCCTCTATTTATCACACAGTTTTAATATTAGTGCAATGGCAAAGTACAGCCAGGTCTGTCTCTGCAGCAGCAAAAAACCACAATGCAAGACATCAGAGAAACCTGCCTGATGATTTTCAACCAGCAACCTTCACCCCGAGTCCTCACACTGCAGTTTCATTAATCCCCAGAACCAACCTACGCTAAAAATCAAGCTCATTCCACACACTGTTGTAGCCCTGTCTCTCACCAGCAATGAGGACATCCCTTTTGCAAAGCACATGAGAATAAAGCATTCAGGTGGCAGATGCAGTTGCACAGAAACATCAACCCATGATTTACATTTCTTCCTGCCAACTCTGTCAAACGTGTCACTGTTCAAGGACTCTTTATGCATTGGGCAGCCTTTTATTATCCCCTTTCTGTGCTCTATCTAAAACACCTAATTTCTACAATAAACAGCATCTCCTCAGAGCTATTTTCATCAACCTTGAAGGTTTTCCTTCAGGTAAGGCTGCCTGCCCTCTGGGTTTTTCACAGCACAGCAGTTTCAGCACAGGAAAGCATCAGTTGGCTGGCACACAGCGATCCAAGAGTTACAGATGCATGCAGCATTTCGCTGGGGTGGGTTGGTGAGGTTGCATCTCTGAACAATCTGGAGAGTGCCAAAAAAACCCAAACCCCAACCCAAGGGCTGCACAAACTATTGATGCATTGCAAAGAAAATATAGATGAGCCGAGCTGGTTTGGCAGCAAGCCTCTTGGAGGGGAGAGCAGGAGTTCTGTCTCTGGGCTGGAAACGCATATGTTCCTGCATCTCCTCCCTTTCCTTGTTCCACAGGGCCAACAGTTTATTAAATGGCAAAGACTGGCTTTAATAAGTCCATGTGTGCAAGTACCCTGAAGCCCTTTTACGGGGCTTGGACTTTGAGTGTTCAATCCAGCTTCCCTTTCATGTTAATGTAACTACTCCATCTTTAGAAGAGATACAATCATTTAATTAGGCAATGCTGCTATATCATTATATTAATTGTCCATTTTACCATTTATATAGCAGCTAATTGTATAATTCAGGAGACAGCATAAAAGTATCTTTAGTCCTAATGCACACACATTGGAAACTAAGACAAAGGAATACAAATGACACCACAGCCCCCTCCAGGGTTCCAGCAGAGCCTGAACATGCTGCTGCTGATTCAGAGGCAAAATTTACTCATATTAACAGGAAAGAAACCACAGGAGATGTGTAAGAGGACAGGTAACATGACTCAGCTTTTCCATATTGGGCTCTGGATTACATTGCCTCCCTAGCTAGAGTGAAGCCACTCTAGGAAGAATGTGAGTAGAGATTTAGCTTCTGCAACATTGTTTGACTGGACACGAATCATAGACTGGTGGGGGTTGAAGGGACCTTTAGAGATCATCTAGTCCAGCTTCTAGCATCTCTTCAAGCCCTGTTTGCCCTGGGAAATAGGGCTGCAATACTCCAGCACCTGGCACAAGCAAAGAGCTTAGTGTGAAGCCAGGCTCCACTTATGCTTGTATAAATCAGACTGAAGCAGGCTTATTCACACTTCTTTGGCTCAGGGTAATTTCTCTCCAAATGCACTTTGCTCTCCTAACAGTTAGGCTTGAGTAGGGCTTGAAAATTTAATTGCAAGGGTTTCTCTGCATCATTTTTACTCCAAATTTGCAAAGCCCAAAGGATTCAAATCTTCAAAACTCTGTTACTTTCAAAAGGAGAGTGTTGTCCATCGAGATTCTGGATTCAGAGCTGACTGAAGCAGGGAGATTTCAGTGCTGCTGAAGTGTCCCATGTTAATATTTCACCCTTAGCTTTTCTATGCTTCCTATGTGATTTTTTTCCCCTGCTCTTCTTGAACAGAAATACTGATGAAACCTCAGTGAGCTTCAAATCTTGCAAAACCAAGACAGAATAAGTTTTCCCTGGAAAACAATGCTCCCTACTGCTTTCCAATTAACTCAGTGAAATCCTGAATGCAGACCCACATCTAGAGGTCAGCTCTGCAGTTCACATGCAGCACTGAGACCAAAGTGATGACCTGAAAACAGACGACCTCTTCATTTGCAGGCAGAAATGTTTCCTCAGATAGAAACCAACCCCAACCCTATTTTTTCCTCCCTTTAAACTAACTCTCCTGCTTCATGAAAGCAAATGAGAAAGACTGAGAATGGGAGAAGGGGAAAGGATTTACCATTTGAAGAGATCTTCCCCCTTTTGTGACGTTTGTCAGAGCTGCTGTTTTGTATGATCTGCAAACTCATAACTAAAGGGCACTCAGACTTCAAAGGCTGCTTTGAGTAACTGGAAAGCCTGGCAAGTTCTGAACGGGGCAATGCATGATGACAGGGAGGGGTTTTTCCTTGTGTTTCAATCTTGTTCTCTGCAGCACAACTATGACTGCAGAAGAGATGTTCACTAGCACTTGACTTTCACTTGTTCCAATTCCGAGCTGTTTTGCATGCACAGGATTGATAGCAATTGACTCATCCTCCTATTACATCCTCATGAGCTCAGTGGTAGCCTGGACTCATTAGAATTGTCAGGATTCAGCTCCTGCTCACCCTGTGCTGCCATGAATGCTCTGCTCCATGGATCTGATGCTATTTGTGTGATGTTCTAACTCAAGTTCACATTGAAAATGTAACAATTGCTATGTCAACTCTTCCGCTTGCCTTCTCCAGTACTCCAGGCAGTAGCTTGTGCCAGATTCCCTCTTCTACCGTCATAAAGAAAACTTCTAGGGTTATTTATGTGAGTTCCTTAACATCAACCAACTTGATAGGAAGGTTTCCTGCAGTGTTCAAGCCTAGCAGGAGCACACCAGCCCAAGATCAGATTTAAGGCAAAAAGAGCCACCATGCATCAACAAAACGAGCTTTCTTTGAAACCACTTTCACCTGGCTGAACATCAGCTCACTGTAATAGCAATCAATAAAACCCTATCTCTGAATCCTGGCACCCACAGGGTAATAAACTGTTGTAACCAGCAGAGAGATGTAACAGAACTGAGGAGTCATGCTGCTGCAATACATTAAGTTACATAACAGTGAGAACCCAGTCACACAACTTTGAAAAGCCCCTTTTACCCAAAGATTGTTTCTAGCCACATGAGGAACTTCCCTCCTAATTGCACTGATCTGATAAGCTTTTCCATGGGAGGATGTTTTAGTTGCCAAGTCTTCAGATGCTTCTGCTGCACCAGAGGACCAGCTAGCATCTGCACTGCATGACAGTGTGTAGCACTGAACAGCCTGTTTTCATCACAATAAGGTCTTTATCCCTGCTACACTGTTGAGAAAGGACATCAATAGAAACAATTACTCTTCCCCTCCAGAAAGCCAAAATGAACAGGTCAGGGAATTATAGGAAATGGAAGATTATGAGGTCCATTTTACAGATGTATTAAGTATAAAGAGACTAAAGCCCACAGCCATAAAACAACCTGGGCTCTGAACTCCCACTGATCTCTTGAACTTGGTAACTGAAGAGTTCATGCTCTGAAAGACAACACTCTATAGTCACCACAATCTCCTTGAAAACCATGGAGGACAGTTCCATAAACCTGGATTGAGGTTGCTCATGATGACAAGTTCCTAGCGAAGCGAATACCTGATGCTGGATTCCAGTGCTGCCTGTTTTAGGGATCTGATATACTCCAAACATTTGCTTTGTAGCCTAAAAAAAGCAAAATTCCTAATAATGCCTGAAAAAAAAATGGAGTGTAGTCCTCAGCACTAGACTTTGGTTCTGTGCAGAGTAAAGGCATCTGATACACAGGACACATGAGGGAAATGTGGCATTTATCCCTGGTGAACAGTGACATGAATACTGCTGCAAAATGTGTAGTTTCTGAGGACTCGGAGGAACAAAAGTGGCATAGCAGGAGTTAAATCAATTTTTCAGAAGGCTTTATCAGCTCTCACATATTCTTATTCTCCTCTCCATCCCTCTCCAGGCTTGTTATCTCCTCTCTGTCACTGCCTTTCAACCACGTTGTACTGTAGCCAAGTACAAGCATATGGCCAATGAGCCACTTCAGCTGAAGGGGGAGATGCTGTGTGTCACAAGGGTTGTGGGTCCTCAGCTTCCTGCCTGCTCCATGAACACTCTCCCCACACTGCTGGAGCAGTCTTTCATACCTGCTGAATTCTGTGCCCTGCAAGCTTGGGAACACAGTGAAAGGAAAGACAAGAAACAGCACTGGCAGTAGCATATTTCCAGTGCCAGAACAGTTCTTCAAACATGTCCATGAGTGTGTATTTATTCACTTTGGTACCCAAATTAACCTCCTTCTGCCAGAGACGAGCAAGCAGAGTGAAGAGCAGCACAGCTCTTCACTGCACTTCTGTGCTGAGAGCTTATTTGTGGCAAGGGATAGGTGCAAAATGGGCAAGGGACAGACACCTTTGTACCTTGCCCAATATTTGCTGGCCCATGTAGAAATTCAATGTATCCAAGATAGCTGAGTCTGTTGCTGGCATTAATCAGTATTGCATTCCTACTCCTCTGCAGGAGAGCAAGGAGAAAGCTGAGAGGACACTGATTATAATAGACACATATAGCCAAGTTTTGAGGTTGGCTCAGGAAAAGGTTCATTTGCTATAAGCTATGGAAATCCAGCCCTTGGAGGAGATGGTTCTTACTTCACATCAGCTCAGGATTTTCCCCTAAGAGACACACTGGTTGGGAGCAGCTGGTATATACCTGTGCCTATTAACACAGCTGGAAACAAGTCATTAATACATACCTAGCCTGGAACATTGGGTTTGATTTGACTCAAACTTTTCCTTACCAGGGACTGAATACACAATACAGAATTAAACCCTAAACTTCCATGGTAGTAAACACAGTAATTTCAACCTGAAACAGCTTTTCCTTTTCAGAAGGCACCGTTTTCCTCCTAAGATTCTCTCCCACTTTTTGATGTTCACTTGAGAAAGTGACTTTTTTGGTCACTTTCTCAAATGACACAATTTTGGTAACCTTGTTTTAGACTCTCCTAAACGATTTCTGATTGTTTAGATCACTGCAGAACAACACATGTGCAGCTGACAATCTGATTTTGCAATCTGATTGTTACCAGCACTAGCACTTTCCAGCCCAGATCCTCTCAAAGGACATTAAATCAATTTAAGAAGAGTGTATTCTGCTACCTCAGGTCTTTCCATCTCCTTCAGGTAAAAAGAAGGCCTATAAAAGTCACTACAGGAGTTTCCACCATCATTTTGTAGGAGAAAGATTCTCCTCTTCATCATTTTCCTGCTCTGTGTCTTTCACATCAAGAGAAGCCTCTCCTCAATCAAACAAAAGGACAAAACTCTGCAGGGCTAAGTCAGAATTGCTGATACCCACTGTTATCACTTCATCTCTTTGCAAGGCACCTTGTTGCAAAGTCAGAGGCCAAAGCACAAAAGCTGGCACTCACATAACCTTAACACAATGACACAGAGCACAACACATACGAACATGACAACATATTGACCACTGCTAGTGTCAATGAAGTTACTCGAACTCACTTAGCTGCACTACCTGAGTTCATTTGCTACCTAATGCCTTGAGGAAACCAATTCCCCCCTGTATATACTTAAGCACTTAGTTCTCTCAGCACATAATGACATGTTATTTTCACTTTTAAAGGGCTTGGATGTGGTTGAACAGAAAAGTCACAAGGTCTCTGTTCAGTATGCCACATAGATTCATAGAATCATGGAATGGTGGGATTGGAAGGGACCTTTAGAGATCATCTAGTCCAACCCCTCTGCAGAAGCAGGTTCACCTAAATCAGGTGGCATAGGAACATGGCTAAAACTTTTTAGCCCGAAGAAATATCTGCTTCCAAGTGCAAGGTAATCTATCTTGGAAGATCCCCATTCTGAAGGGAGTTGCTTGGGTTGCTTAGCCACTGGAAATACTAAACCAAAAGGAAAATGGAGACAAAAGTTCAGCATAGCATTGTGACTACGCTCCTTACAATATAGAGCATTGAATTGTTGTGTTTGGGATAATAACCACAATAAATGCAACCAGCCAAAGTCCTTCCTTGAGTCTGATTCAGGCAAATCCCTTTTCACAAAGTCCACCCATATAAAACCAGGGGTAAACACAGTGATGTTGGTCCTGCAACACAGCCTACAAAATAGCTATCAGTGCAACCTAAAGTGTGCCCCAAGGATCAAAACCAACATTACCCTGCATCGTGCTGAGCTGAAGTCCTTCAAAACAAAGGATTACATCAAGGGACTGGGATTCACTGTGGGAAATTCACCCTTTGTCTGTCATATAACCACCCTGTCCACTCCTTTCCCCCACTCTTGACACACAATTATTCTCACCTATCATACAAAGGACACCATGAATATTCATTGAGTGCTCTCAGACCTCTGGAGGGGAAATATTATTGCTGTATCATAATGAGTTCTGCAATTCCCTGGAGCAGATGGAATTTCAGATCATTCCAATAACCAACCTCATAAAGCCTTGTCCAGTCTCAATTAGAGAATGGTGCATTTCCTTCAGCACAGCCTCTCTGTCTTAACAGCTTGAAATCAGACACTTGATATTCAGTTCAGCTTACCCTGTGCTGAAATGTGATGGATTCAGACCACATTTGAGTTGCTGCAGCTCTGTGTATGACTCCCAGTTTTTACAGTAGGTGTGAGAAGAATCAACCCCACAGATACAGCAGATAAGGCTAAATAAGTGGATTTCACATGAAAATCTGAGCAAGCCTCTGTTTCGCTGCTCACAAAGTACAGATAAGAAATCCTGTCACAGGAACTAGAATGAAAACTGCCTCTGGGAAAACACATCACACCATCCTCATCTTTGAGGCTATTATGACAGCTTAGAGTTATCTCCACCTCTTGTTAACTAGAAGTTGAGGTAACATTTGAGCAAAACCATAGGAGCTCTCAGATAGATATTGAGTTGACACAACTTGGTGTTGGTCTGCACTCCAGTGGACCAGTTAAACCAGTTATAGATTATCTCCTGACATCAAGACAACCACATTCAGAGCACAGGATGCCCCTAAAGGACATTTTAAGAAGTGTCAGGTAGCAAATCGTTCTACTAAGGGAGCTGAGATGCTAACAGCCTGCTAGACATGCCCACATTGAAACTGTCCTGCACACAAAAGGGATTTGAAGGCACACAGACTGTATGCTCTCAGGGCCACAGCTGTTCCCTTTCACAGCTTAATCTCCCTGTACATAGATTAACTTGCTCTTCTTCTCCTGACAGACAGGCAGACAGCAAACTAGCTCAGGAGAGCAGTTGGAAAGATAGCTTTTGCAGTGTTGCAAAAATACCTCTTGCTGAACCCAACACAGCTCAGTGTGAAAGTGCTGCCAGTTTGTCTGCCTTACACACACCATATACCTTCTAAAGTTGATGTTCTTATTTCAGATGCCTTTGGAAACTCAGGGAGTTAACAGAAACAAGCCAGCACTGGCTAGTGACCTCCCTCACTGTCTGCTCCATAGAATTGAATGACAAGCTGTCCAAAGGCAGAGAGAGATGGGAGGAAGAAGAAGTGGCAGCTGCCTGGTGAGTAGCCCCAGAAACACTCCTGGTTGCTCTGATCAGACTTTTGAGTCAGGCAGCTCTGTTCAGAAGGGAGTTCTCTCCTCTGCTCAGCAGAGGCCAGTGACTCAGAAGTGTAGGCTGTGCTGTGCTAGCAAAATTGAGCTCCAAAGAGAATAACAATGGGCTTTCACTCATCTTCTTTCCTGTACCTAATTACAGCACCAAAGCAAACCCCACTGTGCCTTCATCCCTCTCCTTCTCCCAGCACCCCTCAGGCCAGACACCTGCTTAATGCTGTTTTGTGCAAGATACCACCTGCAGAATTATTTCATTACTTTTTTAGACAAGTGATACATATCCCTCCAGGACTATAGAATACTCCTAACAAGTGATTGAACCCCTCCAGGGCTTAGACGCAGCAGCCAGAGTAAATAAACTCAAATGGGGAGAGACAGTACCACAGGGCTTCCAAAAAGTCATTATATTGCAGTTCACAACAGCCAGGCAAGGAGCAGACACTTACATTCCAGCTGTAGCCAGACAGGGGGAAGGTTGTTCCGTCCCATTTCACTTCTTGTATCTGGTCTGCTCCCACTGTTCTTCAGCGGCATCTGCAGAGGTAAAGCCAGCTCTGAAGACGTTGAGGCACAAATGGGTTTATGCTGGGGCCCTTGAAGAGGCTATAGCTCCTTCTTGTGCATCTAGGCAACCAGCAATACAAAGTCACTGCACCACAGCACCAAGGATTGGTGCTACTATCCATTTTTAAGCCTTTTACTGTCCACACAAAGAGGACTAGGCAGAAAAAAGGTTGGTTCTCCAAAGCTGACCCAAGACACGACTCAGAAGAAACCAGCTCAAACAAATCAGGAAACAACCCTCACCAGTTCCTTATTTACAAATTAAGGAATTAAAGCCTTAAATAGCTCTTAATTAGTCCCAGGTGGGTGGGAGGGGCTGCTGAAATCATTGGCCCCTCATGCAGATAATTTACTGCAGGTGAGCAAAGGAAAAGCTAGCTCCCAACCTTTACTTCAGCTTTTCCTTTATGACTGTTGTAACAGGTTGTGCAGATATGCTCCTTTAGCTGGGGAACTATACCTGGGAAGAACACAGTCCTTGTAGAGTCTCTGGATCATCAGTTTTACTCCTTTACAAAATGAGGGCACCTGATTATTCTCACTTTGGTTTTTTTTCCCCTTGTTTAAAGGACAACAGTTATTATTGAGCCTGCACAAGCATGGTTTTGCAGGAAAACAGCTGAGGATTTGAAATTCAAGGAATTTAGGAGCAATTCAACTGCAGACCAACACCACTGGGGCTTTCAAGTTTTTGAGTAATGCTGGTTGTTTTATCTGACTTCAATGGCTGTGCAGTGACTGGAAGGATAAAGAAGCCAGAACACACACTTGTGCCTTAATAGAATGTTTCTAATGGTTTCCAATCACTTATATTTCAGCAGCAATTAAGTTTCCAGATTGAGTAAAACTTCTTTGGCAGATATCTGGCATGTTAGCACAATTATACATTTAATATCCACACACCGAACCTCAGCTGAAAAGGACAAGTGATGGGATTTTTAGCACTAAATCCTCCCTACTGACTGAAGTGAAAACCTTCAGGATGAGCTCCACCACTGAGCAAAAGGATAAAACCCATCCTTCTTCCCTCTTGCTGAAGCTCACACAACCCCTTTAAGCTTGAACTAGAAGCAAGATCTGGTCCTGTTTGGTTAAGATTGGTGGCAGTCTGGTTTCTACCTTCATCCTCCTTTTCTGCCACGCTGTGTGCACACTGCTGACTTTTCCCCTTCTCATATTATTCCACATTCAGCCTGGCAGTTTCCTACTTCAGTACATTTCTACAAATCAAATTTCCTTGCACAGCCAGAGCTATATTTAGCACTAGACACAGGCTTTTATATCCCCCCCTCCCCTCTCTCCATCTCATGGTTCAAAAGGTTTCTTTTCCCTTCCCGTAAATCGTGTCTTGGGTTTGAGGATTTATCAGGTCTGAGTCAGCCCTACCACACTTCTCACACTGCTGTTCTCTCTGCAGAGACACTCAGGGTAGTACAAGTCCAGCCCATGCATAGCTTTGGTGGTAACTCTTGCAGAAGCACAATATTGCTGTTTGGAGTCAGCATCCGCTGCAAAACAACTGCAAAGCTGCTGCTGACCTCACAGGCAGACAAAAGTGAACCTTCCTTTCACTCATGTTACTTGTTCAGCACTCTGCTGTTGTTTTCACCTGTTAATCTAATGGTCTTTGTTGTTTCTGTCTTGCTGCTGAGGCAGGAAAACCTCCTGTATTTAGAACTATCATTTTTGGCATTACTTTTGAGCACTAACTCCCAGAGGCACCATTTGCCTTTATATCTCTATGTCATTTTTCCCCTCCCTGTTCCTTTCAAGGGCTTTTATTTCCTCTGCATCAGACAGATCAATCCTGTGGCAGCTAATGTCTGGTTATAGGAAAACCTGATATGGAAAGTCTTGAAGTGATTTGTAAAAAAGCAGCACTCAACCTCCCACTCCAGGCAATAACTCCCTCTGCACACTGCTTGTTTCACTCTGTACCCTGCTTGTTGAGTAGTAGCACATGGGCATGTTCTGCAAGAGCTGAAGTGGTCAAGCATGTGATTTTTAATGCTTGTAGCACTATCCACAAGCTGAGCTAAGCTGGGGCACCACTATATACAAGTAGCCTACATCTTTACAGAGATACTGATCACTTTTAGGGAAAGGCAATGATTTTACCACACTAAATTGAGGTTGGTTGCCCCTAATTGCCTTTCCTCTATGAAGTTTGCCCCACTGACCTCCCCAGCTCCCCCCTCCTGCTCAATCAGAAACCACCTCCCTTGCAAAACAAGTAGATTGCTCCTATGACAAGGTTTCTAATTTGGGGGTGGGGGGGAGGGAACCCAAACCTCCTTTCATTGCTTCTTTGATTGAAAACAGTTCCATTTCTATTACCCCTTCCATCTGTCAAAGGCCATTAGCTAGAAATGTCATCATAATTCCTTGCATTAGCCCATGAAATGAATTTCTTTTGATGGTTCGGCAGCCTGAACGTTTCTATTGCAGTTATGTGAGACAAAGAAAGAACCATTTGCATCATCTCTTTCCTTCTTCACTGCAAAGGAATGGGATTCTGCTACATCCATTCCTTTTTTTCCTCCTGAACACACCCAGCTCCCAGGAGCTACAAGTGAACCTTGCAGTCAGGTCTCTGGTCAGGCTTCAGGGCTTTGGTGCAGCTGGAACAGTAGTAGAGACCCAACTCTGAGCAGCAAGTCCCTGCAGCTTGTGATTTGAATAATATAGCAGTTCTTTCACAGGGGTATGGACTTATACTACCATAGCCCTTAGATCTTGGAGGCTTTGCCTCACCTGTCAACACCCCAAATTCTCAGGAAGGAAGAAATCACAGCTGGGTTTAACCCTACCCAAAACAATGCAGCTTAGGATCCTCTAGTTCTTATTGCCATCTCCAGAAGCCATAAGAATGTCTACATGAGTAAACTGCCTCAACTCCTCTTTATCTGCACAGCACATGTTAAATTCTCCGTCATCTTGCTGCCACCTCTGGATGACAGCAACTCAAACTCCCTTGAACAGCTCATGCCTGACATTTGCTAGCAGCTTTGCTAATTAGCAAGGGGCAAAGCTGTTTGCCATGCAGGGCTTATTTCTGTTGTTTCATTATTGACAAGTTATCCCCTTGCCATGATGAAGCATCTTTTTCAGAACTGCAATTAAAATACATGAGTTGACTTGCCCTTCTTTCTCTTCCCTGGAAGAATTACCCTGCTGTCTAGTGTTTTCCTGCTGCTTATGCATGCTGCTCACAGTTCTTGTAAAGGGAAGAGCAAATCCATCTAGAAGCACAACACATCCATATTGCATTCTGGCAGTATGGATTTATTCCATCAAATACTTCTTACTATGTCAACACTCAAGCCCACATGAGACTCTGCTTCCATCTGAGTTGGCCAAGGCATCTGGGCCATATTTGAAACTTCTGATGGACAAGATGAAGCTTTTTACTAGAGATCCACGTGCCCATAATGTGTAGGAAAGCATGAAGCAGTCAATGGTCTGACTGCAGCTGGGAAGGAACAACTCCCTGCACCAGGACAGGCTGGAGAAGCAGCTCTGCAGAAAGAGACCTGGGAGTCCTGATTGATAATAAGCTAAACCTGAGCCAGCAAAGTGCCCTCGTGGCCAAGAAGCCAATGGCAGCCTGGGATGCATCAAGAAGATTGTGGGCAGCAGGTCAAGGGAGGTTCTGCTCCCCCTCTACTCTGCCCTGCTGAGGCCTCATCTGGGTCTTGTGTCCAGTTCTGGGCTCCTCAGCTCAAGAGGGACAGGGAACTGCTGGAGAGAGGCCTGTGCAGGGACACCAAGATGCGGAGGGGACTGGAACATCTTTCATATGAGGAAAGGCTGCGGGACCTGGGCCTGTTCAGTCTGGAGGAGACTGAGGGGGGATCTTATTGACATTTACAGATATCTAAATTGAGGGTGTCAGGAGGTTGAAATGTCCCTTTTTTCTGTTGTTGGGGGTTGGACTGGATGATCTCTAAAGGTCACTTCCAACCCTGCCATTCTATGATTCTAGAGAGTCTGGGATGTTGAGGACTTCCTTTTAACCTCAGCATAAAGGAAAGGCTACATGTTTTAGGTACACTCTGTAACTAGAAATACACTGAAGCTGAAACAAATGCAATTACTATAATGGACTGGGTTATTTTACCTGCCCTGTCTTCAGTGTTAATAGGCTTTGTCCAGAAGAGCAGATATTGCCAAGCCTCTTCCAGACATCAATGAATATGTACCTCCTGAAGTTATTTCTGAAGAAGATCCATGCTCTAAGGCTGCAGAAGGCTCAAAACCGTGTATTGCTGCCTATTTTGAGACAGAGAAAAGCTGCAGTTGCACAAATAACCTCTGAAAAAGGGTCTAATCATGAATTAGGTTGGACTGGCTGCCATCTGACCTCAGTTTGCAGGTAGAAGACAGAAATAGATAACTAAATCTCTTCACAGCATCCAGGTACATAGCACTACTTGAGATAAACATCACAGAAGAATGCTGCTCGTTTGCCTCAATAAAATGGATTCATTCCTCACCTAATAAGCTCAGAAACAGTCCTGTCTCAAGGCTTATCCCTTAGAGTGCTGAGTGAAGGGTTTCTGTTACTCCACATGTCATTAACCTAAGTATATAAAGCCCTTTCCTAGGGGAAAAGCATTTGTTTGCTGAGAAGTAGCAGGAGCAGCCAGAAAAGATCAATTTCACACTTCCACATTTATAAAGAAATCCTTCCTGAAGGCCATGTCAAATAAAGACATCAAGTGTCAGACAGCTGAAGCAAGCCACGTCCTAAAAATAGGCTGCTTTATGAATTACTGTGTTTATCTGAGCATCCAACTGTTGCTGCAGGTACCAGATGTGACAGACCCTTTCATGAGGCAAAGGAAAAAAAAGACTCTCAGGACTGTGGTTCCATTCAGGATTCTGAGCAAAACTGCAGAAGCCTGTTTGAGGTGTAATTTTATTAGCTAATGAAAGAGCTCTGCTCCTTCAAGCCTCAAGTGAGACACATTTTGAGCAGTGTGTGCCTCAAGCTGAGGAGCCAATTCTCTAACCAACACCCAAGCTAGGGCAGCTCAGTGTTCAAACACATAGAACACCTCCACTTGAGTTCAGCTCAGCTCCTTTGCACATCCCTAAAGGCTGGTGCCCAAACATGGATGGATTGTTAATGTTAATTTCTGACCTTGTTCTTAGGCTGGAGACTCATTTGAGAGCCAAGACCCACATCTACACATGAAGATGTGTGTGGTGAGTAAACTGAGAGAAATACTTCATCCATCCCTTGTGTCAAGTGATCAGGAAAGCAAACTGATGGATGATCCAGAAATAAAAGACACATCACTTCCCAGCTTGCCTTTTGAGCTTTTTTTCCCCACAGCTGCTAATCTTCCCTGACAAGAAGCTTTTGATCAACTGCTTAGACAACAGAAAGCCTTAATTTGCTGTCTGTGTGGAGGGATGACACTTCCAAACACTCTTGTGTGATATCCTTGCTGTGATGATAATAAAGGAAGGGCTGGCTTGTGAAATCCCCCTACCTCACCTTACTAAAGAGACATTTCCATCACTTGAGATCACACTTGTGGGTTTTTTTTTACTTTGAACTGGAGTGTTAAGTGTGTTTAAAGATTGAAATCTATGCAAGTTGTCCTTCTAGCACAAAATACAGCAAGTTACTTTGAAACAAGCTCCATTAGAACAATGAATGTGCATGAAGGATAATCAGTTGGATCCTATGAACAAGATACAGAAGTACAGAAGATTGTCATGGCAGCAAAGCATGAGCAAAGCTCATGGCTTCCAGAATAAATACCCTCCACCTTCCCCTTCCAAAAGCACTTGAAACAGATCTATGACATGGACTCTTCAGAGTATCTTAAACTGAAAAAAAAAAAAAAAGAATGAATCTCTGGTTGCTTCTGTGTGTCAAGCATCTGTTGAGGGATCATTTCTTTTTAGGTGACTGCTAATCTCAAGCAGGACCCACTTTTAGATCCTACAGTGAACAACCAGCCCTCATCTCCCAAGGTTACTGTGTAATCTCTCTCCAGGGTGCTGAGCAGGAACCCATCCCCATTGCCGCTGCAAGAAGGTTGAGAAGAGGTACAAAGAAAGCATTATCAGAGAAATCAAAGCAATTTTATTCAACCTCCAGGATGTCTCACCTGAGCTGAGAACATAAGGCATCTTCACAAAGGTGTCAGCAGCTTTAAACCTCACAGTCAGGGCAACAGCAAGCCAGAGATCCAGGGAAGTTGGGATTCAGTCTCAAATCCTGTGGCTTTGTGCTTATTCAGATCTTACTTTGTCACCCCTCATTTAGTAGAAGCTGATCAGACACTGCTGTGATGACATGGGCACTCTTGAAGAGGCTTACAGCCCCCAGCACTGGGGCACAGCCAGGCTCTCTTTGCAGACTCAGAGTCCAGCACAGATGAGTTAAAGCCACCTCTCTTCCCAACAAGCTGCACTATGCACATGTAAAAGCCACCGTCTCTCAGCCAAAAGGGCAGAAACTCATTAAAAAATGCTAATGAGGTCTCCTTACTTCACCTTTAATCTAGGAAGGAAGATGCTTCTGTTTTCTCACTTTCTCAGTCACTTCTGCCTAGGAAAGTATTTGATTGATTATTTTATCTTTCTGCCATCATCTTTTAATTTCTTAATGTTTGATTTCTGGCTCCACAAAGAGACAAAAAGCCAAGTCAAAAGAGAGAGTAAGCATTTCCCCAGTGACCTGGGAAAGAAAGCTTAATTAACACTTGGAAATCTCTCACATATCTCAATATCATCCAGCATTTGTGGATAGGCTGCTGTTCACAGCTGCTTGAAACACAGGCTTGTGAGTTGATAGTTACAGCTGAAATTAGCATTAATGTGTCTGTTAGCAGCATCCCAATATCCCTTGCAACATTGTCACCCCATTTACTAGGGCTAACAGAGCTTCACAGTATGGTGGAGATTGGAAGGGAAGTCTAGAGCTCATCCAGCCCTCTGCTAAAGCAGCTTCCTCTCAATCAGGTTACAAAAAGCAGCAGAGAAAGTCCTGCTGTGAAATCAGAAGTGGCATTGATCCATTTGTTTGGCCTTGAAGAAGCCCACACCCCCAGCATTTGACAGGATGAGTTATTCCTCTGTTCTCCTGAACAAAAACCAGAGGTGACCATCAGCCACTCCCTACCTGGGCACCACTGAAGTGATGGCTGCTGCTTGTTTCCAAGCTTTTCCCTTGATGACAATCCACAAGGCTGTGAACACCAACAAGCCAGAGAACAAGATAAACATTTCAAACTACACTTCAAAAATCCCTCTACAAAAATTAGCCACAGATTGCCCAGAGATCCAACCCCTCCAAAGCACAAGGGCAGCTTCTTCCTTGCCAGCAAAAGCCTTAGGGACATGTTCACATATAGCTGCCTCAAATTGCACAGCACTGCCCAACAATCCAGGCTGTTTTAAGGCTTCATAGCTATTCCCAGGCAACAAACACAGAGAACCTTAGAAAAAGCTTGATCACACTTACTGGTTGTTCAGCATCCTCAAAAAGTCCAGAGATCCTGAGACCACAGAAACAAATTGACTCCTATCCATTTAGGGGGATTAAATACCCTGAGTGTGAAGTTTGGCTGATTAAGAGGAGCCAGGAGGGACGGCTAAGGAAGAAGAAATGCAGATGATAGTGTGGGATGAGGCAGGAGTAACTGTCCTGGCACTGGACTGGAGAAATAAAACCCACCTCAGCTGCTAAAAATTGGGCTATTTTGTTTGAAGAAGCTTTTATAGCAAAAAGATTATTGAAAGTAAACTTTAAAGAGTATCAAGGGCTTTAGATGAGCACTTCTAAATTGCTTTAAAATACAAATGTCCTTGACATGCTTTAGAGTCAAAACTTAAATCATGATCCTAGAATATGCTTTATTTTAAGGTCTGTGTTTATGATCTGAACCTGTTTATGATCTGAACCTCCTCAGAAGTGAGCTTTGTTCTCTTCTCCATCTCTAATCACCTTTCTTTAAGCTTTCATGGCTCAGGCAAAACACATTGTTGTTTTAAGCCAAACCAAACAAGAGAGGGGATAGAAAAAAGCTCCATCCAGGAGCATTCACACAAAGAAATAAACAGAGGAGACTGCAGATGACTTTGTGTTTTTTTTCCCCTGGCTTATTTCTTTTTGATGACTTTACAAAACGAAATGAATGCAGGATGCACAAACCAGCCCAGGCTTTGTAAAGCTTTCACTCCTGATGGGGTGGGAAAGTGTGTCACGTTTTCCTTTGGTGGATTGCTTCCTCGTGGCCTTAAAACTTGGATGCAACAGACAAATCCATTCAGAACTGAAAGCCCAATTATAGCAGCCAGGAAAGCTCAGTTTAATGTTAAAATAAAGGATTTGGGCTTGCTGCATAAAGAGGTGTGTGGAGAGAATAGGAGTGAAGGGGACTGATTTACATTTCCACTGTCCTGAGACAGAATGCTTTCAAAGTTGCACTTTCCAGGTGATGTGAAGAGTTGGACAGAGTTAATTCATCATAGGACAGATGTCCAAGGCTTCTCCACAGAATTAGGGAAAGTCTGAGGCTTTGAAGACACTGAGATTCAACTGAAAGTCACCAGGAAGAGTAAATTCAGTGCAAAGAGTACTTGAAGCTTTCTGGCCAACTTGACATTACTGTTCATGGGAGTGGCTGACCTGGCCTTACACTGAGCCAATAACACATTCAGAGTTTTGGTGGTTTAGCCCTAACTGATCAATAACCAAACCACCCAGTTCCTCACTCTTCCTCAACTCAGCACGATGGGGAAGGAGAATTGAGAGAGAGTTCTAGAACTTTCTGGGTTGAGATAAGGACAATTTAATAGAACACCACAAAGAGCAGGCAGTTATGAGCCTTATCCCTCTTGTGAGTGACAATTTTGCTGAGGCCCCAAATTGTCATGGATAAATACGTTCCTAGGGAAGTGTCTGAGCTCTCATTCCACCTTTCCAGTTGAATTCATGTGGGTTCTAATCAGGTTCCCCAGCGGATTCTGGTGTCTGGTCTTTCTCCATCTGTGACTTGCAGATTTGTCCATCATAACAGTGGCAGTGAGGCAATGAATGGTATTAATAGAAGCAAATTGTTTTACAAGCTTCAGAAAATGTCATAAATCTAACCCTTAGAGCTGGATTTTCAGAGCAGGCAGAGTGCAGGTACAGCTGGGAAAGTGGCTGTGAAAATTAATGCTTCTTCCTCCATGGGTTTGCTCACAGAAGATAAAATTACTACATCCAGAGCAGTGTCTCTCAACAGAGAGCTTGAGTGAGGCTTTATAGCATGTGCTCCTTAAATTAAAGTGGCTTCTGTTCACCCCCAGTTATTCCTGGGTTCATGTGGTGGTTTTTGCTCTGCAAGCACAGATCAGCCTCTGGCCAAACTCACCACGTGCAAGCTCAGACCTTAGAAGCAGCAGCTCCTGACAGTGCAATCTTACCATGCCAATGCCAGTCTATGTGGGGTTTCTTACCCTCCAATGCCTTCTACCAAGAGAAAAGAAATTTCCTTCTTTTTTATGGTATAATCCCCTAAATAACCATCAGGAAAAGACCCACCATGAGCACTTACAGTCCCTGAACACGATCTGAGATGCTGACAAAGGGTGGCATGGGCATGAAGTGGCAGCATGGGTTAGCATATGGAGAGCTGACTCTGCAGATGCTTCAGCAAGAAAGAACAGCTTGAATTTTTGTCTCCTGAACAGGAGTGAGACTTTGGTGTCTAACCCCTAATGCTTCTACTTACAACTCAATTTTCAAATCCTCTCCTGTGCACCAAAACACCCCTAACTGTGTGTTCTTTGTCTCCTTAATTCAACACATCAGACAAGCCCAGAGCTGTGAATTGCTGAAACACTCTTGCAGCTTGAAAGCTGTAGTGTTTGCACCTTCGTTTCATGAAGACAATAAACACTGTCCTATTCCCATCAAGCTTCTGTTGAACCATGAGGCTGATGCTCCATTAATCACTAGTGTGATGGTTTAGTCATCAGGAAAGCTAACATTTCTCTCCCTGTTATAATCACTGAAACATCAGGGGACAAGTGGCTAATTGGGAGGTTTTTACCAGATAGTAAAAACCACTAAGTGTCTGGCTGTCAATTAACACTCTAATTCCATCTGAGAGTGAACAAAGCTGGTTTTGAATAGCAAAGAATTTGAGCTTAACAAGAAACAGAGATTCAGGAGGTGGGTAACTGCCTGAGGAGCCTGGTTTGGAAATCACAGCCTGACTACAGCTTCCAGCAATTTTTCACTGCTGATGGGAGTTTTCTCAGCTCCTGATCCCAAAATGTTTTACAAATGTGAGAGAGTGCTCACAAACAGAAGAGGATTTGCTTTACCCAAGGTCAGATAACAAGCAAATGATGTCCAAGCACCAGCAGCAGGTGCCAAGCACAGTTAGGACTTGTCCTTACCTCAGGTCTAAATCACTCCAGCCTACCTGTGTTGAGTAAGGAATGTCCTTTTGCTCCTGCATGATGTGTAGAACCTCACAGGTTCCTGGGAAGATGCAGGGAGAGGGCTTCAGCACACTTTGTCCAAGACTGAGTGAACCTGCAGGAAACTTTGGGTTTGTTCTGTTGAAAAAGACATCTTTGAGGTTGGATCACCTGGATGGCATTTTACTCTTTGTCACTCCTTTTACTTACCCTGTGACAGCAGTTCTTCGTCAACCACGAGTCTGGTGGGGACCTACAAGTGTTCCCAAAGTTGTATAACACCAGTTCAGGATTTGAGATGTCTGGGGAAAAGAAATCTTGGAGTTCTGTTTACTCCATGTGGGAATTTGCCCTGTCCTGGAGTTCCATTTAGTCCATGTAGGAATTTCCCCTACCAAATACAGATGGTTTGGGAAGCTTTGTGATCAGAAGCTTCTTGGATTGAAAGAGCAGAGAAAACAGCACAGAAAACCCCCACTGTCAACTGATGGAGCAACAAGACAAGTAGGGAAAGCCGTGTGACCTTCAGAAGGTCGGTGTCATCTAGTCCCCCCAGTGCAGGGAAGTGTTGTTCCACCATCATCTGCTGCTTTTCTGGCTTTACAAGAATAATTTAAAAAAGCAGGTTAGCAAGCTGCAGTTTGACCTTCAGCATCTCACCGTGTTTGAGACCGAGACAAACAGCTCCTTTGCCATCAGGTTTTCTAAGTGAGGTACACAGGCACTTTTCTCTACACCTTTGCTCTAGAGTTCAAGGTGCCTCTGCCTCTTTCTTCTCTCTTAGAAGAACAGGGATATTTTTTGCACACAAAAGAAAACCAAAGTGCACAAAGCCTGACACAAACACTTTCTAAGCTCTTTATTTCTACGCCAGTCGGAGTCCGTTGCCTGTCGGAAACAGATGGGGAAGAGGTTCCTTTCTGTTGGGAGCCACAAAGCTGCACAAGAGGCTTCAGACACTTTTTCTCTCTCTCTTTTTTAAATGTGTGAGATGGAAAAAAATAGATGCAGTCTCCAAAGCACAGACACTTTTTGCATGATAGGTATGACCTCACTGAACTTAGTCTGTTCCTGACACCCATCCCTGCATTTTCAACAGCCAGAGCCAAAATGAGGTTGTGCATTTTGCAAACACATTTCTCTCTCTTTTTCATGCTTTTTCTGCTCCCCACGCTGATCCTTGACCCCCCAACTTGCATTAACATTCATGACGATTCTCTCCCTGATGTCAACCAGCTTGCTTGTACAACAGAGGATTGCAATTTGTTGCATTATCCTTTGCAAATGTGTGACTTAAACAATAGAAAGAGTGCGATGAACAGTAAAAAGTGTGTGCTGGCGTTTACAGCACAACACACTCAGAGAAATACATATCCCTGTGTGCAAGTGCACCTACATGAGCCTCTGTAATGGAGAGGAATGTTAAAATGTGAACATCCATCGCAGTGATTAACATTTAAGACTAAATAAAAATGTAGATCTAGAGTCTAATGTGTGAAGCTGACAGTTAATTTCACTTGGCAAATAGCAAGATAAGAATTGGAACAGGTATTTGCAAACAATCCTTTGCCTTGAGTTGGTTTGAGGTTGTGGTGTTTTTTTAATACTCTTGCTAGGCATGGATTGATGAAAAGCTATTTTAACATGAGAGAAGTCATTTAGGAGCAACTTTACTGCTTTGTTTTAAGGAGATTTTACAATAATAGAAAAGGAAACACACTTTGAACAGAGAAATTGAAACATTTCACCCTGAATGTTTTGCTTTTATTGGTTTAGATCTTGCAGGGCTCTCTGAGAAGCTGAGGTGTCTGGGAGTAAGCAGAATAACTAGTGAATATGAAGGTGAGGTCTGAGAAGAAAACATCCCCTAAATAATCCTTGTGTGACTCTTTAAAAAACATGGTTTAAGCAGGAAATGTAAGGTTTAAGTGACACTGGACTCTTAACAGTCAGTGGATGAAACCAGCCACAGTAAATGGCCAGGGCTGCAGGGCTGCATCCACTGCAGTGCTTGGGAGTGGCAGAAAAATCTCTCCTGTGACAATTTCCTTTGGGTCATGAAAGACAATCTGCACAGGCAATTCCCCAGGGCAGTCCCTCCAGCTCATCCTGCTGGGACAGTCAGTGGTGATTCCCAAATTCATCTCTTTCAGGTGTGGTCTCTGCACCCAAGAGGTGGAAAAGGGAGGATGGGAGGAGGCTGGAGCAGCTGATCAATATTCTCAGTCATAGCTGAGTTATTTCATTATCTAGGGGTAGGCTTGTTTGAAAGCAGATTTTTCACTTCAGGCTCTTAAAAAGCCTTTGCTATAAATATCCCTGCTGCACAGAGACCCAGGGGAGGGTCCCCACACTCATTATCTAATTTATGGTGGTCGGACTTCAGCAAAGAAATGCTTCTGAGCAGGAAGCTTTTCAGCCTGAAAGCCACCTTGAACCTCCCCCCCTCCACATACACACTCCAAAGCCTCCATTTAGCCCCAGTCTGCAGAGCAGGTCCTTCCTCTTCCAGCCTCCTCATGGCCAGGCACCTCCCGTGCTCCATCTCCCCTTGGGATTGTAGTCCCCTGGATGGGGTTGGCTGGAAGGCTGTCAAGAGCCACTTTGGCTGATTGCAATTCTGGCTTAAAAGCATCCAGGGTGCAAAGCAACAGCAGCCTAATGCAGGACCAAAGGTTAATGCACAATTACACAAAAGCATTTAATCTTAGAGAAAAGGAAAGGTGCTTTTCTTTCTTTATTTATTTACTTGGTTTTGTCCCTTTAAAAGGAAAAAAAAAAAAAAAAAGAAAGACTCTGTTCCACAACTGAGTAACAGCACATTAGAAAGGAAACACTCCTTTTCTCCCTGGGCTCCTGTGTTTCCCTGGCAGATGCCTCTGCTCTTTCTGCAGTGTCCTTGGTGGCGTTACAGCCGTGTCTCCCCTCCCAGGGCACGCTGATGCAGCTCCAAGCAGACATTGCCTCACCAGGCTCTGCCCTAAGCTCAGAGGGGAGGGTGTCCCTGGAGAGCCCAGAGCTCCTGTCAGGCTCTGTCTCTGGATAACACACCAAAAAAACACCAGCAGCAAATGACAATCAGCTACCAGGCTGCAGCAGAGAGGAGCCTGAGCTCTTCTGATTAATGAGAGTTGATGCACATCCAAGTCCCACTTGCACAAGAAAGAAAACTCCTTGCCAACACCACGTTGGGGCAGGAGGGGGAAGCAGAATGATGCATCAGCACAGCGGCAGGGCCCAGAAAGAGCAGAGTGCCTGAGGAGCAAGGCAGGACCTCGCACAACAGAAAGGTTTTCCTATGTAGGAGGCTTTTGCTTCTATGACAGCCCAAGCCAGGAAGGCAACAGGGAGCTGACGGAAGTTTGTTCCTGAGGGAGGTCTGATGGATGGTGAATGATGCTGTCTGCAGCCAGGGGATCTTTTGAGGACCTGCCATGAGGCTGAGCCCTAAAGTTTGAGCTGCATCTCTCAAGTAGCAGCTTGGCTGCTGCTCTCCTTAAGGAGTTTAAGGGTGCAGAATCTGATCCAAAACTTAAGACTCAGAGACAGCTCACAGAAAATTAGTCGATATGGGCTTGATCTTGCCCTGACATAGAACTGGGAAGTCTTGGGAATCGTGAGAGATTTGCAAAGCAAAGCTGGTCTGTGCCAACTAAGCATCTGCTCCCTCCAGCAGCTCTGCCTTCAGAAGAACCAGGGAAATTTGTGCTTTCAGGGAATCTGACCCTAAATAGATGGGAGTTTCTGAGGTGGCAGTCATCCCCTGGTATCTGCTCTGTCTCCTGCATTCATCTCAGAATCTTACCCGCTGTGCCCATCTGCTCCAGACATCAAGATCAATACTGTCAGTGAATAGCATCAATTTGCACACAAAACAGTGCAGTCAATCAAAAAGTTTATAGAATTGGGGTTTTTTTTCCCCCACCCCTTGTGTGTTGAAGTGCCCAGAGGGTGTTAGCAATGGCTAAAAGCACTGACCTCTCACTTCTGCACAGCTGGCCTGATAATGGGAGCAGCATTCACCTCCCCAAGGGCCAGAGAGCCGCATCACATCAAGGCACTGCCTCAGCAGCACTGGGATGGGGAAGATTCAAGAGGCAGAGGTGGGAAAATAGGTTTTCTGAGCCCCTCTGGTTATCCATTGTTTAGTAAAAGATGAGGACCCAGCAGTACAGCTGGGGCAAGCCCTGTCTGACAAGAAAAAAAAAGCCCTAAAGTTTGAAGGAAGGGGAACACCATGTGGTGCTCAGCACCTGGTGCAAAAGGAGATGCAGACGGTCCAGAGCAAGCTGGGCTGCAAAAGGGAGACAGAAATGCTCTGCTGCCTTCATTTCAATCTCGTGGCTGTTTCATCCTCTCCCTTAAATTACTGGTCATTGATTTGTGCCCCTGTGCACTTCCAGGCAGACAAAGTTTATCTGAGGCAGTGTCAGCCCTGGAGCCTTCCCAGAGCTTCCTCGTTCCCTGTGGTCAGCACACTGCAGAGGCCTGAGATGTTTCTGATTGATGGCAGGGGGTAGAGCCTGCACAAGAAAGCAATAAAACACTGAGCCAGGAAAGCAAGTTTTGGCCTGACACATGCTGTAATATTTCAAGGGGTGATAATGTACAGGAATGAGAGATACTGTAAACCTGAGATGGGCTGTGTGGGGAACTCATTATAAAAGCAAATAGGATTCAGAGCCTTCCAGAGCACCTGGGGTCCAACATTCTCTAATGCATTTCTCCTCTTGGTAACTCTCCAAGGAGAGAATTACTGTTACCCACATTTGACAGGCAGAGAGTTTAGGTTTAGCCCAAAGAATATGTTGAACAGGACAAAGAATGAAAGCTCAGTCCCTCTAACCAGAGCTTGGTGGCCTGGAGACTGAGCCATCATGTTCTGACAGGTGCCTGTAGAGAAAGCAGAAGGTGAGTGAGCTGTGAGAAAACTTTACATCCTTTCCTGCATCTCCTTTAACCCTTCACATCCAAAACATGAGCAGCACATCACAGGAAGATGCTTTCCCAGACCTGAAGCCTGATACATCACCTACATCTCCTGGTGAGACTGAGGGTCTGCAGGATGGGGAGCAACCTTTCTAATTGCCTAATCTGTGACTGGTGTAACAGCTAAACCAGAGCTGCCTTTGGGCAAAACACAAGCACTTATTGGCTCAAAGTCCACTGGGTCTGATCTTCATCTACAGCAACATCATTTGAAAGCAGACTCAATGGCAGGTGTAAAATCTTGCCAGAAAGAAGAAAAACCTCCTAAATACTCTTTGCCCATCCATGTCTCATCCTGTCTTTTCTCTATATCTGAAGAGAATATTACCCAGCTAAAAGCCAGAGGTTGAATTCCCCTTGAAGGTGCTTGTCAGTAGAGAAACAAACCTATTACCAATAGATTTCTCATCAAGACCTCCCTGCAATGCCGCATCGATTGAGCAGCACCTGCGCTCCTCATCTCGGTCCCCATGGCCACAGAGCCCTTATTAGGATGTATAGAGGAGGCTGGAGATAAACCCAAGGGCCAGGCAGGCCCGTGGCTGATCCCCCCCTCATCGATAAAGCTGTTTGAGCAGCACAGCTGCCACCTCCCCAGACAGTGCCCACTGAGCAGTGGGGCTGCTTCTGGGAGGGAGAGAAAGGGGGAGATCAGCTGAGCTCTTTGAAGTGCTGTCAGTGGGTCATTCTCTGTCAGGACATGAGGCTGAGGGCACACAGGGCAGTATTTCCCAATGGGCAGCCACTGAAACAAAGGTTCCTGCAGTTTCAGATGAAAGAAGGAACTTGGGGGGTTAAAAGAAGAAAAAACACACCTTTTTTTTTGTTCTAGTCTGGTTCTAGAGGTGCAAAAGATAACAGCAGAGCCATCACACCCTCACAGAAAGGCACAAGCCAGCATCTGCCAGTGAGAGCAGACTGCCCACTACCCACTGCACAACTGTGATTTCATTTCTCTTCATTTTCAGGCTCTCAGTTTGAAACACAACTCCTGGAAGGAGAGCGCTAGAGGGTTTCTGAAATGCAGACCTCTAACAGTCACCAAAGGTACCCACTTGATCTTAGCAGCCACCTTAGCCCTGGATCAGACCCACATAAAACCTCCCCCCACCTCCCACGATGCTGGAACATCTCTTGTAACCTCTCAGCTCTTCTCCAAGCCCATGGGACACCTAGCACTGCTCCATGGCTGAAAAAAACACCCAGCAAAATGAATCAACGAGGAAGCACAGGGTGACTCTGTCATCTATATATAGCCTATAAGTGGTGCCAAGCCAAATGTAGGTTACTATAACATGTGAATCATCCAGCTTTGAAGGGCAAGGATGAAAATAAGGGATGTGAGAAGGAGGTGGGGGTAGAAGTGGTTATAAAATCCTGCCTTGATTGACTACAAGCTGTGGTTTGCCAAGAGCTTCTAGACAGGAGTATGGAGCATGTGAGGCTCCTGTTCTCACTATGTTGGAGAGGATCTGCCTGTGATTCCCAAGCAATGTGCCAGCAAAGTACTTGTAAATATGCCAGCACTGACAAAGAAATCAGAACAGCTTCTCTGGTTGAGTATCTCTCTGTAAAACAGATGGAAGTGTTTCCTAATGGGCAGGGCACGAGACTTGTAAAGCTCGTGTCATTCCTAATTCTCATGCTTCTCATGGCTCCATCTTCTGTGGCTGTGGAAGAAGCTTGAAGATACTGACACACAACCCCCATACACACACTTCAAAAACCTCTTTTGAGGCTGAGTAATGAAAAAAGGCTTATAGAAAGGGGTAAGTAGCATGAGCAGTGTCAGTGGGCATCAGCAACGCTGAGAAACAGACCCATAATTCATGAGCACTTCAGTGCTTTAGTGAAATGTGCCTCACTGCAAAGGCACAGCATCTGCTGGGAACCTCATGCACGTCTCACTGCCACAATGAGATGCTTTAGGGAGTCTTTTTTTGTTACCCAAGTGCAAATAAGGTGATTCAGAGGATTACTGTGACAGTTACAGAGAGTTTGGGGCTCACACTCTCTGCTCTTGGTGCTTTTTTTTTAACCTGCAGTGTCAGTAAAACATAAATGCTTGTGATGTTTTTCACACTTAGCAATAGCAGGAAGGTCTCCTGAGCTTTGAGCGCTGCTGTAAAGGTGGAGGAGAAAGACAGCATGCAGGGTTAGCAAAAATAGTGGTGATAAACAGAGAGGAGAGTTTTTGAAAGGCAGAAAAGGAAAGGAAAAAGGTCCCTGCATGCAAGTCTCATCCCCTGCCATCAGTGCTGAGCTTTAACTTGAGCTCTTCCTGCAAGAAGACACAGGATGAAGAGAAAGTGAGAGGCAGAAAATGGGACAGAAGTTTTCCCTTTGGTAACATCTTGTAGGTGGAGGAGAAAGGGCAGAGCAGAACCTTGCTAAGCTACAGGGGCCACCAGACTCCAGAGCCCCTCACACTCACCCCACTGCTCTGGGCTTGGCACACAGCCACATCACTCAGGGTGTGTTGGAATGAGCATCCCACAAAACATCTGATTTAAACCTCCTCTCCCAGGTTTGGTGGTTGTTTGTTGTCAGAATCTTCCTGACCCAGAACTGAGGAGATGTGCCAGGAGAAGGGACAGACTGTATCTGTGAGAAGAGGCAAAAAAGGGAACACTTTTGGGCTAAAAACACACTCTAGAAGCGAGGGTTAGCTCATACTTCCACATCACAGCCCTGATTCAGGAACACTGCTGAAGGAAGCTGCTCAGAGGCAGTGATCTTTTCTCCTTGAGGGGCTCTGAGATGTGGGACTGCTGCAAACCTTGTGGTATTTTCCTTGACAGCTACCCAACAGCTTTCCCTGCTCCAGCCTTTAGGAATCAACCAGCCACTCTAATGTTGAAGGCAATTCTACCCCTGCTTACATCAAGGAATGTATGCTGTTAACATTGCCAGGGCTAAGGGCTTCATTAGCATTTGCTCTGTAAAACTGAAGTCATCTAAAGCAGCTGGGGCTAAATCTGAACTCTTATTGATCCCACCTCAAGCTTTGGTCTTTAGGGTCTTTCCAGAAGGGGGCTGCAAAATGCTAATGGTCAGAAAGCTGACAGAAACCATCAATAGAAAGACAAAAGGTCTGAAAAGCCTGATTCATGCCCTAGGGAAAAACAAAGAGAGAGAGATCTTTAGTTGTATTCATATCACCTGAACTACTTTAGCCTCTAATTATTTGTCTCACACATTAATATCCCTACCTATTAACAGCAGCTCACCAACCCAGCATGACCTGCTGTGCTTGGAAGCCTCTGCACCTCACACTAAGTGTCTTTTCGCCAGTGGAGCTGGCTGAGGAAGGGAGGAAGAAATGCAACCTCATGGTCTGAAATGCAATAGAGAAGTAGTACCAACTCTTTTGGGTACATTGTGTGTGTGATGGACCAGCACTGAGCACCTGCTTTTCTAGTTTATTTTAGTGGTTTTAAACCTTTTCAGCTCTTTTTGTGTAGCCCTTCCATAAAGAAACAAGAACCTTTCCTTGCTTGCATACAGTCCCTTGAGCAAGGGTACAAATTATTACCACCCAAGGGTTTTCTTTTTCTCTAAACTTAGATGAAATTCAAGTTCTGAACAATTCAATACAACAGGAAAAACAAAAGCCTGTTCCTCAAGATATTCTCATAAAGCTCTATGCCCGTTTGTCTCTTCAAAAAATCGTTAGCCCTACACATTAGACAGCAAGAAGTTTAATGTTTGCCATAGAAGGGAGATGGTGTGGTAAATATTCATGGGAAGCTGCTAGCCATGAAATATTTGGTGGGAAATATGCAGTGAGCATGAATCAATTTATACCCAAGGAACAAGAGGCAAGCAGGAAATATTTGTGCAGTCTGCATAGAAGTATTTCATGATGCAGACACACAGATCTTTCTCTCCCTGTCTTGTTGCCAGAGAGCATTATTCCCTGTCTATAAATACCCAGGATGCAAGGGCAGCAGTACTGCAAAAGTGCTGTTACAACACTGCTCTGAAGAGTTGGAACATCTACTGTGCATGGGAAAATCATGTTTCCAGTCTGAAGACTGCTGTAATGAATCCTGCCTAGTGCTGCAGCAGAGATTTCCAGCCCCAAGAGCATCCTCAGCCAGAGGGAAGGCTCCTCTCACTTGATCCTTTATAGAAAGAAGCCTCAGGGGACTGCTCTCAGGGGAAGTGGCACAACCAGCACTGCTGGAAAGGGCAGGGACCTCATTTTCTTAGCTCCTTCCTCACAGCTGTAAGTCACTACCTCCTCCTTGACATTTCATTCCCTCTGCACAACACCTCTTTGGGTTTCTTTTTCATGTATTTCCCAGTCCAAGCTAGATATGGAGCATTAAATAACTGAATAGTAGCTCCAACATCTCATCCTCAGAGTTTAAAACTCCATGTCTTAACACCCCCTCCCTCCAATGATCTATTTTTATCTCTTTCAGAACATATTCTTTGCATCACATATAAATGCTATCCATTAATGTTAATTGTACTTCAAGCCTGTTATTACTCAGACATCCATTATCATCCAGAACATCCTCCACACCTCTCTTCTCACTGTCTCCTGATTCACACAGGTCTTCAGCTGTTCAGTTCAGGAGACTTCAACAGCTTCTTAAGGGCAAAGTGTATAAAATCTCCTCCTGTAACCAGGAATTTCAGACTATTCCTCTCCTCTGAGCACACTTCTGCACGAAGCTGCCTTTCTTCTGCAGGCAGCAATTCCCTGTAACTCCCATGTTCACAGACTGCACATCAAGGCTTTCCCAGCTCCTGTCTAGTTTTCTGAAGGTGGAACATCAAAAAAAAAGCCTCGAAAGCAGACTAGGGGAGAGCACACTGATGAAACAAATGCTTGGATATGTTTAATTCATCAGGCAGTAGCTGAAATTTTTGGAAGGAGCAGCTCTGGCACAGACTGCTGACTCATACAGGGCTGGCTTAAGAGCATTTCAGGCTTATACCTGCAGAGAGATGAAGGGGAGAGGGGTGACCCATATACCCACCCACATCACCATAGGTAGTGACAGCAGCACTCAAAGCTCTAGAAAGGAATGTAAGTGGGTTTCTTGCTGTTGGGGCTGTTCATTGACCTAAACCTTGGTTAAAAGTCCTTGCAACTTTTCCCCTCCACTCCCCCTCTACAGATAAAACCTGGTTGTATTGTCTGTTAAACGTAAACTGCCTTTAAATGACAGAATCACAGAATCTCAAGGGTTGGAAGGGACCTGGAAAGCTTATCCAGTGCAACCCCCCTACCAGAGCAGGACCAGCTAGAGTAGGTCACACAGGAACTCATCCAGCTGGGTTTGGAATGTCTACAGAGAATGACCCAATGGAAAATGATGTCTTCAGATAGAGGGAGTAGGGAACTCAGTTTCAGAAAGTGAGTGCCTCTAACTTATCACATGTAGGGACATAAAATCATCTCTCTCAGTTGAATCCATTGAGCAAAGCTTCAGCTAGAGCCTGAAGCCCAGACCCCTTCCATTTTGCCAGCTACTGTAGGTCCTCCCACCTGGATGCATTTCCACTTCCCTGGTTCTTGGGTTTTTTTCCACAGAACCATCCTTTTACCAGCACATTTTAATCCTGCTCTTTAACCAGCTGTGTTGAGCATCCAATTTGCTCCGAAGAAATCATCCAGCCTGAACAAAAAGCAATGAACCCTTTTGGAGTGTTCCGTGGAGGTGTCACAGTTACCTGGAATGAATGGAAATGACTGAGAGAGGAAATTGCTCTGAAAAGGGAACTATGTTGGGGGGAAAAGCAGAAATGAGCCTGTGGCTTCTAAAGGGCAAAGACCAAGGACACCAGGATCCTGATGCAGTGTTCAGGCCATGGGTGTTGGTTTACTGGTTGGACTCAGTCAGGTTGCTGAGATGTCTGTGAAGTAGATGAGCTTTTGGATGTGCAGCTAAGGGAAATGTCTCTCTCATCTGTAAACTGCATGTCTAAGCACATTGGCTTGTGAGGGAGCTTTGCTAGTGACCCTGTGTTTAAGCATCCTGAAAGAGAGATTAAAAGTGTAACAGTACTCAGAGAGAGAAACGTGCTCTGCTGCAAAATGAAAGGAGGGAGAAAGCAAGGCAATTGCTTTGAAAACTTCCCAAGATGGTGGTGTGCTGTCAAGTCACTGCTGTTTCCTTTAAGGGACTGGCAGTCTCTGATACACCACAGGAGTGCAGTGGTTTGCTGTGTGAAACAGAGAGGCTTTGGCTGGCATCAGCTCCTGTGGGATGAGAGCTCACCCAGCCCTGGGGGCTGGTACCAATCCCACTTCGTTTGTCACTGCTGAGCTCTCTTCTATGATTTTTACTTAGAAAGAAAACAATGTAAAAAAGCCTGTGAGGTTTTTTTTTCCTTGACCTCTGGAACCTATTGATTGCTGCTCTGTAAAAGAAACAAGGCTCCATTTCTGCTTCCAGAATATCCCTCTGCTGCTGCAGAGCAGCATGTGAAGGTTATGTGGAGCCCCTACAGAGAGTTACCACATGTAGCTGTTCTGGGTGAATGTCCCTCCTTTTCCTTTTGCTTTCCAAGCATCCTCATCCTGATTAAAAGACATTTTCCACTACTATGCAAGGATGTTAAAAACTGCAAATGAAGATAAGCTCTGGCATGCAGAACATTTCCTTTCTATGTTTAGAGGAGGTAATGCTGTTCCTGTGCGTGAAAAATAACCTGAAAAGAATCCAAACCTTTCCACAGAAGGAGAAAAAAAAACAACCCCATAAGGCAGTTCTTGGCATTCCCATTTTCAAGCTAAGGGTGGCTATTCCCAGCCTTAGGCTACAATGTCTGTGTACCACCTCCCTGGGCAGCCTGTGTCTCAACAACCCTCTCAGTGAAGGAGTTCTTCCCAATCTCCAATCTAAACCTCCCCTGGAGCTGCACCAAGGACAGAAGCAATGTTTAGAAGGATATCAACCATCTCCTTTTTTTTTTTCTCTTCTATTAACAGCAAAAGGTATGAGATGAAGAGCCAAGAACAGTCAGGAAAGAGGACAGGAATTGCTCCAGAAGTGCAAAAAAAGAAGCTGTATGAATGTGTTGGTCACAGATGGGGAACTAAAGGCAGCAGCCACATGCTTTGGGTGTGAAACCAATCGACCTGACCAACTCCAAATGTTAATAAGGCTCCTTTTGGAAAAGGCAAAATGCTTTTGGTGTTAAGCCAAGTTATTTGTCCTTGTGACCAGCCTGTATCAGTACAAAGCATCAGAAAAGCCAGACAACTGATGACAACCTTTTCATTATAGCCTTTCATCTTGTCATATTGCATCTTTTGATTTCATGTCCTGTTCAAACAATTAGCTGAAACTATTAAAACCAGGGTCTGGAAGGGGTGGGTTTGTCTTATGATGGAAATGGGTTAAAAACCTCAACCCAACAAATTTGTTCATCCCTCTTTTACACCAAACCCACTAAAGTCACATTGAGAACTTCCTTTTATTATTGCCAGGATGAGAGTTAGCAGAGAGGTGGGGAACATTAGGATCTAATAAATGCACCACCCAAGAGTAAACACATGACTTTTCTGGATGCTGAGCAGTGGAGCTCTGCACTCAGCAGCCTCAGGGCAGTGATGCAACACAGCAGCAATTTCTAGGGGCCAACTTGAAGCTCATACTGAACCTGTACTTTAAATATAGATTTCTTCTATACTCTCTTTGGTTTGGGTGAAGTCACCAGAAGTCTGTTCTTCCCTGATTTTGATGGGAACAGTGAGGATGATGTGATAATATTACCATGATATGCAGAAGAGAAAACCTGACCTTAACCTGGTGCCACCAGCATTTCAACAGGGCTCAGATGCTCTCCACATCTCCCACAGACATGCTTGGGGTTAAAGAGTCAGAACCCCAGAGGTGGGCAGCAAACAGGCTCTGGTTCTTCTCGGTGCCAAATGAGTGGGAGTGTAGAGCATTAGGGGGTGGAATCTGATGGGGAGAGAAGTGTTGAAGCAAGGAAAAAATAGGAAAGCAGCCTGGGGAAAGTAAACTATGTGGTGTGTGTCCAGGCTGAGGTTCTCACATCCAAGCCTGGCTTAAAAGAAGGGTTACTTTCCTTCTCACTGAGGGCTAACAAGGGCATGCCTTTTATGCCTGTATCATTGATTTTCCAGCCTCCCCTGCTCTTGGAAGAAGCTGCCTGGGCAGGAGGCTGCTCTCATTTGCACTGACGTTAGCAGCCAGCCCTTGGGATTTTGCTCTCTTTCCACCCCAGCTCTGCAGCATGTCACTCCCAGCAAGGGCATATATTCATTCCTGGCTTTTCCTAGGATGAGCAGAAAGAGTCTTTTCTGATTCCCACTGCCAAAGTCAGTCCTGTTTGTGATGGCTCTTTCACATGGTGTGATGCATCACAGCCCTTTCCAAAGGGAAGGCTGCTCAGGGATATTCATGCCTCTAACAAAATAGTGTGTAAAGGTTTTATTCCCCAAATGACAGTGATAACAGAACACAATTTCATTTAGAAAAAGCTCCTGAACAAGGGAGGGAGCTGGTTAAGGAGCCTGATTTATGGCAGTGCAAGTGCTGTCACATCAGAGGTGAATTTTGGTGATGGAAAGGATCATTAAAATCCGAGCAGAATCTCACTAGTTGCCTGAATCTGACCTTAGGGGAAACTCCCACTGAATTCCACTCAAAGGAAAAGCTGTGTCAACCTGCCAGGTCTGTGCCCACTGACTGGCTGACTAGGGCAATCGATATCATGCTGAGGACAAACCAAGGGAGCTGGTGATGCAGGGAGAGAATCACAGTATCCCAGAAAGGTGAGGGTTGGAAGAGCCCTACAGAGCTGATCCAGCCCAGCCCCCTGCTAAAGCAGGTTCCCTTCCATCAACGGGCACTGGAACACATGAAAAGGTGAGAAATGTCAGGTTGGATGGAGCTTTCTATAAACTGAGGCCACAGCATGACCTCTGTTTCTTGTTATGAAATTGTAACTATTGGGCAGAGCTAAAACAGTAAGAAGTGATTAAACTTTATGGGGCACCAATTCTCCAGCATCTGCAGAATGAGTGTGCTTTCTGCCATTGATAGGAGAGCACATCACAATGAAATAGGAAATAAAACTCTGTAGAAAACACACCAGTGAGAGTCACTGCAACAAGTTTGTTGCAGCCTTGACTAGAGGCATAACAATGGAGAGGTCACTGCAAGGCAAAGGCACTGGGGAAATGGATGTATTGATGTAGAAGGAGCAGACTGTGGCATCTCAGAAGAAATGACATGATTAGATAAAGCTTTCTCTCATTCTCCATAAACATTAAATCACTCCCATTGCCTATTGCAGAAAATTGGATTAAGAGATGAGTTGAGGGAGGGTTTTTTTTGCTTTATTTGTATAATTCTAAACCCTACAGCCTGTCCATCTGACAGAATTTCAGACACAACCTGCACTGCCAGGCCAGGGACCATTTCCAGTGATGAGGCAGATTAGTGTGACCTTGAAATTGGCAGGTGATAACCTCTAAATTCTTGTTTCAAAGCGTTTTCTAAAGGCATTTGATTGACATGGAGGCAGTTCATGAGAGACAATGCTGCCTTGAAACCTGGCAATGAAAGGGAACGTAATGCAGCAAATGCCAGCCAGCTTGCATGTCATGGTCTTGTGGCATCACTGTGACTACAGCATCACTGAAAGTCACTTGAATATCTATATATTGATGTCTTTTCTACCCCTGTAGGTCCTTCTGTCACTCACCTTTAATGGGTGTAAGAAAGAAAGAAGTCAATGGTGAACATGCTGGCAGAGGATCAGCTGGACAAATACTTACAGCAGGAATGTTGGAGTGTCAAAGCAGTGAAATGCCTACAGGACTCCAATGAATAGAATCATTCCAAGGAAGAGAGAATTGTTTTTGTGCTGGGAAATGTAGAAGAAACCCACGTTTTTTATGACCTTTCCTTCTGCTCCAAATAGAAACCAAACTCCTCTCTCATCACAAACTTAGAGACACTGATACACTCAAACGCACAGCTGTCCAGAACAATCATTGATTGAAAACAAAAAGGCCACTACAAATGGCCTTGGCTTTTTCCATTTTAAAATCCCATTATGGGATCATTTCAGGAGTGCCACGGGCAGCTCCCCATGAACATCTCTTTTCTACTTCATGCTTTGCGGATGGATGGCCTCCCCAGCCTGTCCTGGGTGCAGGTTCTGTCCACTCCAGCTTCTCCTTGGTACAAACTGACACTGTGGCTTTTAAATTTGTTTAAAAAAACTTCTGAGTTTTACTCTGGCTGAGGACCTCGAGACACAAAGGAAGACTTATAGCTCCTGCTTAATCAAGACTTCAAAGCAGCTATAGATATTTTTTTTCCACAATAAAATGAGTCTGCAAAATACATTACTAAAATTATTGATTTTCCTCCTGTGAGTGTCTGCTTAATTTGATTTGATTTGTATTTATTGCTTCCTTCCTAATTGGCTTATAGTTATTGCTACTAAGAATATTCTTTAGATGTCGTAAGACTGGAGAAATTGAGCTGACATTCCAGCCCAAAAGTGGCTCAAATTTCTGCATGTAGCTTTAAAACCACAAAAGAACATCTTACAGAGCAAATCCCTCCCCATCATTCCTTACCCAACTCAAGCAGAGGTCACGAGCCTGATACACCTCTGTCACAAAAGGCATAGGGCAGTTGTCTTGAACCATGGGCAGCTTCAAGAGATGTTGCAGTGAAACACAGACTCTGTTGCTGTATTTTGTGACCACATGGAAGAGACTTCATCCAGCTGCTACAAAGAGCCATCTGTAATTAACTAAGTTAAAAGCCCTGATATGATTTTAATATGATCACTTGATCATCTCCTCCATCAATATTTGATCTACTGTTAGAGAAGCAGCTGAACCTCACATTTGTTTAGTAAAGAAAGCTGAAGGAGGTCTTAGCAAGGAATCCCAGGAGATGAACTGCCACCATGCCATCACAGTACAGGGAAAAACAAAATGACTCAGTCAGGTTCTTTTGAGTTCCTTGGCCAAAATGCTCATTCACATCAAGAAATGTTCTTATTTTTCACCCATAAAGCCTTTACACAAGGCAAGTCCTCAAAGCAGAACTGCTTTAAGAGTCCCTTCTTTCTTTAACTTTCCTATCAAACATTCTTACCTGAAATGCCTCTTCAGCTCTGGTCAACATTTACTGTAGAGGTCTGTATCTAAATAATCACTGACCTCTCAGAGATCTCTGTAGTCTCCTGCAAGGTAGAACTCTTCCTTTAGGACTAATTATAACAGGAAAAAAAATCAAGAGTCATTGCAGTTATGTAGAGCTGTCACTGAGCTGCAGCCTTGCCTTGGCTTTCTCTCCACAAATCAATTAAACATCCAGCATGAGAGCAATTAACCTAGATACAAATTAGCCTGGCGAGGAGCACATGCTTCCTTTATCAGGCCCCTTTATTTTAGAAACAAGAATCATCCCTGTTGCAGAGTGCTTGCCTTTTTTTTTTTTTTTTTTTTTTGCCTCAGTTAAAAACAAGTCAATAAAAAGAAAGAAAAGCCCAAAGGTCACAGGGGAAGGAGCAAGATGCAGCTGCTGCTTGATGAGTAATAAGTTCTAAAGTAAAGCTGAGTGGAAAAGCAGAGGGACAGTAAACAGAGGAGGCAAAAATACAAATGCATATGGAGGAGCCCAAGCCCACAAAGAAATGAGTAACAACTTCCACATATCATCCAGTAACTGTCTGCAGAGTTAGATCCATGTGTTATAAATCCTTATGGATTACAGGGTTTATTCCAAACTGGAGCAAATGGAGGCAACTCTCTAGATTCAGTGGAGCAACACTGATTTGTATTTGCTTTCAAGCTGCCCAAGAGCTCCTCACCTCCCAGCCTAGATGCTACCATAGCCCACTTACACCATCAGCAGTTCTGCTGATGTTAAAATCCCCTGGTTTCAGGATATTCTGAGCAAACCAGTCTGGACAGGAGGTATTTTGAGCCATCCATTTTAAACATAGGGGTGGTTTGCTTATCAGTGCTGAGGTTGAATCAGCAGGTGATGCTTCTTAGCAAGACCTTCCTGTCTGTGGGCTTCCACTACATTGAGAAATGGGACTTCTATCCCAATAATGCCTCTAACTGCCAGCCTGATGTGTGTGTTGTCATAACCAGTGTCAAAGTTAGCTGCTGCTGGGGTTAACTTTCTCTGATTTCCAGCCTGCAGGAATTCTTCTCCATTTTTCCTGGGCAGCAGCACTCTAGAAATAGTTTTACCCTATGGCAACGTTGTCATGTGGGTATGAACAACTCCAGGAAAAGTGGCCATGGAAAGGAGGTTTGTGGCTGCTTTTTGAAGTTGTATTTTTAGAAAGGGAGAGCTAGGGGAAAAAAAAAAAAACACCCTCTCAAAATGAGGTAGGAAGAGCTATTTTTGATCCCTTTATCACTAAAAGATTGCTATCCTGACCTGTGCTATTTTCTGGATGGCAATTTTCAGGGTAGTTCTGTTTCAAACATCAGATAATACACATAGGAAAAAATGACCAGTGAACCATAAAAGCCAGCAGAGCATAGAAGCATCAAAGGAACAATGCCACGTTGCTTCCTTTGCTTTTCCTTTAAGCCAATTAAATGTGAGTTTCTTCCTTTCCTGGGCAGTGTCTCAGAGATGATCCTCTGCAGTTTCTGGTTTGTTATGTGCCTCAATCAGCCAATTCTACAAAAGGCAAAATTGGGTGATTTAATACCTTGAATACAGACAAATTTTCCAAGGGAAGCCAGAAAACCTGTAATCAACCATTTCCTAACTATTGATTAGACAACATCTGCATATGATCCTGTCTCATTTCTCTGCCATCCTGCCAATCCTACAGCTCAAAGTTCTGGCCACAGAGCAGTCTTACAGCTGCTTTTTCAGCCTTTTATGACACGTGGGCAGAGGATCCAACTCCAATACTGCACCCAAACCCATTTACATCACCCTGACATTACAGCAAGGCTGTAACAGCAGAGGAGCATCCAGCTGATGACAGAGAATAATAGTGGCAGAAAAGAAACTGAGGCTCAGGGTCTTCATTAATGCTCCTTCCTTTTCTTTAGTAGGTGCAAGTTTGCTTCTGACTTTCATTAATCTTCACCTCCAACCTCTTTCTGCACCTCCAAAAAGCTGTTCTAGGCAGTCTTCTTTCTGCTTTGTCAGCTTTGGCTTCTCTCAATACAGGAATCTACAAAGCAATTCTCTGGTAGGAGCTAAGTTTTCCAGATTCTGTCTAATGCCCATGACCATCCCTTCAGAAACATTAAGAAGGGTCACAGTTTGCTTGGGGGCTCAATCTCCTTCTCACACAGCAACTGCCTCACACCTCTACAGTCATTTGGCCAAAGAGACATTGAAAGAATTGAGTTCAACATCCAGTAGCATGGGCAGGGGATTTTCTGGCCAAGGATTTAACATGATACTTGTGGAAAATCTGAGGCATGAATAGCTGTCATGGAGATGGAGGCACAGAATCTCCCTTTCCCAAGCACGTGCCATTAACCCACATGGCACCAGAGGAAGCTGCATCAATCTACAGTGGGATCTGAAACTTTTCTTGCCTTTCTATTTTTACCCACCAGGCTCTGGGCTAAGTCTTTTGTTGGAGTAATTCAGCATTCTGCTGAATCCTACTGCATCCTCTGGGAACTGACACAAGCTAAAGCAACAGCCCTTTGAAACAAGGCAGGAGGTGGCCATGAAAGAGAACTTGGCATTACAGGCATTATAAAGCCAGTGTGCAAGGCAGAGTTCTGAAAAGGCAAGGAAAGCCACTGAAAAATGTAGTCAGTATGGTAAATATTTAGCTTTTTGAAGTTAGTCTATGAAGTGGCTTGTGGCTGTGAAATCTTTCTTGGTGTTGAGACTGAGGGAAACTTAGATCTGTACATTTAAACTGCTCTTGCAGCAAATAAATCTGGGAAAGCACAAGCAGCAATGAGCAGTGAGTGATGATCTGTAGGAATTTGCCAGAAGTTGTCATTCATCGGTAAATTGAATGCAAATGCTGCTTTAGGACTGTGTTTTCAGAACTTTATTACCTTCAAATGCAACTCAAAGCAGGAAGAAAATCATGCGAGTGCCTGGAAATGTTTGATTTAAGGTCTTGAAATACGACCACAGGCTGAATGGGAATGATGAAAAGTGAGACGTGTGAGGAAAACTTTAGTGTGTTCCAGTTCTGTCCTGAGAAAGTCCGGTTTTGAACAGAAAGCAAATGAATACACACATTTCTTAAAGCACAAGCACTGCCCAGTGGCACCTTTGTGTTTTAGGCTGTGGCATCCTATCAAAAAGCCTGGTGTAGCTGCATTAGGCTGCCCAGCCTCACCACTAGTCCCAGCAACTGGAGCCAGACAGAGGTGAAACGCTCTTAGTTTGGTCCCTTCCCTTCTGCTGCTTCACTTGCCTTTATCCTACCAAGGGTCCCCAAACAATGCTGAAGATCATTTGTAGCTGCTTATGATAACCCATCATTAACACTTCTTTTTCCCAGAATCTGGTATTTTCAAATCTCAAGACCCTGAACAAATTACAAAAAGAAAATTAAAAGGGAAATGCTTTTCCCAGCTCAGTTTTCCCTGCAGCTGGACACCGGCCCTGCTCACTGCTGCCACAGCCCCATCCTGCTCTGCACTCCTTCACCCATGTTGATCTCTTCTTGGCTTCCCTAGGAATTAAGGTCCTAAGGCCATTTTTTTTTTTCCCAAGAAGCATCCAACACTGTGTAGGATCAGGCTCTTACTGCATATTATCCTCAGCTGGACTGGAACATTCTCTCTTGCTCTCTTGACTCTGCTGGAATGAGACCAATTTACAGCAGCTGATTATCTGGGCCATTATTTATTATAAGTTTATGGTGATCAAATAATGTCCTAGGACACCAAGGTCTTCAGCAAATAAAAACCAGCATGACTGTCTTGGCTTGCAGCATCACACCAATTTACATCATTCTGTGGTGTGGAACACACAAAGTGGACCACATTCTGATTTCCTTTAGTGTTTTTTTTTCACACTGACAGAATCCCTTCTGATGATACTGTTTGCTTTCCTTGCATGGATATCACCAAGACATTCAGGCTAAAATCGCTTCAGCTTAAGCTTAGATCAGGCTTACATTAACAACAGGCAGCCACTTACCAAGAGAAACCCCCTTTAAGCTGCTAAAAGATGTTTTTAATTGTTCCAACCAACTGCAGTGTATTTTCTGTCCAGTTGTCTGAACAGACACCCACCCCAAATCCCCTTTTCTTCTGCTCATCTGATTCTATAATGTTTTAAAAGATATTTAAGTGAATTCATTGTAATTGGGTGCATTTTAAACTCCTTTATCTGGAAGCAGCCAGCTTGCTGTGCACTCCACCTTCTGTATTTGCTTTTCTTTCTGTTTCAGGAAGCTGCAGAGCTCAGTCCCATCCTTTTAGAGTATTTCTTTAATGCAGGTTTGTCAGTAGTGCATAATCAAGATCAGAATCAATGCTGTTGCTTTTCGATTCAGTGGGAGTGCCTGCTCCTTGTCCTCCAAAGCCTGAGACATCAGGTTGCTCTTTCCTCCCATGTAGCAAAGCCTGTTTGTTAAACTCTAAGGCAAAAAAAAAAAGTTCTCCATAAGCAGAAATATTCACATTTCAAAACCTCCAAAGGGGATATTGATAGACAAAAGGATTGGTTTGCTCATCAGAAAGAAGGCAACGTTTTAGGCTGATTTCCCTGACTCATCCTAACCTTCAGATCACCTTCAGGGGAACGTAGCAGGAGGACTGTCCACCTGCAGCTGCTTAGAGATCAGAAACAAACGTTGTAAGAATGTGTTTCAGATCAAAATAACAGCTTTTGCTTCAGAAGGATGTCTGTTTGTGCTTGTAAATGCCTCTGTGAGTGCAAACTTCTAAGTATACTCATTTTTAAGATAATCAATGTGTCTTATGACAATGCATTCTATAAAAGTTTGCTTTGCTTGAATTTCAACGTTAAATAAGTCAGAAGTTACCACTGCTTGATTATAAAGCATCAGTTTCTTTTGCATCCTGGGTAAATGGATTTTAAACCATCCATGCATCAAGGTGTGTAATGAAAGGGAGTCTCGTTACCAAGTTCTACATGTCCTCAAAACCATTCACTTGTTTTCAGAAGATTAAAAGGATCATCAAAACTCCCAGGCAGCTCTGTTAACAAGATGTTTTCTTTCACAGTAAGTTTTCCATATGTATAAAAACCTGATCTGTCCCTCCCTTCCCAATCTTTACTCAATAGGGGAAAAAACCAGTCATAAACCAGACCCTAACAGATCCTTTCCCCTCGAAGTGAATTAAATGCAATGCCATGATAAGCAGCAATTCTGTTTTGCCTTCCAGTTAAATCCAAAGGGATGCTCTTTGCCTATGGAGAAAACTTTTAGCAAAAAGGAATCTGTGATTGCTTGGATTAGAACAAAACCTTATCTCTGTGTTTATCCTGTGAAACTCCAGAGAGGTTAAACAGCAGATCTCACTGCCCCTGTTTGCAAATACAGCTCAGCAGCCACCTTGGCTGGCTGGGACTCCTCCGCTGACTGCAGTGCTGCAGTCCTATGACAGCATCATATTAATGAGCCAGCAGAGGTGCGATGCTCCATGTGCTTTGCAAAGTTTAACCCTGTCCCTCAGACTTCTCTAACTCCTCACTGAGAAGATGCAGCGACAGCAAACCCGGGAATTGTCCATGTCCCAGGTTAGAGGCATGAAGGCAATTCTGGAATAGGATTTTTTTCCTGTTAACAAGATCACCTGATTAAAAATTCACAGATTGCTGAACACAGGCAGACGCTTTTCAGCACCTTCCTGAGCGAGGAGTTAAAATCTACCCCCTTCAGCATTCCTCTGCTTTGCAATGGGAGCTGGAGCAGAGCTTTTTCTAGCACCAGCATTTTTTTTTGAGTTGGCTTTTTTTTTTTTTTTCCTTTGCAGCTTACTAATCAATTACCTGTGTAGCTGTAATCCATCCAAGAGGAGGTCGAAGTCTGGGTGGTAGCTAGTCACTGTAACGCAACCCTTACAAAGTATGTTGCACCATGTAAACATAATTTTTAACACAGTTTCAGTGAAAGAGGATTTATTTCTAAGCAATGCACCAAGCGTTAGAATAAAACACGAGGGTGGGAGGAAAAGAGAGAAAGAAAGAGAAGAAAAGAAGAGTCAAGATCCAGGAGACTGGGTGCCGGGGGAGCCTTTTCAACTCTTTTTTCCAATGCTCTGATGCTCGAGCACCGCAACTCCAGCGCTCAGCCCCTCTCCTGCAGACCCCCCCATTCCCTGCGAAGCCTTTGCAGGGAGCTCTCCCACCGCAGGGCAGCCCACCCAGCCCCTTCCCTGCCCGCTCCTGACCTTCAAGTGTCAGACCTCGCTTGGGGAAGAGGAATGGAGTGGAGGGGAGGGGGTTGTACCTCGGCACCCCTCTGCCCCCTCCTCAGCGCCGGGAGCCCCGGAGCGGGCAGGGCCGGACCGGGGAGGCTCCAGCGGGAGCTGTCCAAGGTGCTGCAGCATCCGCTGCGGCTCCGGCCCGGCCCGACCCGACCCTGCGGGCTCTGCCGGGTGCTGCATCGCCCGGTACCGGTACCGCGCTCCGCTCCGCCATGGCCGCTGCGGGAGGGGGATGGGGCAAGGGGAAAGAGAGGAAAAAAAAAGAGAGAGTAAAGAAAGAAAAGAAAGGAAAAGAAAGAAAGGGAAGAGGGCGATGGCCTAGGGAAGGGGGTGAAGGCAGCAAGGGAAAGGGAAAGGGNAGGGGGAGGCGGGGCTGGGGCCGGGCTGGGGGGGGACCGTCCCACTCACACGTGTGCGGGGCCGCCCCGCTGCCGCCCGAACGGGCTATATAAGAGGCGGCGGCGGTCGGAGCAACGCCGCGCTGCCGTTTGCCACCTCTGAGTGCCCCATCATGAGCTACACCATGGAGCCCCTGGGCAACCCCTCGTACCGCCGGGTCACCGAGACCCGAGCAACCTACAGCCGCGCCAGCGCTTCCCCGTCCAGCGGCTTTCGCTCCCAGTCGTGGTCCCGGGGCTCAGGAAGCACCGTCTCTTCCTCTTACAAGCGTTCCAACCTGGGGGGGCCACGGGCTGCCTACGGCTCCACGGTGCTGAGCTCCGCCGAGAGCCTGGACGTCAGCCAGTCCTCGCTGCTGAACGGCGCGGCGGAGCTGAAGCTGAGCCGTTCTAACGAGAAAGAGCAGCTTCAGGGGCTGAACGACCGTTTCGCCGGCTACATCGAGAAAGTGCATTACCTGGAGCAGCAGAACAAGGAGATCGAGGCGGAGTTGGCGGCTCTGCGGCAGAAACACGCCGGGCGGGCGCAGCTGAGCGATGCCTACGAGCAGGAGCTGCGGGAGCTGCGCGGAGCCCTGGAGCAGGTGAGCCACGAAAAGGCTCAGATCCAGCTGGATTCGGAGCACATCGAGGAGGACATCCAGCGCCTGCGAGAGAGGTTCGAGGATGAGGCGCGGCTGCGCGACGAGACGGAGGCCACCATCCGTGCCCTGCGCAAGGAGATGGAGGAGGCCTCGCTGATGCGGGCGGAGCTGGACAAGAAGGTGCAGTCGCTGCAGGACGAGGTGGCCTTTCTGCGGGGCAACCACGAGGAGGAGGTGGCCGAGCTGCTGGCGCAGCTCCAGGCGTCCCACGCCACCGTAGAGAGGAAGGACTACCTGAAGACCGACCTGACCACGGCGTTGAAGGAGATCCGCGCCCAGCTGGAGTGTCAGTCCGACCACAACATGCACCAGGCCGAGGAGTGGTTCAAATGCCGCTATGCCAAGCTGACGGAGGCTGCCGAGCAGAACAAGGAGGCCATCCGCTCCGCCAAGGAGGAGATCGCCGAGTACCGCCGGCAGCTGCAGTCCAAGAGCATCGAGCTGGAGTCGGTGCGCGGCACCAAGGAATCGCTGGAACGGCAGCTCAGCGACATCGAGGAGCGTCACAACAACGACCTCACCACTTATCAGGTAGCGGGAGGTGACCTGGGTTACGGGGCGCCGGGGGGATGCTCGAGTACCAGTTCCGCGGTCGAGGATGCTCCGGTGCGCTCAGGGAGAGCTGGAGACGCGGGTTGAGGGGCTGCTCCTCCCCCTCCGAGGGCTGGCAGCTGGGCTGAGAGATGTTAAGAAGGGTGTTGGGAGTCGGGTGAGTCTTGCTTTGGTCCTTGCACTGCCTCTCGAGGTGGCAGAAAGTTTCTGTAAGTCCCATTTAAGAACTTTTTTTTTCTGTCCTGGCTCTGCGTACAGCAAATGTCTGTGTCACGGAGGTTTTTTTTTTCTGCATCTCCTTTGCAGGACACGATTCATCAGCTGGAGAACGAGCTTAGAGGAACAAAGTGGGAAATGGCACGTCACTTGAGGGAATACCAGGACCTCCTCAATGTCAAGATGGCCCTGGATATTGAAATTGCTGCATACAGGTATAGTAGGATCACTGCAGACATGGCTGGAATATTAATAGCTCTGCAGATGCTGCTGGCTCGAGAAACTTTGCCACAGATAAGAAATATCTGCCTACAGTGAACAGAAGTAAAATTAGAGCTTGAATAAACTATTAAACCTGTTTCAAAATCTCCACAGACCCAAGGAGCGTTTGCAGTACCAGCCCAGAGTTCATTAGGATAATTAGTGCTCTGGTAATCAGTGACAAAGCTCCCGTTGAGCTGTGGGCACAGGACAGACTCCCTGCAGCAGCACCTCGGTGCCGCATTCTGCTCTTGTTTACAACAGCAGGAGATGCAACAAAAGACAAGGGTTTTTAAATTCCTGTTTACTTTGCATGTCCCAGGCAAGCAGTGCTTGTCACTCCAATTCCCTTTCATGCTCGGGAGAGACAGTGCACTTTGCTTGATCACGGTTTCAAGCAGGGAGTGCTGATCTCTGTCACACACTTTCACTTCTCTTGTTCAACTTTCCTTTCAAGGCATCCGCTCTCATCTGGAGCAGGAACATTGCTTGCTATTGCCATCGCCTGGCAGGTTTTTTTAGTCTCTTTTGCATCACTTTAGAACTCTCATCGGAGAACTGCTGATTTTTTTCTGGGTCACAGGCTTTAGATGAAAAACAGGCATTTGAATATAAGTAAAAACAAAACCGAAAAAAACCCCATCTCCAGATCTGCCTAAACTCCTGAGCTTGTTCAGACAAACACACAGATACCCTGGGGTCTGTAGCAGCTGTTTGCTGACCAAGTTATCCGAATAAAAGCCTCTTAAGTTTTCATAGCTGTGCAAGAAAGGGGAAATGCTCAAGCTCTTGAACTAGGAGATAGGCTCTAAATGGCTTTGGATGTCTTGGCCACACTATTTGTATGTGCCTGCCTGTCATTCTCAGGTCACTTAAGACACAATGCATCCCCTGAAGTTAATTATTTTGCCACAGCCTGTGCTGATTTAGGCCATAATGAAACTCTTGACACTAAGGGTAAATTCCAACTGATTGGCCAAAGGTGCTGCACTTAACAACCAAACTAAAAGCTGAATATGAATTTTGCAAGAGCTGATTCAAGGAAAGCTGAGCCAGGGCTGTGAGTGATGGATTATGCTGATCAGCTCTAGCATATTCCACATACAAACTGCTTCCCTCCTGCTGACAGGGCAATATTCTCATAGCTGTCCCTTACACTGAGTTTCCATGTTAACTTTTTTTCCTGCTTCTGATTCCTTTAGGAAGCTACTGGAGGGTGAAGAGACAAGATTCAGTGCCTTCTCTGGAAGCATTACTGGACCCATATTCACACACAGACAACCATCTGTCACAATAGCATCCACTAAAATTCAGAAAACAAAGATTGAACCACCAAAGCTGAAGGTCCAGCACAAATTTGTAGAAGAAATCATTGAAGAGACAAAGGTAGAGGATGAAAAGTCTGAAATGGAAGATGCCCTAGCAGCTATTGCAGAAGAAATAGCAGCCAAGGCTCAGCAAGAAGAACAGGAGGAAGAAAAAGCAGAAGCAGCAGCTGGAGAGGAAGAAGTCGTTTCTGAGAAGGCTGCTGCAGAACAAGCAGCTGCACCTGAGGAAGAAGAGAAGGAGGAAGAGGAAGCAGAAGAGGAAGAAGCTGCGAAATCTGATGCAGCAGAAGAAGGAGGTTCTGAAAAAGAAGAAATAGAGGAAAAGGAAGAAGGGGAGGAGGCTGAGGAAGAGGAAGCTGAGGTCAAGGGCAAAGCTGAAGAGGTAGCTGCAAAGGTAGAGAAGGTCAAAACCCCTCCCTCCAAGTCACCCCCTAAATCTCCCCCTAAATCTCCTGTGACAGAGCCTGCCAAGGCTGTCCAGAAAGAAACAGCTGCAGAAGCAGGAAAAGAACAGAAAGTAGAGAAAGGTGCTGAGAAACCAGCCAAGGAGGAAGAGAAAGCAGCATCTCCAGAGAAGCCAGCGACACCAAAGGTAACCTCCCCAGAGAAGGCTGCAACCCCGGAGAAGGCAGCCACGCCAGAAAAGGCTGCAAGCCCAGAGAAAGGCGTGAGCCTGGAGAAGCTGGTGCCCCCAGAGAAGCCTCGCTCCCCAGAAAAGCCAGCCACCCCAGAAAAGCCTCGCTCCCCAGAAAAGCCAGCCAGCCCAGAGAAGCCTCACTCCCCAGAAAAACCAGCCAGCCCAGAAAAGCCTCGCTCCCCAGAAAAGCCAGCAACCCCAGAGAAGGCTCGTTCTCCTGAGAAGCCGACCTCCCCTGTTAAAGATGAAAAGGCTGTGGTGGAGGAGACCATCACTGTCAAAAAGGTAACAAAAATTAGTGCTGAGGTAGACAAGGGGTCCAGGAAAGAAGACATCGCAGTGAATGGGGAGGTGGAGGAGAAAAAGGAATCCAAAGAGAAGGAGGTTGAGGAGGAAGACAAGGGAGTTGTCACCAATGGCCTAGATGTGAGCCCAACTGATGATAAAGGTGAGAAAATTGTAGTAACCAAAAAAGCAGAGAAAATCACTGGTGAAGGTGGGGACAGTACAACCACGTATATCACCAAGTCGGTGACAGTCACTCAGAAGGTAGAGGAACACGAAGAAAGCTTTGAGGAGAAACTAGTGTCCACCAAGAAAGTGGAGAAGGTTACTTCACATGCTGTAGTAAAAGAGATTAAAGAGACCGAGTAAAAAAGAAACCATAGCTAAATTAAAACAAATTCAAAGAGCTTTGGGTCGGTGCAAAAGGTTAAGCCATATGACAGCTGCAAAATGCATGTGAGTGACGGCTTCAAAGCAGAATGGGTTCTCTCATGGAGGCTCCAGACACACAGTATTTTACTTTTTTTGTGCAATATAGGGGAGGGGGGGGGAATGCATGCAGGCTCAAGATGTGCTCCCTCCACAGAGCTTTGGGATCTTAAACAAAATACTAATACTACTACTAGTGCATGAGATGAAATGTGCAAAGGAAGCTTTTGAATTTCCTGAGCTGTTGGAGGGACGTATTTGAGGAACGACTTTAAGATGTATTAAGCAAAGAACCAACTGAGCCAAAACCAAACAGAAAAACAGTAATAGAATATTCCTGAGAACCAGAACTCTCCTAGCCTTAAAAAAGAAAGCTACTTATAAATAATTATGTTTACCTCACTGGTGCAATTAGGGTGGACTTTTGCTCATGGGAGAACCTAGTTGACATGCACAGTATGCAACCTTTTGTTGTTTGATGTAAAACAGTCACAGCAGTTCTTGCTCAATAAAGGTCAATACTGAAAACATGACTTGTTGGGTGACTTCTTTCCAATTCAGATCCTTCCCTGATGTTTGAGACTATCCTGAAGGGGAACATAATTGCATGGGATGGAAAGTTGCTTGAGTTTTGCCCCTTTGTGTCCTCATTTAGAAGATGTGTTAATGGGATATGATGAACAGTTTTCCTGTAACACAAATACTCGAGTTGGCTTAAGCAAATACTTCAGAGCTATATAAAAATTTGAGTGGTATCCTGTGCTTTTTGAGAGTAAAGGAGGATCTATTGTATTCTGCTGCAGGTCCTTTAGGTGCTAAAGAGGGGTTAAAAATCACTTTTGCTGACAACAGGAAGGTTTCTGAGCTGTGTAGTGCTAACATCCCTTAGCCTGTACTCTAGTTAAAAGTGTTAAACTACTGCAGATATAATTTTCCTCCCTGCTTACATGTAACAAGAGCCTTAATCATATGGCAATTTCTAGAGCATGCCTTGATTCTTTTCTTGTTGAGGACAGCCTGCCTGCACCACACCTGGTCATAGTGTCTTCTTTAACACAACTGTGTCAGTTCAATGTGCGAAGACCCATTAAGAATCTCAACCAAGATACTATGTGCTCATCAAAATGGGGTTGGTTCTGATTAAGGCAGGAAGGAGGTGGGGGAAATATATGGGAACATCCTTGTTCATTCTCTGGGTCAAATGATCTACAGGTGCAATCTGCCTCTCGACACAAAACTGAGAGCAAATACATTCCTGCAAAAGGAAACTGTCCCAGAGCTGATGTTGCTCTCATGCATCAAAAGTATTCCTGGCTCACTTGTAACATATTTGTTCTTTGGGAAATAGCTGAAGAAATGAGACGGTTGCAGAGTCTGAACCGAGGCTGGGGAGGGCTCAGATGATCCCTGCTATGACTGACAGATAAAACCAAATTAAAGCAGTTCTTAATTTCCAATAAAAGACATCCTAAGCATTGGCTTTATTAAGAAGAAAGGCAATGAAAGAGCCCACTAAAGTCCTATTGCATGGAAAAGAAATGGAGACAAAGGAACAAAGGGAATGAGAGGAGGGTCCCAGCTCCATGGGGGAACTGATATGTGTTCCTATGGGATTAATATTGTGTTTATTCCTCTGGTGTTTCAAAGGGAAAATGAAGAACACTGCTATTGCTCCTGTAACTAGCAAAGAAATGCAAATTGTTTCCAAGGTTGGGTTCAGTAGATGCATTGTCCTGAAATTTGTTAGCTAATTGAGGGTCTGATCAAAATCTACAAATGGCAGATGCCTTCCAATTCTTTACCCTAACAATCATTGAAGATCAAGTTGTTTTTAATTGAAAGGGTTCTGCATGTTCTTCATTGGAGAGATTGTAAAAAGTCCACAGCAGATAAGCCTTTCAAATCACTCTGAATGTCTTTGTGAGGCAAAGTAATGAATGTTTCTCCTGCTGATATCAATAATGGAAATCTGTGCTCAACAGCTTGCCAGTTGAGTGATGTTTAATTAAAGCAGAGCTGGGAAATTAAATGGCAGCTTCTGTGTAGTGAAGTTAATTGTGAAAGTTACATGTATGTCAAAAAAGCCCCACAAATAATCTAAGTATAATATGAAAGAACATAAACCCCCTACCCTTATGAATAAGAAATTAAGTAGCCCAGTCACACCCATCTATTTTCTGTGTTTGCACCATGTTAAAGTGTAGAAATACCCAACAGATTGTGAGCACTGAAGCTACTTTTCTCTCAGGTCAAATGAGCATTTTCATAAGAGCACTACCACTGAACTCCAAAACCCAACCAGAGGCCTGTATTTAACACAAAACATTCTGCTTTTGTGCTTCCAGATGAGTTTTAGAATCCACTGAGATGTCACAAACCACAAAGCCAGCCCTCAGCACAGAAAGTCAGGTATCTTTAGCATCAAGACAAAGGGGAGGTCACCTTGTAGAATGAATTACATTTCAATGTCAGTGGGAGATTCAAGAACACGTTGACGTGGGCTTACACAGGTGCAGGTGGCATCTCACAGTGGTTTGCTGTTTTTCATGTGATGCTTTCTTTTTAGTTCTGGTAGGATACAGCTCCAAGGACCTTAAGGTCATTATCTGTGCTGATTTGATTCTGCTTGCACATTGGCAGGCCAACCAAGACTGCAGTTGCTTGTGCAAGGGGGATGTATCAACAACTCTGCCCAGGGTGTATCCACTTTCCTGACTGGTTTGGGGAATTCACTGCATCAGCTGCCAACTCCTGGGCTACCCACTGATGTGGTGTAGTTCAAAATGTCCTCATTTTGCCCACCCCTCCTCTACCCACAACATATTGCAGCCTTAGTTATTACCCACAACTGCATTGTTGTTTTTCCTCTGCTCTAACACACAAACTAAATATGTGGGTTTAGTCTATTCCCCACTACAAATGTTTCTGTCAAATCCTGGGAGAAATAACCAACTGGTTAAAGACATTTCTAAATATTTGTAAAGCTATAAGAAACAATTAATATTTAATATTGCCAAGAGGTTTTGTCTACTGACATCTGCAATCAAGCAGTTTCAAAAGAGAGCATAATTCCAGGGCAGAGATGCATAAATAGTATGTAATTTGCGTGTTCTGCACCAATTACTTCTTCAGACTGTGCTTAACCAGAGAAGGGATTAATTACTCTCACACAGAGAAGTTTATTAAGCAACACAAAAGACTCCATAAAGGGAAAAACAATAATTAAAGGAAGTTAACTGTGAGGATTTATGCGTCTTTTTTTAAGGTAGGCTAAGACCTGTGTTCCTTCAGAAGCTGAAAGGCTCTAAAACAGGATCTTTTTGATGTACTGGGTTGTGGAGATGCTACAATTAAGAGATTTTGAGCATCCAAGAGCTAAATTCCAGGTGGGAACAAGCTGGGAAGTGTTACAAAACACAAATAGGTTGCATTTGCCAGGGAGCTGAGTCAGGCACTGGAATATTCTCCAAGCATCGGGGTCTCTACTTTTCCCATTCACTTGTGGGCTTTCTCCTTTCTCTGCTCAGGTTTAAACTACCCTTAAGTAATGTAGAAAAGCAGAAAATGATGAATTGTCAATGATTTAGTTACTAGAAGCTAAATGCCTAGAATATGGATATTGTACAAGATTTCCTCTTGCAGAGTGGGAGTGTGTGTGCGTGTATCTCAAGCAAAGCATTCAGTATCTCCTTGTATTTGTCTTCCCTGGGATGAGACCTTGGCTTGATCTAGACCCTGTCTGCACAAACAGCATGAGGAAATTCAGGGGCAGATTCATGGCTTTGACTTGCAGCTGCAACTTGGGTTAAAGTTTCTGTGGCATCTCCCTCTGCCTGCTTTTACTGCATTGCGTCAAAGCGAGCTCCTGGAGTTTCAAAGGTAAAACAAGCACTGCCAATAGGATCTCCATAAGCCTGGGAACATCTCAGCAACACAAATACAGGCTTCCAGCTTTCCTCCAAACAGTATACTTTAGCAGCAAGACAGGACTAGGGTGACAAGCCAGGCTGGACGGTCACTGCAGCTTCTCACTCTCCGCAGCTCATTGCCATGGCTGTGACTCACACGTTTCCTGCAGACTTGTGAATTCTCTCCTCTAGCTGCAATACATCAAAAAGAACATAAGGAGCGGGGATCAGACTGAGATACACTGCAAGGAGAAATGTGTTTGCTGGGATCTCTCTCAGTGTGCTGGTTTGAGAGCATCCCTAGCAGCCTCCTTGCAATGCTTGGGAAAGCAGCAAGCTCTAATTGCTTCCCAGAAGGGAGAGGAATACAAAGCACTGAATGAAGGAGTTTCTCTGAAAAAGAGACATGAAACAGGAAGCAAAATGAAGTAATGAAAAGTTAAAAGGAGCTGTTTGATGGAGAAAGGCAGGATGGGGCAGTGGTTTTAATATGGGTCAATCTGTTTAACAGTGGATTGGCTTTAATGGTCATCATGAGTTCTGAGCTGGTGCATAACACAGTTTTAACTCCACAGGAGCAGAACCTCTCTCCTGACTGAAGTGCCATGCTGAGCATTTTCTGAGAGAGCACTTGGGTGAATCCCCAAGGACCATCTCTTAGACTCAGTATTCTGCTGTTTGAATTAAGGGTATCATGTACCAAAAAGATCTCCTGCAATCCCACTGATGGCATTGAAAAGCACTGAGCAAACAGTGTGGTTGAGTCTCTGGCCCATCATACTGCAAGTACCTCCCCCCACTGCTCATCACTGCTTTCCTGGAGAGAGAAAGTAAAATCTGCTTGGTCAACATCAGTCTGTATAGAAACATGCAGGAAAATCCCCACTGAAAGCAGAAGGGAAATGTGGAAGAGTTAAAAGAGATGTTGTTGAAGAAAGGGAAAAGTAATTTACCTGTTTGTCTTTCTCAAAAGCATCAAAATACAGGAGTGGGGAGAATGAAACATTCAGAAAGGGAGACCGAGCTCCCTGAGCAGGGGTTATTGGAATCATCACATATATGTCACATATACCAAAGCTACTTCCCTTCTCCTGCTGTTTTTTCCTGGGCACATGGAAAGAAAGATTTAAGTGCTTATCCTCACCCCTTATCATCTTTCTCTGGAACTCCTTGAACACTGAAAAGGGAAGTGCTTTTAGAACACCCCTCAAAATCGGTATGCAGACACTTCTTAGGAGCAGCAAAGCAAAGCAAGTGATGTCATGATGACAGGTGTACAAAATCAAGTCATCCTAAAACCCTGAGACAAAAATCCATCTGGCTAAATGTGACTGAAAAGTTTTGGTGTAACCACATAATGCTTGTTTTAACATATGTTTCTTGTATTTCAGATGGCTTCATGTGCAGCACTGGGCCAATACTTGCATAAAATTAAACCCTGTGTTAAGATCATCAGCTTCAGCTAATTGAAACCAAATAAGCTCAGACCACAGGACCTTGGCATCACTTTCCGTGCTGCCAGGCTTCAGTTTGAGCTGCTCCTATTTTCTGCCTGAGCACAGCTCAGACCTTTCTTCAGCTCTCACTCCAAACTTCAAAAGGCCCTGTCAAATTCTCAGAAGAAAGTGAAGCTTGTGAGTCCACAGTGGATTGTCTTAAAATAGCAGCCTGCAAAAAGCAACGCATTGAAGCAGTTGAGAGAACTCCCCCCACACTGTCATTCTCTCAAACACCTCACCACAGTTTTTTTGCTATATACAGACATTGCTTCAAGCCTCAGACACATCCACATTCTTCTCTCTTGACCTCTCAGTCTTTGACCAATCTCCTGCCCGTGTTTGAAAGCGAGGTTGGCATTCTTTTTCTAGTTTCTTACAACTTCTCCTTTCCTCCAAAGACAGAAGGGAGTGTGTGCCTACAGCAGCCCAGTGAGACCCACCAGCAAACTCTGACACCAGTGTCTTTCCATCATCCTAAGATTTCCATGTGAAGTTTTACAGCCCCATCAAGAAATTCTGTCCCTAAGCATACCAGCTAGAGACAGAAACTAGTACTCCATAGCCTGGGTTACACAGGCTTGAAGAAGATGAGTGTAACACACCACTCCATCAACCTTTGAAGTGCATTAATGACACACAACACACACAAGGAATCAGTGTAAGCATTTCTGTAACTTTATTGACTAGCTTTATTGCACATACTCATTGAAGCCTCCATTATTTTCCCCAACCAAGGTTTCCATAAGTATTTTAAATGCAAGTTAAAGATAACTTTCATTCCCATGACTTTTTTTTTTTCCCCCTCCCCTCTTATTTTTAGTTTTGAAGGTTCTGAAACACCCAAGGAAGACAAAAAACCCTGAATTCATACGAGAAGACCATGCGGCATCCAGGGAGCAAGCCAGTGGGTGCTCTGCAAGCATACTGATACTCTGCACAGAGAGAAAACATCAGAGATCATTAACTTTAAACCTCAGCGGTCACTGAATTAAATATGTGAGATTGCAATTTTAGCTCAGTCAACCATCACTTATTCTGATGAGAAAGCTAGGCTGCCTAAAAAAAAATAATCAAGCCTTCTTCTTCACTTCACTCTCTTCCTTTCCTGCTGCTTCTTTCTCTTCCTTCTCTTCCTCACCAGCTTCCTCAGCAGCTTCCTGAGACTCCTCCCCTTCTTCAGCTGCTGTTTCTTCCCCTTCTTCCTCTTCCTCACCCTCTTTGGCTTCTTCAGATTCTTCCTTGGCACCTTTCAAAGGCAAAAAGCAGTATTTCACATCCACATACTGTTCTTAATCCCAATTTAACTGGAGCCAGCACACCTGAAACCCTTCAACCCCACACCTATGGATGGAAGCCAGCTGAACACCACAGGGCTGGCAAACTGGTTTTGCATGAAAGCAGGGCCATTTACCTAGGCCTTGCAAGGCAGAGCAACAGCATCACACAAATTTCAGAGGGAGTGAAACACTCTATAGGTCTATTCAAAATCATGGCCTTGAAAAATATTGGCTGGGGACTCACTGCTTTAAGCCTTATCCAAAGGCTTGAGTTCAAACAGCAATCTTGCCATAGCTGAAGAGGCAGGCAGAGCAACCATTTCATTATCATTTTCACTAATAAATGGTTCAATGGTGCCCCCAATGCCCTTCAGATATGTTGAGGCCAAATCCTTCAGAGCTGTGCAACTGCAGTTGGGAAAAGTTGCTCCTTTGAATAACATTCCTCTTCCATTTTCCTTAAAATGTGAGTTTGGTAGGTAAGTTGTGGGGCAGCAAGGAAGTGGCATGTGCTTTGGTTGAACAAGAAAACTACCTAGAGCTCAGGCTATAGCCCTCCACTGATGCCAACAGTTACAGCCACAGACATCAGCTGACACTCCTAGTATCACAGGCTACTTTGGGAATTAATACTTAGCTCAAGATGTCCTTTTTCGTTCTTTTTGAGGATGTCTGTAATAGCCAAGTGCCATTTGCTGGCATATAAACATTACACACTGTTAGTCACTCTTGGTTTTGGAGACTTGAATGGAAAACTACCCAGTGATTTTCAAGGAAGCATAAGCAGTCCTACAATCTGCCTGATACTGAACATTTAGCTCACCTTCAGTATTCAGGCTTCTCTGCTTAAATGCTGTGTGCTCAATAGCATGATACTTTACTCATGGGAGCAAACAATGAGAGGTCTAAATTAATCATCAGCATTTCTGGTTTTACCCCATATGAGCAGGGTGAAGCATGAAAGAGAAGGATTTGAAGTGAACTCTAAGTACCTTCCTCCTCTTCTTCAGCCTCTTCACCTCCTGCTTCTTCCTCCCCTTCCTCTTTTTCTTCCTCCTCACCTTCTTCTGCGGGGGCTGCTTTGGCTTCTGCCACTTTAGCAGCCTCAATTGTTTCCTCTATTTCAATCTGCTCTTCCTGGACATGACTGGAGTAGTATGTGGGGAAGGTTCGGGTTGTCATCAAGTACGAGCTGGACTGGAGACCACTGTAGGCAGATCTGCCAAAAGTTGGGGCAGTCTGGGTATAGCCACTGGTGATGCTTCCAACACTAGTGAAACTGAGTCGGGTCTCTTCACCTTCCAGCAGTTTTCTAGCAGGAAAAAAAAAAAAAACCAAACACACACAAAAAAACAAGAAGAAATGACTTAGTTATGGTGCAGCAGAATTCAGCAGGCTCAGCTATGGACACTGACACTTTGAGGAGCACAAGCCCTAGGAGGCTGCATGCTCAACATCCGAGCTGTGCATTACTGATGATTTAATACTTTTCCCTGTTAAAGAATAATGAGGAAAAGCCTCTATGATTAGGTTCCTATAGCAGATGTAGTGAGAGGCAGCCTGTAGGACTGCAGAGAACAATGCAGAGGTAACAATTTGATGTTTAGCTATCAGACAAGGTTTACAGCCACCTTCTCAACATTCCCCCTTGTGGCATTCAAAGAAATTCCATTCTGCCATTTGCCATTTCTAACAATATCTGGGATGAAACATCCGACCAGCTCATTAGCACTAATTCTGCTGTGAAATATTTGCTTTGCAGGAGATTGCTTCTGTGATTTAGGAACAAAGCCTGTTCTTAAAAGCAAGTGAGGCACTTCCAAATTGGAGCACAGACATCAGTATGAAGAAGTTCTACTGATACAGAATAGGTATTTTTCACTTGTAAAGACAGAGAATTGAGATCAAATATGTCTGAGCTAAGAGGTTTGCGTGCATGCACAGAATATTATAATCACTGAAGTTTGCTGCACTGAGGATTGTGCTTTAAGCAAGTGTTTTACCTCAAAAGCACTGCTCCTCCAATAGCAAAACAAAGGAGGAGACTTGATTGAACTGGGACATCTATGAAAGCTCCTACTGCAGGAATGAGAAATGTAATGAATTATCTTAAAGACAGAATGACAACCTGATCAGCTTGCTGAAACGATCCCTCCTCCATACCTATATGCTGCAATTTCGATGTCCAGGGCCATTTTCACATTGAGCAGATCTTGATACTCCTTCAGGTACCGAGCCATTTCGCTCTTGGTGGTTCTCAGCTCATTCTCTAATTTGTTGATTGTATCCTGTTGGAAGTAACAATATTGACAGTGTAAAAATCCTTCATTTCTCCCATGTCAACCAGTAACACCTTGCAAGGAATTTCTCTAATCCTCTTAACCTTGCTCTAGCTGACCAAGAAAATGAACAGCTCCAACTCCACCTTCAGACAGAAAGGCAGTGAAATGCCACCTTCCCTGGAAGACTTCTCCTATCATAGAATTATTTTAGCTGGAAAAGACCCTTAAAGATGAAATCTACACCCTATTATGCCACTTAATGGCAAGAGCCTCTTTTTCTGCTGTCCAAGGGCATTAAACTCATTTGGGGGTTAGAATTTTGGGTTTACCTTCTATAAGCTTTTTTTTTTTCTCCTCAGTTTACCTCAAGGAAATCTTTTTGATCATGATGCAGTTAAGGTTTTATTGGTATACAGATAAATGATACACCATATATTATCACTATGGGGCATTATAATTTCACGATTCCTTGCAATGTAGATATATAGCCCAGATGCACAATTTACACATGAGCTGGAAGCAATGCTCCCCATTCCAGGCTGCCCTCGACATCCCCCCTCTACAGCCCTCGACTCCCCTTACCTGCAAAGCAGAGATGTCAGCGCTTTGCTTCTCTTCCAGCTCCTGCAGCTGCTTCTCCAGAGCTTCGTTCATGCCGCGGGTGGCTTCAATCTCCAGCGTCTTGGCTTTGAGCAGTCGGCGGCTCTCGGAAACCTCATCCTTGGCGGCTCGGACGGCGTCGGTGTTTTTGGCAGCGCTCTCGCTGAGGACAGTGAAGCGGCTGCGGAACCACTCCTCGGCGTTCTGCATGTTGCGAGCCGCCAGTTTCTCGTACTGGGCGCGGATGTCGCGCAGGGCAGCGGACAGGTCGGGTTTCGCCGACACGTCCATCTCCACCGAGAGATGCGCGTATTGAATCTGCGCCTGCAGCTCCGCCAGCTCCTCCTCATGCACTTTCTTAAGGAAGGCCAGCTCGTCCAGCAGACTGTCCACCCGCTTCTCCAGCTCCGCCCGAGCCAGCGCCGCCTCGTCCGCTCCTTTCCGCACCTCCAGCAGCCTCGCCTCCGCATCTTCCCGGCTCAGCACCTCCTCCTCGTAGCGGGCCTGTAACCCTCGCAGGGTCTCCTCCAGGCTCTCCCGTTCGCCTTGCAGAGCTTGTTTCTCGCTCGTCGCCTCCTCGGCGGCCAGGCGCAGCTCGCGGATCTCCTGCTCGTAAAGAGCTCGGAAACGGGAGGGTTCGGCGTGTTTCTGCCGCAGCACCAACAACTCGGCCTCCAGCACCTTGTTCTGTTGCTCCAGCTCGTGCACCCGCTCGATGAAGCAGGCGAAACGGTCGTTGAGATCTTGCAGCTGCGCTCGCTCCTGGCTGCGGATGGACTTGAGGTCGTTGCTGATGGCAGCGACCTGGCTCAGGTCGAGGCTGTCCACGGAATGCAGGAGAGAACCCGAGGCGCTGGACGTGGCATAACTGCGCCTCACCGACACCGAAGAGACGGGAGCGGATAAGCTGGAATACGCCGAACGCGCCGAGCTGTAGCCGCCGCTGCTGCTGCGCATCGCCGAGACGTGGAGCCGAGGGCTCTCGGCGTACCGCCGCTTGTAGGAGGGGAAGAACGGATCGTACCCGTACGAGCTCATAACTGCAAAGAGGAGGAGACCAGCCCGGCTGCTCTGCGGATCAGCGCTGCTGGACAACAGGTATTTATGGACGGGGAGGGCGGGCGGGCGGGAACGGGGCGGGACGGGATGGGATGG
>WBNH01000766.1:127180-152300 GCA_013401255.1 Urocolius indicus
GATGGGGAGGGACCCTGCGCTGGTGGTTACCGGCGTGGGCTGCGCTGAAGGGATGACGACAACAAGGTTCAGCCCTTGGTCGGAGGGGCTGCCCGCACGGCTACTTCGTGATCCCCGTTAAATTCCGCCCCCCCCCCCCCCCCCCCTCCTTTTTTTTTTTTTTTTTCACGAGGTACATGTGTGCTCTTCAAGCTCCTCCGACAAGTGGTTCCTGATAACCAGGGAATTATGTGAATGGAGGAACCAGGATGGGGTGTGGTTGTCAGCCCCTAGCAGAATACGTTAATATCTGATGATTTAGCTTTGCTTCCTCTGCGCCCTGAGGTTCTCTAGAGAACCTACATCAGTCAGATTTGGACCATAGGGACTGAATATTCATCCTTACCTGATGTGACTAAAACTGGACAGCTGCATTGCAGCTATCTCTGACCCAGGTGATTAGCCCCTGGTTGATTAAAACAATGGAGTATTTATGTGGTAGCAAATTACTAGAAGTAATTTATCAAGCACAGACTTCCTTGAGTGCTTGAAAAAGCAATGCTGATTTGTCTCTGAGTCACAACCACAGAATCTTAAGGGTTAGAAGTGACCTCAAAAGATCATCCAGACCAACCCCCTCGCCAGAGCAGGACCACCTAGAGCAGGTCACACAGGAACTCATCCAGCTGGGTTTTGAATTCCAAAACTCACTCTTCAAAGTGTTTTTGAGGAAGGAATAAATGTAGATGCAGGCTGAGGGACATTTATTAAGATTATTAAAATGCTTAGTTGCTCCCTAAAAAAAAAAAGGGAGACCTTAGTAAGTTACATAAATCATTCTGTATGCCTGTCACTAATTGCTGTTGTTCTTCAGTATATGTTTTCTTAATGGTAGTCATCTACTAAGGTAGAGCAGGGTTGATTTAATCTTGTGTCCTATATTCTAGAGGTCTCAGACTTTATCTGTTCATTTTCATAGATTTCAGGGTACTGGAATATTGAGGCAGATGAAGCTGAGAAGGGCAAAGGCCCATCAGAGGCACAAAGCTGCAGCCTGTTTTCATCTGAGCTCATGCTAAATGGAATAACCTGTACTAAGAACTAGTAAAGGCAGTGACAAGTTATGCTGTCACTGTGTCACAGTGGGGCTGATGAGAGATTTTGTTTTGCAAACCCAAAGAATCCCCATGAAGATCAATGGAACTGCTCTTGACTGACAGGTGCTGCGAGTGAGGCTTCTACTCTCAATTTCATTCCCAATTTTGGATTTAGATCTCACTAGCAGTTGCAGCCATGCATGTCAGAACACCTAGTTGTTATTCAGAGGCTCAATATGCAAAGTACTGCAGCACAGGTATAGTTTTGTGTACGTTTTAGCATCAACAGAGGTTGCTTTTGACTTCTGCCCCAAAAGAGGCAGCTTCTGTAGCTTGCAGAGTTCTCTGTAAAGTAATCAGCAATACACACGTTAGAGCAGATGGAAAGACTCAAGGTGGGTTTGGTCAGAGTTTCAGTGAGCTTCTAAACACAAGAGTTTCTGGGGTGCTCCACTAATGCAAACTGGCATACCTTGATTCTTGCCAGTGGGCTGATGCTTAATCTCCCCTACATTAAAATCTGAGCAGAAGGTTTAATTATTAATGGCTTCATTTATTATGCCATGTATTAATAAATGAATCTACCTCAGCTCCTAAAAATAACTGCACTTCACATCCCAGGAAAACAAGCTTTGTAACTGTAGGCTGTTCATCCTCTGTCTCATATTTTAGACAGGGAAAATGAGTGGAAAACCCCTTCCTCTCTGCCAGCTGTGTGTGCCAGGAAGATGGGAAAGTGTGTCTGCAGACAGCCCTGCAGTGTTGAATTTCAGGGTGACTCAGAGGTAAGGATGAAGGTTTATTTACTATAAGGAAAAGAAAGCTTTCACTGAAGGCATCCAACTTGGGAAACTCATATTTCCTGATATGAGTAATGCCAATTCTGATTTCCCCATTCCCTTTGTCTCTCTTTTGTTGCTTTTTGCCATCATGCAGGCTATAATTCTTATTATTGTTACCAAAATCATTGTGGTAGTAGTAGACAGAGGAACAGGATAAAGACTGGCTTCCAGCTAGACTGAAATGATGTGTGCCACTTGCCTCATCTTTAAAACCACGTTGAAGAAAGCAGTCACTAGAGATGAGCTGAGTCACCCAGCAGCATTATGTCCCTTTCCATCTGCTGAAGCTAAAGCTGCTGTCTTGCTGTTTTAGTTAGCTGTGAGTAGCATAATTTAATCTAGCACAGACTTTAGGTGGAAGAATCTCAAGTCCAGGTTCACCCCTTGAAAACCTCCCCTAGGCTGTCTGACCTAAATAATACAAATTAGCATGATGAGTGATACACAAACAAGAGGAATAACACGATACAGTGGCAGCTATGTGGTCACATACTAGTGCTGCATAAGCAAAAGCAGGCAACAACATGACAATATGTTCTCTTTGATACATTTTCCTCTGCTGCACAGTATGTAATTAACAATTACTTAATCTAGAGATGGCATTTCCTTACAGAAGAGTTTAGATCTAGGCCCTGTATTAGGGCCTCATTGAGCATCAACAGGTTACTTGCCTTACTCCATGAAGTAAAAGTTCTAGTCCATAAACCACAGCTTTGAGAGAGTGGGGAGTTGGGACCCACCTGCTGTTTGCAAGTGTTACATAGCTCTGATGTGTTGAGCAATGGCATCATTTTATGCAGTCTATAAATTGGGAGCTGTGATCCATGAGTGGTACCTTTGCTCCAAACCAGACACAATGAGAGATATTACACAGAGTAAAGTATGATTAAGCAATTTCCTTTCCCAGTATTCCGTAACTGGTTATTAATGCACTGCAAGTGCATAAGGCACACTGGCATGCAGTGGCATCATGTTTGACGATTGATTGATTTTTATTGATAAGATTAATCAGAGAGGTCCTGAAGGAGAAAGGGGAGAGCTGGAACAGGTCCATTGTAGCAGTCAATGCTTTGTGCCAGGATTTAGCACTGTGGGAATGCAGTAAAGCTGTCCCTATAACTCCTTTTATTGATCTTACCACAGAGAGATATGTTGCAAAAACTGGAAAGGAGAATTTTCATGGAAGCCCCTGGGAACTACATCCAAGAAAAATCTAGTCAAGGATTTTGGAGTTGCCCTGCAATGCTTTCTGTGTTTCTAGCTCTCTCTTTAAAACTTCTAGGCAAGGTGGAAACCCTGAAGACATTTCTTTGGTGTTTATTCTCATGTTTGCTAGGATTTCTATGCCTGGTTTTAAGCTTTGCCTCTATGCTGAACACAGGGGAAAATTGCTGTTACATGTCACTAATAATCTGTGTTTCAGTGGAATAGTTTGAAAGTCACAAGCAGGAGGAATTGGTCCTGATGTTAATAACCCAGATCTGGTGTATATGTCTAAAATCATATCAAAATCTCTGAAGGAGTTCAATTGAAATGTGCAAATGACAATGCTCTGTCCTGCTTTGTTTCTCTTACTGCTGCTGCATTTTTTCCTTTATGCGTTGGAATGAGCCTTACATTTTAGGAAGTCTGCTTGCATAGATTCCCACCAGCCCTTTTAATATGAGACAACACTGACATGAATTTTCAAAGCCTATGCAGATTTTTGTAAGCTGAACCTTAAATACAGTATCTGGAAGACACAGAAGAAATGCTGGCGAGTATTTCATTTAAGTCTTTTAAACCAGCTCTTTGCTTTGTTGGTGCCATATATAGTAAGTGCCTGAGCAGCTTTCATGATGTTATTATTGCTTACACCAGTTCTGTTTTACTATGCACAGGAGCATTAATTTGCTCACTGTGAGTTTGCTCTGTCTCTTGATTACAAGAGCTAGAGGAAACAGCCAGCCACTCCTTTCATCTGAGCTCTATCCTTGAATGCTTAATTAGAAGATTCGTTAGCTTTGTTTACTCTTTGGATCTTTGGCCACAAAATCTGATGGCAGGTGCCTCCTTGCAGTTTCAAGGGATAGCTCTTAACTCTCCGAATCAATTAAATAGGTGTTCTGATTTTGTTTGATTCCAGCAATTAAACACAGACAACAAGGCTCTTGGACAAATGAAACTCCCTTGCCTTGCCAGCTGCAACATAATGTGATTTGCAAAAGCCCACTCAGCCCATTTCAAAAGACATCATTTACTCATTTGCAAAGTCCCATTGCTTTGGATGAGGCTTCTGCCAAGGTGAGAAGTCAGGGGTTAGAGGCAGGAGGGTGAGGGCCTCATCAGAAGCTTGTTGTGAATTGGCACAGGGCTGTGGGCTTCACTGAATTTCTGCAGCTTAAGGCTTCCACACGACCTGAGCTTTGTCTTTTACTCTTGTCTCCTTGTGAGTGATCTCACCTGTCTCAAAGCTGTCCTCTATAAAGTGATGCCATCAAATACAAAAGAATAATTGTGACAGTTTTCAGCTCAGTCAGTCCTGATGAATTGCAGCAGAGATACCTCTTCACTCCTCGCTTGATTTGGTAAGCTACAGAACACAATCCTTATCCTGTATTCAGTAGCATTAACTCCTCAGTTTTAATAGTTATAACATCCAGTTTATACTGGATTGTGCAAGACTGGAATCAGGCAATTAGATCAAAATCAAATTGGAACTTAGAGTGCAACTCAGAGCAACTGACAGGCATATTGTTTCCCATAGTAGTCATTCTAAATTTGGCAGAGAGCAATTGAATCAATGTCTGTCTTTTTTCCTTGCTGGCATTTATGACCTTTAGCATGTTTTGGTTTTTTTTCCTTTTCCAGTAGCTTGTCAAAGTCACTTTTCTTTTGTCTTGTAAACCTTTTTCATCACATTAACATGGTCTTCATAATGTGGTTGTAATCGTTTTCAGCCTTTCCCAGTTGCTGTTCTTACTGATTCCTGCTCAAAGCAATATTACATCGAGGGGAATGCAGCTGTTTCAGGCTGACTGAAAGCAGAGTGCTCTGCCCACAGATCTAATATACACCAAACATAATGCTTCCAGTGGATATTCACATCTCCAAATGCACAATTCCTATTGCGTCCCAAAGGAAGTGTGGCCAGCACTGCCTTAAAACTCCTTTGACTATTGACAGCCTGTTACTATTGTGTTTTTCAGGAAAGGAGTTCCATGCCTTGTGCCATGTGCCTTGTGTGTCTTTATCTGTAGGGGCAGCTGGACATGTATGCCTACAAATCCTCATTTCCTTGTGCCATTATGCAGTAGTGTTTTCTACTTACAGTCTGTGCTTATATGTTAATCAATTCAGTTAAAGATCTGAGACAATCTCATCAGTACAGTGAACTACCTGAACGTTAAGAACAAAATGAACCCTGAGTGCTGGTGTGCCCTAAAGAGTTGGTCTGGGAAACCAGCTCTGTGATTACTGTGAAGATTTAATGCTTGATGAAAATAACTGTGTGTATGTAAGTTTTTTGGAGGGATGTGTGCTGTAAGAACATGTGCTTGAGCAACTGTAGATGATAATAATAGGAGACACTTAATATCCCTCAGGTTTTTGAAGTTAGCGCACTCTTAGCGCAGCAATGTGAATACTTCCCTGTTTTCCCATTTCTGCTGATCACATATTGGCTGTGCCAGATGAAGTCAGTTCTGTTGCTGATATGGTGGGCAGAAGAGAGGAGGCTGCATTTACAGTCCAGTTGGGAGCATACAAATGGCTCATAATGCAGTCAGAAACCCTCATAACTGGAAAGTTTTTGGAAGGAGGTAATGACAGTAAAGAGAAAATGTGAGTTAAAAAGAGTATTTGTGGACTGCATGAAAAATTAAAAGGCAGAGAGATATCTTCTCTCTGGGGTCTGCAGGGAACTTAAACATAGTCTGAATACCTAATTACCAGGATATATTCTTCCTTTGATCACAGAATCTGGATGAACACTTGAAGAATGTTTTCTGTATGACTAAATCCTTTATTAAGCCTTTCAGACATCTTTTTTTCCTTGTTGCATAGACAGCCATAGAATTTGTGGGGTGTTCACAAAGCCACCCCTACCTTTTACTATGTGTATAACCTTCCATATGTGCAAGCATCTTTTAGCAAGCTATAAGCATCCCGTTATTTCATAGTCTGGCATCTACTGCTGACCATAAAACACAGAAGAGAAGTGAGCCATAAAACTGCCTGACTGTTGTGCTGCAGTGTGGTAGCTGCTGAAGTTTCCCAGCAGCGAGCTGAACTTGCTCAGCTCTGCAGTATATGAATAAAAATCACTAAACTGCAACCAGTGCACCTCATTTTCTACATCTGGCCTTGCACGTATCAGGTTCTTGTTGTTACATTTGGCTGTCAAAGGTGATAGTTAAGGATTTATGCCCACGTGGGACAGAATACAAAATGCAGCCTATTGCTCTGGTTTTACACTAATGGAACGTAGATGAAACATTTGCAGAGGTCTGTGGGGGTTTCAGCTCTGGCACTACTCCTCCTAGAGAGAAAATAGCTTTGCACCACTCTAAATTATACAACCTGATTGAGTATCTCTCTTGGTATGTTGTTAGCTGTGACAATTCAGGAGTTTTCTTCATGCCAATGACATCCTGGAGGTGCATTAAGAGGAGTGTGGCCAGCACTGCTTTGGCAGGTGGTTGGACTGGGTGATCTCTAGAGGTCTCTTCCAACTCCTACCATTCTCTGGGATTTAAACATTGCTGATGTTCTGGTGAGAAGCCTTTAGCTTGTTCTGGGACAAGTGGTAAACATTGAAACAGTGAGCTAAATGCAGCTCTTCCAGACGTTTGGTTTGTATTTTCTAAGCAGTTGCAAAGTGTTTGCATGAATAAGTCTTTAGTGATGCTTTTGAGTTGGCTTAATCATCATAATCATCTTTTTCTTGTTTGTTAAATGTGTGTTCATTAACTCTCTTCACAGCCTTACCCTCTGTCTAATGCTGTTCCTAGGGTATGTTTGCTCTATAGTTAGTTCATGGCAGTAGGAGTATGGAGCCCGTGTTTTCCTGGAGATCTGGACCTTCAGGACTTGCAGTTTGAGCACTTGCTTTGTCCCTATCTTAGACACCTTAAAAGCCCTCAGGTTAGTAGAAACTCACAGCATGAATTTGCCTTTTGTATAAGAGGGATGTATTATAGAGATAACAGAAGCACTTGGCATCTATAACTGACCAGTCTCAGGCTGTTTATGTGGCGTTGCCAAAAGCTACTCAGTCATCTGCTTTAGTTTCTCCAAAGTCTCTGAGGGGTGTGGTGGCTGTTGAGCAGATGTTTTTTAGTGTTACTTTCTAAGTGGTTGGCTGACGGCAGAAATGGTGAAGTGGCACTTACAATGGCCCCAGTAATTAACTAACAGAGGTGGCAGAGATTATTTGGTTTACCTAGCTGGTCCATTACTATTGGGATTGAATTCCTGAAATGAGTGCAGTTTCTAGGCCCCCATGGTAAAAAAAAGGAGGTAAATCTTCAAGGGTCTGCTGATTCACAAACACAACCATTCAGAACTGGCTCGAAATGGTATTGACTTTGCTTTTCAAGGAGAATAACCTGGCCATTTATTATGAGGTAGGATAAAGGACTTGAGATGGAGCTGTAGAGAATAGCTCTGAGTAGGCAGGGGATTAGAAAAGATGAGGTAGCCAGATACATCTTTTTATCTCCCATTTGTCTGCTTGTGTTGATGGAATCCATAAGAGGATGTTCATGAAGCTACAGGAAGCATATTTCAAATACTGAAGCCAAACATGAAATGTCATGGTTTACTTTTCAATACAGCTGTCTGCACTACAGAATAATGCAGCTGGGCAACAGTATGAAAGCTGTTTGCTTGGTGTAAGGAGTTCTATGGGTGGATTCTCACAGGCTCCTGGCTTGTGTCTGGTTGCAGGTGGGAAAGCTGAGAGAGCTCATCAGTATAATAGTTCTATATCCTTGAATAACATCTTTTTTTTGGTATAGTACACAAGTATCAAAACAGTAAAAAGATGACCAGGAGAGACTGTATCAAAAGGTACTAAAGCATGTAATTCATGAAACTATCAAACCAGGAGGTTTGTTGGGACAGTTTGAGTTGCTGTGCCTGCATCAGTTCAAGCAGTTTCAATCCAACGGGAATTCCTGGTAACTGGTAAAAGATAAAACCACAGGATAAAACCACGTTTAACCTCTTTGTGTTGCTGCCCCACATACTGTAACATTAAGGAGAGTGTATTGCATCTGTCAGTGACACGCAGGAATGGTTTGAGGAGTTTATGTGCCATCACTGGGTTTCAAGGAATAACCCTGGGTGCATACATTTCTGTTGGACTGTTGGGAAATGTTTCCTTTATCTTCATGGGCTAAAAAGCCCTCTCATAGCTTAAAAAAAAGCAGATCTAAGCACAGTTTGTAGTCTAAAAAATGACAGTACGCAGGTATTAAGGAAGCCTTTGTGCGTAGTGGGATCTTGGGCAAGTCAGACACTCCTCCTGAAGGGCATTTGCAGCCTCTGGAAAGCAACAGCTTGGAGGCTGAGTCTTCAATGCCTCAGATTTCTAGCAATCAGTTTTCCTTTGCAGTTTTTACTTGCCTAATTATGGTGCAAGTGCTTAAAAGCAGGCTGTCTCTCTGAATTTATTATACATACAGTATACAATGGTATCTCTACAGCCTGTGGCCATATCAATAGAAGTGAAGCATAGACGTAGCACTTCTTGCTCAGTTAAGGCAGTGGTTTGTCATCATCAGGAAGAATAGGCTTTAAAAGCTTTCAGTGAAGACATTTGGACAAGCCTTAAGACGTCCTTGTGCTTTTGAAGTACTGGGGAAAAGATTTCTGTGATAGCTTTTGATGATTCTAGGCAAAGATCCCTGGCAATGGTGATACCCATTGCACACTCAACATTGAAAGCAGTTCCATCAGCTCTGGGTTGTTTTCTTAACTTCAAGAGTGGCCACATGCAACTTGGATTTCATCTTTTTTTTTTCCTTTGAGTTATGTACATGAAGACAGCAAAGAGTAAATTGTCACATCACCCACAACATCTAGCAACATGTGTAACTTTATTGTTCCTTCTGTTGTGTTTATTCAAGGGATTTGTGAACATGGTAAGTGCTCTTGTTTCTGCTAGTCTGAGCAAAAGAAGTAGCCCAGGATGGCTTGTTCCTGTAAATAATATGGTGTTTAAATCTGGTGACATCTGAATTTGGGTTAAAGCCAGTCAGTCTGGGGATCAGATGTTCAGAAAACTTCAGCATGTTTTGCTGAAGAAGGGGAAGCCATTCTGTCAAGTTTGCAGCCCTGGAAACAACTGTTCCTGCAGCACTGCACAGCCAGTAGGAAGCAAATGCCTTTATCTGTAGGCACAGCACAGTCAGAGAGGTGAAGATGCGATTTTTGGGCTGTCTCCTCAAAGCACATACGTGTGGAATAGCTGAGGGGGAGGAAAGAGAAAGAGAGGAGTTCCTTCCTACAGTAATGCAGCCTGATAAGTTAGACAGGAGGCAGCCTATTGAGTTCAGTGCCCTGGGAGGTTTGATGCTGGGAGGTTTGTCTGCTGTTCAGACACAAAACCAAACCCAAAGAACGCATTGCAGATTTGATTTAGGCTGACTACAACTGCAACTTACCTTGAGGGACAGAGTTCCTAGCCATACAATCTGACCTAAATCATTCCTCTAGGAAGCTTGCCATGCCTCAGAGCAGCCTGCAGTGGACTGAGAAATGCTGGGCACAGAGGGAAAGGAAAAGGCTGCAGGCAGGGTTAATTCTGGATGCAGTTCCTTGGGGCAAGACTGCAGTGCTTTGCTGCTCCCTGCATTCCTCCAGCGCACCTGCCATGAATTTACTCCCATGGAGCTGCCATTTAGGGGGCACAAGTAAGGGCAGAAAGGGAGCAGAAACTTTTTTCTCCTGGACTTTTCAGGAAAGGATGTGCAATCTGTCCACATGAGGTCTAATAAAGGCCTGGGATTGGTGTGTCAGGGATGGTGACAGAGGCAGGTGCAGCCTGAGGGAAAAACTTAAGCAAAGTTTCCTTGTACATCCTTAGGGGAGGATGAGACATGGCAAAGGGGGATTTGACCTTTTGCAAGTGGAAAAGGAGAGAGCAAACTCTCTTGCATCAGCCCTTGGCAGTGTCCTCTGCCTGTCGCTACAGGGATGTGATGGTAACACCCTGTGCTGTGTTCTCTTCAGGGGGAATTTATGGACCGAGAGGGGCTTCCTGCAAACAGAGGTAGAAAGGAAGAAGGAGAAGGGGTTGTTTGACAAACTGCTGTCAAGAGGAGCTTAGAGAAAGCATTACTCAATCTGCCTCTTCCCTCTTCCCTCTGGGAAGCCTGTGCTTTTGCAGCAGGTCCAGTTTCTGGCAAAAGTTCAACACTGCAGCAACTTTCAGAGAGAGAGAAGGGAAGGAGAGAGGAGGAGAGTCCCGCAGAAAGGAGGAGCTACCATGTTCCAGGCTTCCTTTGGCCAGAAGCCTCACTGCTGCAAGAAAAGAATCAGAAAGAGCAAGCTTCCCTTCTCCCATTCAGCAGCAATGCCTGGCTTTGCCCCAGCTTTCATATAGTTAACAAACTTTGAGTGGCTTTATCACCTTCAGACCTCACCCCAAGCTCTAGTGTTTGTGGTTTTACACTACATAAAACTCTCTCCCAAGTAGCCAAAGGTGAAAGTCAAACAGTGAAAGGTAGTTGGGGTATCCATGGGATCAGAACCATTTTCTTGCAAGGAAGGAGAGCAGAGGAGCAAACAGGAGTGGGCTGTAGGTCTCTTCTCCCTTGCTTCTGTTTCTGGACACCAAATTGAGGTTGCAACAACTGGGTGTGCTTCTGGGAAGAGCCCAGTTTCCCACTCTGGTCAGCACGGGGGGATCAAGTTGTCTGCGTTCCCTTGCACACTGCACTGTCAGAAGCAAACCACCACATTCTTTTCCTCACGTGCACTTTTGTATGTACCTCCTGTGGGAATGCAGCTCCAATTGTCTGGATCTGGACATGAAGTACTATTTGGCCCTTTCCCCCCACCTTTTCTGTCCTATGACAGTTATTAAAGTCAGCACTATACAGCTACGTGACAATTAGGTGAGGTGCAGGAGAGGAAGAGGAGTCAGCTGCTTTGCTGATCCCAGTGAGTAGGAGGTGAGTATGGCAGAGTGGGAGTGAAAACCTATTTCTGAGCTCTGAGGGAGCGTGGTGGTCTCTGGAAACTTCCCTGGACCAGGCCCTAAGGAACAGGCTGCATGGATGTTCCAGAAAGGCAATGCCTGTGAAGGTAGTTCTTGCTCTTGCAGTTCTTTGCAGGTAGATTTTTTTTTTGGACAGAAGGAGACCAGTGCAGTGTGGGAGGGGGTCTGGCCTGGCAGCAGCATCTCTCCTGCAGCTATTGCTTGCAGGGCAGGGCAGTGCTTGCAGCCAGGGAAGGGCGGTGGCTGCTGACATGCTCCCCTTTTGCCGCAGAAGGATGCTGAGTCACTGCTGCAGCGCCTGCTCCTCCTCTTCAACATCACAGTCTTTCCTAGTCTCCTGCAGTGAAACTGATGGAGACAGCTCAGACTCCTCTTTTCCTCTAGTCAGACTTTTGTCTCTCATTTTTTTTACCCCTTTCTGAGTCCCAGCCCAAAGAAGTCATTGCTTTAAAATGCCACTTTATCGCTGTAGCTACCGTAAGGTGATGCTGAACCTGCTTCTCCTTTGATAATGGATCTTGCTGTTCCTTATAGAGAGCAGAGATAACATTTGATGAATACAATGGATGCTGCAGCAATTTTCTTCTGTACAGGAGCCCTCCTGGGCGTTGAATCAGCAATGATTATCCATTGGGCAAACATTTCTTGGAAGAAGAGCTAGGGCAGGGGAAACATCATTTTGTGTGTGTGTGTGTGTGTTTTGCTGGAAGAGGCAGCAATAAAACACTCTGTACTGCTGCATTCCACTGTGTGCTGTATAAGCTTTTCCTTTAACCTTTTTTTTTCCTCAGAGATTGCTGCAGAACAGCTGAGTTAAAACTCTCTAGAGCTGCCCAGCACACAGCTTTGGGGAGGATGCTCTGCAGGAACATAGGAAGGTGGCAGATGAATCTCAGTGCAGGGCTGTGCTTGTTTCACAGAGGCAGAGGCTTCAGAGGAATGGGAGACTGAGTGTATAGTGATGGCTGGCATACACAAAAAGAGTTCATCAACATTTCACTCTTTGTCCCTTCCAAACATCAGTGTCAGTTAATCTCTGCAGTACCAGAGAGGAGTTTATTAACTGAAGAGTCCTGCTCTCCTGAAAAAAATCCTTGTTTAAAGAAGTTTTCTTGTCAGTGGATGATGATTCCTTGCTTCATGTCTTACAGCTCTGTCCTATTATATCCTATAATCATACTTCAAGTTGCTACAAAGAGATTTTAGTACAGCTTTTTTTAGTAGATTAGCTCATACTCCCTATTTTTAATCCTGTTTCCATTTGTTCAGAACTTATATATTTAATATTAAAAAGGAGGGAAAAAAAGCTGCTTTGGAAGCTCTTTTCCCTTCCTGTAATTTAAGGCAAAGTCTCAAAATATGATCATGGTGGGTATTATTGCCTACTTTATCTTGTTCTGTTATGGTACATTATGATGAAGTCTTTTCATTAAGTGATCATGCACAGTGGGTTGTGGTTTTTTGTCAGAACACTTGTAGATTGATACAGTAAACTTTACCTATAAATAGGCTATTTCTATGAAAATCCTTTTCCTATAGTGTCCAACCCCATGTACAATTTAGAGGAACTTGCAAACTTGTTTCTGAGCTCTGAAATTCTGGCTTCTTCTGAGCTGCTGCTCAGATGCAGGAAAAACTTTTTGTGTTTTTTCACAGCCTGTGGTGCAGAACCTGTTCACATACTCACTGGTGCCTTTCCCAAACCTGTTTTTAGCTCAGCCATTCCTAGCTGTGTGTCTTTAGGGATGTGCAGGTGTTATGTAATGAATAAGTTCTTTTTCTTGCACCAAGACAAGAGGTTCAGAGTGGAGGTTTGGAATTAGGAAATGTTTTCTGTCAAGTTCTCCCATTTTCATGCAGTTATTTATACAGACAGCAGTATCTCTCTGTCTCCCTGCAACATCAGTCACATCAGGCTTTGAGATTTCATTTGACTAGCTTGAAGGAGATTACTCAAGTTAATAAGGAGTGTGTGTAGGAAGACTGCTGGTCTTCCCTTCTCTGTGTGTGTGTCTCTTCCTCCCACACTTATCATCAAAGTCTCTGAGGCTAGTAAACTGCTTTAGAACATTTGGAACCGGTGCCTGCGTATCTTCTCTGGTAGCTGATGGGCAGATCATTCCTAACGCACTACATGTAGCTACAACAGAGGGTATTAAAGAGCAGGCTCTTGAAATGTAATAGTTTATCAAAGAAACAGAATGAAAGGATGGAGGAAAATAAACAGTGATTTAATTTCAGTGTGTGTTTCTATCTGTTGCATTGACTAATATTAGAGTAAAACGTTGTCTTACTTTGGAGCTTTTAATCTCCAGGTCTCAAAATGCATCACAAATACTAATCAGTCAGCTTTGAAGGAGATTTGGATTGTCCCAGCTAAATATTAAAGAACATGTGAGTGATACTGGCAATGTCCTATTGTGTTTGCTTACCATAAAGACCACAATCACCCAATGAGTTGCTCTAAAATGACACCACTGCAAAGTAAAACCAAAACGAGCACATTTTGGGTAGTATCTGATGTTAATACATTTGATTCTGGATTCTGGTTAAGAACCTGATCTGTGTCTTTCCTGCAGTCTGCTGACATTTGGAATGATCATGTGCAAAATGAAAACTCTTTATTTCCCCAGGCTAATACACCAGATATGTAAACCCATCCTATTAAAGGGGTAATTTACTTAACAAGGCACAAAATTGGCTTGCCATCCCATGAATAATTGGAATAAATATCTGCCATCTGAGCCCTTGTTGCAGCCACTCATACAGATTTAGATCTGCAAGGTTTGGCCACACTGTGTTAAAAGTGCTTGTGTGTACAGTTGAAAGTGTCTGTGAGCTGGGGAATTACAGATGGGTCTTGTCAAAATCCCTGAACATGCCCAGTGCAATTGCTTGGCACAACAGGCAGAGATGAACAAGGGGTGAGCAGGAGGTAGAACAGGCCATGTGTATTCCTTGGGAAGGGCACACATTGATGGACTGTCAAAGGCAGCTAGTCACATCCCACAATTTAATGTGTTCCTGTGAGCCCCACAGTGCATCTTGTAGCAATTTTGTACTTCTAAACATCTTTGTAGCCATGGCTGTATGATTTTTCTGAGGATGTCCGTGAGAGGGCAGGAACTTGAGTTTAGTTGTACTATTACCCCAGAAATAGCCTGATTTGTGCTATATAGCTAAGAGCTCTAATAAAAAAATGAGAGAAGATAGATGGGTCCATCACTGCATTTGTCACAGAGACAAGGTAAGTTCATTTAACACTTTTGATATATGGTGTTACAGTGAAAGGCAGGTGTTGGCCTTGTCCATTGCCCCTAGTCCTGCACATCTTTCTTTATGCACCTTCTATTACTGACTAAAACAAAAGCCCATAATAAAGTAGGCAGCTGAAGAGCATGTAGCTTCTATTACATGTGCAGCTGCTGCAACATTTTTAATTCAATTTGTTAAGGGACATAGACAGCAGCTCTATTAAATTATCTGCCTGTGAGAAATGTGGGATAGGAGGGACCATTAGCAAATGCCATATGCTAACCTCAGCCTTGTCCACAGCATAATAGAAGTTATGAACAAAGGCATATTCCCACTTGTAGTTACCTCATGTGAAAGTCACTTTTAGGGTCATCACAGCCATTGTTTGGGTCAGACTAAGGGATGAGGTTTGGGCAAGGGAAAGAGGACACAGACAGATGCAAAGCTGTGTGATGGATATGCCCGATTACAACATGAACAATGGCTGAGGAGAGATGATCATGCTGAGCTTGCTGCTGTGAATTTACTCAAAATTTAATGAGCCCAGTCTGCCACCTTTGCATCCAGCAGGGATTTTGCCACTGATTGGAAAAACAGCAGAATAAGACCCAATATCAGACATCAAGTAATGTCATTAGTGCCCAGTTTGCTGCTATTCATTGTAAGAGGTGCAAAGCCACCAGCAACAACACTTGCACGTGCACTTGTCACTCACAAAAAGGTAAGCTGGGGCTACAACATTTTGTCTTCTGCTCTGAAGTGGTTGCTGTACAGTTAAACCTACAGAAATAACCATCAGATGTCATGACTTTTAGCTTGCTTCTCCCATGTAGTGGCCTAATTACCAGCCTACCTTCCTACCCAGAGACTAAAACATAATCAGAGTGTTCTGAGGCTTCTCTAATTAGTCCTTACCTTTCAAAAACTGGGAATAAAGTGCAGTTTTTTTTTTTACCAGCATGCCCCTGTTCCAGCTGTTTGATTCTACTCTTGCTTTCAAAGGTTTTTTTTTATTGGACTGTTTCAGATTGTTTCTTTTCAACCCACCTTATCTTGTTTTTCTTTCAAGAGATATTCAGTATCTCACATTATGGTTTCTTGGTTTAGGATTAAACTCTAGTTTACCTCTGTAGTAACAATAATGTACTATGTCAAGAAGGAAACTGAACATCATTACTTGCAGTGTTTCCTAGTAATGTGGAGTTGTATGTAAGGTTAAATTTCACTCTAGGTAGTCACCAAGGCCAACCTGATCAGTAGTGTTGTGTGCACAGAAGTCTTCTTTGATAGTAGATTATTGCTGCTTTTTCCTTATCAATTCTTTTTTTTTTTTTTGGTTCATTGATTAAGTGTGCTGCTCCAGGCACAAATAATCTCATCCTGCAGTCCTGCAGCTGATCAATGGTCTGGTTTTTACAAGTCTGCAGATCACATTACAAGGGCAACTGCTACTGCAGGTTCAGCAGCTGTGGCTGCAAGCTGTGATTTTGCATGCAAATGGGATCTAAAAATAAAGCAGTGTCTCCCTGCATCCTACCTCTCTGGTTTCAAAAATGGCCTGTTCACTCTCCATCTTTTGCTAGAATGCATTTGTTTAAACACCTTTTAACGTGATGAGACAGGCACAGCCAGAAATTCGGTTCAGCTTTTCTTACTATTCTGTTCTTTGCACAAGGCAAAGAGAATTTGACATCAGAATAGCCTGCTTCAGCCCATCTTCACTGATCGATATCATTGGACACAGTCCCCTAATATCCACTGGCAAAGCAATTACCTCTCATTATTTTGCCTGATTCCCGTCCTGAGGGGACTAAGTGGAAGCACTGTTGCCTCAGCTCAGTTGTAATGGAGATGAGCAATTCAATGACTCCTTTAACGTGGAGCGATCACAATTTCTTTCCTTTCATTTGATGTATGTGTTTTATTTTTGTCAACATGTCTGCCTTTTGTCACTTCTCGACATTCTTATATCTGACATTTCAACAGTCTAATACAGTTCTTAAAAGCTCTTTCAGTGTTAAGATGATACTAAAGAGCTGAGGTTGAATGAAACAGATATGTGGAGGTTTTGTAGGATGAAATGTACAAACACCCAAAGATAATGTTCTGCATAGAGAATTTAAGTAAAGACCAAGATTTTGCCCAAAATGGCAGAGTGCAGTAAGGAAGACCAATCTGAAACTGGCTGGGATTTTTATTCATTAGTTACTGTCCTCCTTACAATCCTACATAATCATAGAATCAATCATAGAATGGCAGGGTTGGAAGGGACCTTTAGAGCTCATCCAATCCAACTCCCCTGCAGAAGCAGGTTCACCTAGATCAGATCACTCAGGAACATGTCCAGATGGGTCTTGAAGAGCTCCAAGGAAGGAGCCTCCACAATCCTTCTGGGCAGCCTGGGCCAAGGCTCCCTCACCTTATAGGGAAATAGTTTCTCCTTATATTTAAGTGGAACTGTTTGTGTTGCAGCTTCATCTCATCATGCCTTGTCCTGTTGCTGGCTACTATAGAAAAAAAGGGATGTCCCGACCTCCTGACACCCACCCTTTAGATATTTGTAACTGTTAATAAGATTCCCCCTCAGTCTCCTCTTCTCCAGACTAAACAGCCCCAGGTCCCGCAGCCTTTCCTTGTGAGGAAGATGCTTCAGTCCCCTGATCATCTTGGTGTCCCTGCACTGGCCTCTCTGCAGCAGTTCCCTGACCCTCTTGAGCTGAGGAGCCCAGAACTGGACAGAGGACTCCAGAGGAGGCCTCAGCAGGGCAGAGTAGAGGGGGAGAAGAACCTCCCTTGACCATGTTGCCCACACTCTTCTTGATGCATCCCAGGCTGCCATTGGCTTCTTGCCCATGAGGGTACAATGCTGCCTCATGTTTAGTTTATTATGAGTCAGGACTACCAGGTCTCACTCTACAGAGCTGCTCTCCAGCAGGTCACCCCCAGCCTGTCCTGGTGCAGGGGCTTTTTCCTTCCCAGCTGCAGGACTCTGCACTTGTCCTTGTTGAACCTCATGAGGTTCCTCTCTGCCCAACTCTCCGGCCGGTCAAGATCCTGCTGAATGTAGTATCCATATAAGAAAGCAGATTCAGTGCTGTGATCTCACCCCTCAGTGTTGAACTCCATCTTTATCAGCAGTATGTCCTAATACATTACTATATCCTAAAGGATCTAAGAAAGTTGGACTCATTGATTTCTATGGACTTTTAACCAGATCCTCACACAAACCTGCTTGAATGTGTTGGAGTTACTGGGAGCTTTGTCAGCACTTCCACTCGATTCAGAAGAATATTTATACCCTTAACTTCTTATTAAGCCAGCAGGAGACTTGCTGTGCAATGAGGGACCTATGTGTGCACCCCTGTCCTCCTATGGAAGTGTCATAAATGCTTAGAAAACTTTGAGCTGGCATGCTAATACTTTGTAGCTGAGCTCCACAGACTTTCAGCTAACCTTGTGTTGCTTCAGAAAGGGATGTTTCACTGTTTTCCTCCGCACTGTAGTACATTTTGTCTTGCTTTTCTTTCCTGCAGCCTCAGACAATTAGGCTTTTAACATAGTCACTCGTGGTAAGAGATGGGAGGAAGGCAGAAATCTGGGCTCTGAAACAGCACAGCAAGCCAGAGGATTCTGCAGTGCATCCCTCTTGTCCGTGCTGCAGAGTCGTTAATAAAGCCCCACAGGTTTCTCACTGCGTGCTCTCAGGCTCAGAATCTGGGCTGCCCTTCACAAGGGAGTAAGGATAATGCTGGTTTGTCTCTTCGCAGATTCAAATAGGTCTGAGCTCTGGGACTGCTCTAATTTATTGTCTACAGCAATTCTCTTGCAAGTCGATGACAGACAACGTGAAATAAGGGAACTACAAAACCTTTAGTCCAGCTTTCCTCTTGCACAGCAGCTTTATTTGAATACAAACAGGAGGAACAGCAATCAAAGATAAATCTTGTGTGGAATTGGTTTGTTTAATAACCAGATGCAGACAAAATTTTGCTCTTGGAAAGCAGTTAGGGTCAGTTGTTTCATTCTAAGGCATTCCTTTAGAAAATGTTTCTCTGCTTTAGCTTCAGCAAAGTCCCCCTTCTCCTTCATTCTTCTCACCCAAAGTGTTTGCTGAAGTTGACCTGGATTTACAGATTAATTTTTCACCCAAAGTTTAATCAAAGCCTGTAAGAGAGTTTGTGTGGAACCTGTGCCTCAGTTTACCATATAACCCAGATGGGTTTGGGCAAATTGCATTGTCCTGCTTGTGTTGGATCTCTGCAGTGGAGATCCAGGAATGAAGATTCTCAGGAACACATTAGCAAACCCTGTTCGCTGCAGCAAGGACTTTCTACGTGAAAAACAACACACCGAAATGGTCTTTACATCCATGCACATAGATGTTGCAACTTGGTTTTGTAGGAAGAGAGCATCACTTATATCTTCGGTTTGTAGCTGAAATACTGCACAGTTTGATGCCTGCTTTGTCGAGGCAGTTGGCTCTAAAAAGAGTTAAGCTTTGTGTTTGTTGACAGCATTGCAGCAAAGGGGGTGAAGTAAGCTTGAAGGGCAGAAATGATGTACTGCATCTTTAATAGGGTGTGGCCAATCCACTTGCTGCAGTCTCTGCTGCAGTGAGGTTTAAATTGGGCTGTGTCTCGTTAACACTCCTTACTTAATGATGCTTGGAGATGGTAATCATGTTCAGACATGGTGCTGGTATGGCTGTTGATCTGAAACCCACGATTAGCCCAGGAAGGATGGGAAACTTTGTACAGCACATGTCCCCCAGCTTAGTCACCCTTTGACTTAGTCCCAGAAAAACTTTTCCCACTGATTCTGTGCTTTAGTGAGTTAAAAAGTTCTGATGGATGCAAAAAAGGAGCTAGCCAGGGATTTCAGCACTCTGAAGCACGTTGCCCTGTTAGTAACTTCTCGTTGTCATCAAACACTTTCTGCAGCAGTTGCTGAATGCTGCTGAATCAATTTGGCACTTGCAAGAAGGAGATTGTTGGGCTGTTGATTTTTAACAGACTTTTAAACTCATTTTGTGTGTATTACTAAAAGGCACTGGCTTTTAAAAGTACCATGGGGCAGTTTTTTTAGAGGATTAAAACACAGAAGTGACTTTGAAATGGTATATTCTGCCTTCACAACTGCAGTGCTAGCTCCACTGTGCTGGGCAGTCATTCATGCCATATTGGTTTAGTTACACAGTGTTTTGCAGAGTCTCCTGAGTGCCTCTTTACATGAAAACATCCAACTGTACCACATTTAAATCTTGCACATTTGTTTATTACCAGCTTGGTAAGACAGTGTTTGCAGTTATTTTTATGTAAAAAGGAGACATTTTCTCAGCCTACCTCATAATTTCTTGCTACTCTGACACAAAGTGCTGCTATAAAAAGAGTTCCAATGTCACCAAATGTACTTGCTGTTTCATGCTCCAATATCATCCTTTTGTTAACTGAGGTTTTCGTCATGATACACATCCAAGACTTGTTCTTTCTTCTGAGAAACTGAAGCAGTGGCAGATGTTTTGTTAACCTAAACCCAAAGGTAATAATTAACCAGAACAAAACTATAATTTCAGATGTTGGTTTAATAGCAACTTGCACATTTTTACAGCGAGCTGCTAGCTCATTTGTATGCATGGGCTCCTGCAGAATGTGTTGAATCCAGATCCAACTGATCAGGCTTTCTGCTAATATTAAGGACTGCAAGGTCAGCCACTGTAATTATAACATGGCAGACATAATTTCTCTTTGTCTATGAAGCATTGGCTGCACTTTTGGCCCTGGAAATGAGAGAAGTTGTTCCATTTCCTCTGATGTTGTGAGAATTCGCAATTCTAACTCCTGGGGAGGATTCAGGGAGGATTGCAGAAAACTAAGTGGATAGCATTTCACTTATAATTATACAGCACATGTCTTTTCAAAGCAAGTGCAGAGCCGGACTTCAAAGCTCACTGAGCGATGTTGCAGAGCAAACTGTTTGAGACGACACTGTGCATCACCCACCCCAACAGTGAAATGCTGCTGATTCATCTCAACTTTTCCTCTCACTTAGGCGAGCTCTAGTGCCACCAAGTGCCAGTCTGCAGTAAGAAAGCAGCCCTGCCTGATTGACACAGTTTCCAGCTGATGTTTTTCAGGGAATGCAGTGATTTACAGCAGGTGGAATCAGTGCTGAAATAATCTATGAAATATAGAAAGATGAAGGCTTGAAATTGGGATTTACAGCATGGATTCTACCAGAGTCTTAAAACTTACTGCAACTTGGCTATTAGGAACAAATTTAGCCACATTCTCAGCTTAAATGTCTTGACTGCAAAAGTAGAAGCAGTGATTCAGTAATTAATGTACCAGACATAGATCCTGCAGCACAGTTCAGACCAAGAAAGTACCAGATGCTTTGTTTGTGATCACGTCCTTTCCCTCACAAGCCAGAGATTCAGCAGAAGTACAAAAGGAGTGGCCTGAAAGCCAATGTGAATGAAGTTCCTGGGCTGAGTTTTGCATACAGGGAAAGTGCTGGAAAGGGCCTTGTTCTTTTGGCTCCTGAAATGCAAGTTCTGCAGGTGACAGGAAAAGAAGAGGAAAGGAGCAGGGATACTAGTATGAAATTGTGGCAGCCTTAAAGCAAGGGTGGGTGAGACAATACATCATATGGATGCATTAATCTTATGTAATCTTAGAGAAGCAAGCTTGCCAGAACTGACGTAAGTAGAGAGCTGGAACATTTTTAGGTATATACTCCTTTTGATTCTCAAGTGGATGGTATCTGCCAGGACTCGGTGTGCTGGTATTGTTTTTTCTGTACCACTCAAGGTGATCTAGGTTTGTCCTGCATTCCTTCTGCTGTGTGGTGAGAAGGGATAATGCCTGGGGTTTAGAGCTTAGGTGATGTAAACTCTTGCTCTTCTCTTCCCGTTAGTAGAGCTTTATTGAATTGCACTCTATAGGTATATTACCAAGAGCTGAGTCATTTTTAAGCCCTTGCTTTCTTTTGAAGAAAATGTAGAAGATGTTAGATTGGCTAATTATACTGTACTACTCCAGCAGTCCTGTTAATGAGACTGGAATACTTGTTCAAGAGATGAAACCAATTGACTGCAGTATGAGTACATAGCCTTAAGTCTTCTGCAGGAGATCCCTCTCAGAATGAGGACTCTAGCCCAGTGAAGAATTGCTTTATACAGAGTATTTTCTAATCACTACTTGCATATTAATCTGACTTTTCCTAAGTGGGCAAAATCTGGAAGTAGCCAAGGGATAGGTAAGGCTCTATCAATTTTCCTTTTGTATCTTATAAAAAAGAATGCAGAGTCCCTTAGCTCAGACAAGACAATCATGTGCCTTACCAGATCAGCCTGTTCCCTGCAGTGCTGAAACAAACGTTCCCATGTTCATGGGGCTGGGGATGCTTCATCACATTGCAGATCAAGTCTGCTGCCGCCTTCTCTCCTATAAGACAATGCATTGAACTGCTACCTCTGAATCAGTCATCCCATCTGGTGCTCACTGAAACCAGAGAGAGCTGAATCACCACATTGAAAAGTGTCAGAGCTGGTCCCTTAATTGATGGATTTATATCTTAAGATGTGAGAAAGAGTCAAAGGCCTCAGTGGTGTCTGCATGTCATTGAAGGCAGCAGAGTGGTGCTGAATTACAGCAGCTGAGAACCACCATTCTGATTTGCTTTGTAATGCCAGCTTTGCACCGATAATTACAGATTGCACATGAGCACACATAAGAAATACACACATCTCCTCTTAGGACAAAAGGATCCATCCTTTTTTGTGCAGTTGTGCGGGGTGTTTGTTCCATTTCTTAAGTAGCACGTGTCTCATTTATATCTCAAGACTGAGCCAGCATTCCAGACTAAAGGCTGACATCTCTCTGTTACTGCATAGGCTTATAAAGGAATCATGGAATGGTTTGGATTGGAAAGCACCTTCTGGAATCTCACAGTGCTTAATCCTCCACCCTGCAAGCTGGTGTTAAATCAAGCACTTTGTCTTACACTGATTAGTCTTTGATGACAGTAAAGCAATAACAGAATTGAGTCTTCATGCCTTTCTTGCAGTGCAGTTTTGATGAACAAATCAGTTAACACTTTTAGACTGCTGAGTTAAGAGTTCAGTGTAACTTGGGCTGAATCACTTGGGCAGGGTATTGACAATCTTGTTTCTCTTCTGTAATAAACTCACTACGTTCCAGATGAATAGAAAGACAGAGGAGAGCTTTTTCTTACCCGCTACAGAGAATTACCAGTTGCCAGCAAGTAACTTTAGTTTCTTTGGCTTGGTTGGTTTATTCTGCTTTGCTACAGGCAGTGGAGGTATTTCTAAGTGCCTGGCAACAGTGATCTGACGTCAGTCCAGACAAACTCCTGAGCAACAGCAAGAAGTGCCTCGTCAATGTGTTCTCCTTGGGAGCCAGCTACGTGATGCTATTGCAGTGAAAACATGATGCTTGGCCTGGCTGGGGAGGTGGGTTAGAAACGGTGCTGGGAGTGAGTGTATGCTTTGTGGTTTTTAAACATCCAGTGATTGCTTTTAATCACTTCTAAACTTTGGGACTGACACTTACAGCTTTGAAAAGGGAAGGTGCTTTGAGTTCTAGTTCATGTGCACATCTATAGAGAATCCTTACAGAGCATGACTCCCCAAAGGCTTTTTTTGTTCTCAGACAGCAAGTACCAACAGCATAACTGCATTACAATTCTATCTCATGTGTCTCTGTTGGAGGAGGTAGGGATTTTTTCATGTAGAAGATTAACTGTCTTCTTGTTTGGTGTTGATGCTTGCTGCTGAAATATTTGGGTCAGCCAAGGACTTTAGTAGGAAATTGTGCAAACTGAAATCTTCCTCTCTTAACTCTTCAGCTGTGCAAATTGCTCCTTCTTCATAGATTTATTTGGAGCTGGTTTCATTTGTTTTTCTTTTACTGCTGCCAAGGAACCAGCCCACTGGTCCCAAATATCACAAACTCTGCTGTAGCCTTGCCCTAAAATGGTCCAGAGCTGTACCCTTCTTCAGTGACGAGCATCCTTTCCTCCCAGAGGCAGGACGTGCACTGTCGCTTTCCATTCTGATCTCTTAGTGGCATCTAGTGTTTAACACAAGTAATAGCGTCTTTTTCACAAACGTTTGGGGCTGTGGTAACCTTGAGGACTTCTCCCGAGAAATGACCTCTTTCTATGCAGGATATCCAGTCCCACATCAGGGCTGTAGGCTTAGACCTTTTAAAAGAAACTCCTCAAGCTTTCAAGGAACAGCCACGAGAAGCAGCATCTAAAATATCTTGAGAGTGAATACCACAGGTCTTCAAAATCCTGGGCTGCACTACTCATAGGTGTTCATTATTTTGCCTGTCCTACCTCATTCCTGCAAGCTGGGAGAACAGAGCCTACTTTACTTCTTTTTTTTCCTTATTTTTTGGTCTTTTTTTATACAAGAAGAAAAGCTCAACATACAGTTCATTATATCGTGTGACTGATGCATTGCCCAGAGCCAAGCGTGCTCTCTTCAAGGTCCACCTAGGAAAGAGAGGTACAAATCTGTGAATGCCATCTAAATGTTCATTTCTAGAATGAAAGTGTTCCCAGGAGGAGAAGTATTGTACCTCTGGAGAGTCAAAACTGAATGAGGCATTACAAGAAATGTCCTTTAAAAAGGAAAGCCAATTTCAAGCCAGAGAGAAATGTCTGACACAGAGGACATTTCAAGCTCTGAAGGCAGTCCCTTATGAGCAGCACTGCATGCATCAAGCAATACCCTAGGAAAAAAAGTGATGATTGTATTGATCTTGTTTCTCCCTTTTGGTTCTTCATAGTGTGAATATGTCTCTTTCCTCATTTTCAATGGGAGAAAAGGGAAATAAGAAAGCTGAAGGAAAAAAAAAATTAGATAAAACTCATTAAAAGAGTCAGTATTATATGAAAGCAGAAATTCTTGGGGCTATGAATGTGCTCATTTATTCCTGTGCAAATGGGGCTGAGTCATAAGAAGCACACAGTGGTTTTTTTATTCTAAAGTGTGCATCATGTAATAAAACCTGATGCTTGTTCAGAGCAGTTCCTATAACCATCTCTAAGCTGCTCAGGAAAAGAAATGATGCCCTGCAAGTAAATGCAAGGGCTTTGTCTTCATTGAGGATACAAAGAATATGCTGTATCCAGAACCCTGGAGTTGGAGATAACTGCTTCTGAAGGGCTGCATGTAACCAGTAATTGTCTGCAACAAAATAAAGCACATCCAAATCTTGATAGATCCATGCTAAGTAGAGATTACTCTGAGCCACGGAATGTGTATGTAGGGATTAGACTGACTGATTTCTTGCTGCCTTTGTCTGTTATTAGGTCTAGAAACTGCAGCATTTAGTGCTAACTTAAGCTGGCCAGTTCTAAGACCTTGATTTTTTCTTTTAGAATCATAGAATGTTGGGATTGGAAGGAACCTTTAGAGATCATCCAGTCCAACTCCCCTGCAGAAGCAGGTTCACCTACATCAGGTCACACAGGAACGTGTCCAGATGGGTCTTGAAGAGCTCCAAGGAAGGAGCCTCCACAACCCCTCTGGGCAGCCTGAGCCAGGGCTCCCTCACCTCACATTGAAAGAGTTTTTCTTTATATTTAAGTGGAACTTTTTGTGTTGCAGCTTCATCCCATCACCCCTTGTCCTGTTGGTAGCTACCATAGAAAAACCTCCTGACACCCACCATTTAGATATATGTACATGTCAATTAGACCCCCCC
>WBNH01000766.1:152367-242179 GCA_013401255.1 Urocolius indicus
CAGGTTTAGTTTATTATCAATCAGGACTCCCAGGTCTCTCTCTACAGAGCTGCTTCTCCAGCCTGTCCTGGTGCAGGGAGTTGTTCATTCCCAGCTGCAGGACTCTGCACTTGTCCTTGTTGAACCTCATGAGGTTCCTCTCTGCCCAGCTCTCAAGATCCCACTGAATGGCAGCACAGCCTCTGGGCAATCAGCCAGTGCTCCCAGTTTGGTGTCATCAGCACTGATTTATTATTTGAGAAATAATTAGTTATGACACTATATACACCAAATTCCTGTCAGATTAGAGTCACATCCTTCCAGTGTTACCACTGAACATCTGAACATCTCCCCATCACCAACTGAATGTCTGTGACCCTTTTTGTAAGGAAACAACCTCTGAACCAAGGCTTTTTAAATAAAACACTTCCAAGCTCCTTAGGAAAAACCACTCCACTCCTGCATGTAACAGGCTTCCAACTTAAATAAGGTGTTTTTAGCTTCCTGGTATCCTGACTGCCAAAATCAGAGGCTGGGTTTTGTAGTAATATTTTACATATAGACTTCCCAGGAGCAGAGAATAAAGAACAGTGCTTTTGAAAAAGAAATTACTGATGGCAATCTGCTGAAGACAACTCCTAAAAATTATTGGAAGCTCATTTCCAACCTTGGAAACTTTGATTAAACGTGAGCACAGTCCCCCCTGCTGAGGACACTTTCGGGAACACGCTGTTCAGACATTAAAGATGTAAGAGAGACATTAAATATAAACCAGTCGATATCCATGATTTAGCTGTGATGGATAGATACCACAGGCACTGCAAGAGGACTGCTGCTAATAGGCACTTTGGAATTAGCCAATGATTCTTAATGAAAATGCCTGCCAGCATTTCCTCCTTTTAATCTTTCATATGATCTTGAAAAGGAGGGAGGAACAGGATTACTGGCACAAAAGTGAAACAGCAATTCAGAGCTTGCAGGTCTCTCGGAACCTGTTGTTTTATTGCAGTTGTGTGGTAGTGATAGTTGAGATAAGAAACACTCAGTGTGGATTCATACTGGTATACAGAAGCAGAGTTTCTAAGCTACTAAAATACTGTCTAGAGCAAAATGTGTCCTTCATTGATTAACGTGACTTGCAGGTCATTCTGTTACACCAAGAATTTTGCTCAAATCTTACTAAAGTTAATCTGAGCATGACTGCTGCCATCATCTCTCAGCTCCTCAGGTGTTGTCACAACACTTTTCTACCTGGTTTTAGTGCTAAAACAAACTTTCATCAGAACTCTCCTCGCTGTTCCAAGTGTTGTAAATATCCAGTGATTATGTATTCAGCAATCTCTTCCTTTATCCTTTAGCCTTTTGCAATGAAATGTCTCTTCCAAGTAGGTGAAGAATGCCCCAATAGCAGCAATCCCAAAGATGATTCTTCTATCAGGAAATTAACTGAGCTCTATTGTACCTCACTGATTATAAATCTGGTTTAATTCTCCTTAGTAAGTGGGAACAATATAACATCAGAAACCCCATGGTATCTGGGCATTGAAATGAAGTGTTTTATCAGCAATCCATCTCTACAAAACATTTATCTCCATGATAATTATTCAGTTGGATAGAACAAGGGAGCCCAGGCAGATTCACCATGTGAATGGTGTCATAAAACAGATATTGCCCTGGGGACACTTTTTTTTCTTTGCTATTCCAAATCTAGTGCAATTCTATGCTTCCTTTTCACAGTTCCAAGCCATTCATGGAGCTGCTAGATGCAAGTGCTTACATAGAAAACAAGATTAGAAAGTGTGTGAATATGGTTTTTTAATAGAAACAAGGGACTAAAAACATAACCCTGTGACCATTTAGTTCAGGAGAAATCAACAATCAGACAGGTGAAAGAAAAGCCATCAGGATTATGGCTTATCATAGCCATGGGATGTAGTTTTAAACAGCAATGCCACCTCAACTGTTCTTCCTTTATGAGCTTTAATGTTGCTTTAAAAAAAACCAGTGACATCAGTTTCTTCAAGCCCATTTTCTGTGTTTTCCTGGGGCTGTTCTTTAAGTCTGATTTGCTGTGAAGGTTGGGATGGAAGGGACTTCAGTAGTTTTCAAGGAAGAGAAACTTGCTGCTGGCTTTTCATCATCCTTAATTTGTAAAGCTCAAGGCAGTAGCTGAGAGGGTTTGAAATAACCCAGAGTTTAACTGTATGCAAGACCTGGACACATACACAGATTTCCTTCTCTAAAGGTGAGTTGATAATGATCATTTCTTGTGGAATTTTCTGGCCTGTTTCAGTCACCTGCTAAAGAGATCACGTGTTTGCCCCTCTGGCAATAGATCAGAACCTCAGTTAATGTAAATCATGGTAGAACTACTGATACTGGTGGAGAACTTCTCATTTTCCAGCAGCCCACAATGTCTATTTTGCTGTTTTCTTGAATCTGCTGACTTGGCTCATGTAATTTTATGGCAGGCTTCATTTGGGTAGCTCATAGCTCCTCAGATCAGTTGTTGACAGGACAAGGTAACAGAGATCTTTTGTCTCACTGCGCAGATTTGGTAACAAAAGCTTGAAGCACTAAAGGTCTATTTCTGTCAAACTTGTTTGTTCTTTTATTCTCTAGAAATACTCATGAATTCCAGTGCAGCAATTTTCACTGTGAGATTTTACCCAAGGCCACTGACTTGCATCAAACATGCCACAGCCTTTCAAAGGGAACTAGAAGATAACCTCTCCCTGTGCCTTCTGCTGACCTGTTTAAAAGAAGCTCGAAAGCAAGATAAAGCAATTTACTATGGAGCTCCTGGGAAAGGTTTCACCATCATGACTTGAAATCCATCAGTCAGGAGATCTCCAACAGAAACGAATGTCACAACCTCTTCTGACATTGCTGAGGCCAACATTTAGTGCATGAAATATGAAAAAGAAGCAAAGCATTTCAGTGAGGCCGTGCTGCTTTGCATCCATTGAGGATTGTGACCACTGAATGAGTCACTAATAGGAATAATAAAGTGTGGCTTCCAGCAGTTATTCATTCATGAGCTGAAAATGTGAATTTGCTGCTGGCCTTTGAGGCTTTTTTCTCGGTGCATGTGGCAGCAATAAATGGACTCAGGTGCATTGTAGAGGATGAAGATAGTTTAAAGCAATTTTACAAGTGAGATCTCTGAATTCTCTACCACTTGAGCTATCATTTCCCATTGTGTTTCATTTTAGGAATATTGGATTTGGGACTTAGCAGTACCTCCAGGAATAAGGTTCTGGCCTCCTCCCATGAAGCTGGTGCAGATAGGTAAATGAAGTCATGCATCATTTTGGCATTTGCAGCATTGAACATACTCGTAAGTGTTACACCTTGAATCTTCTACTGAAGCAAATACCCTACTGTGCTTTGCAGCTAATGCAAAAGTTGATTGTATGATTGATGCTTTGGTTTGCATGGATGGGATTCATGCCTGAACAAAGAGAGAGATCACCATCTGGATAAAAATGCAGACTAGATGGGAAGATTCTTCTGCCTTTCCTTAAGAAGAAACAGATGGAGGAGGAGTAGAGCAGCTAAGCTTTGAAATTGTAATAAACCCAGACATAGAAATACAAAGCTATTAAAATGGAAACACCAACTAACTGATTACTCAGAACCTGTTCATCTCACTTAAGGATACATCAAGGCAGAAAGTTTCCAAGCTGCCTAAGGGTTGTTCTAGTCATCATTCCTGTCTAATTGAAAAAGAGTCAAGTTTCAGTAGTCAGATGGCTTTGGAAATATTTGCACAAAAACATGAAACAGAAATTATTACATTTCATCTCAAATTTCTCTTGAGAAAAAGTGTTAAACCTGTCTAACAAATGATGACCCTGCTCAGCACTCTATTACCCCTGCTCCACAGTGGCAAAATTGTGTTGCAATCAACAGCTCTAACCTCTTGGGACTGAAGTAATGCAGGGCTGACTTGGAGGGAATGCAGGGGAGCTGCATAGCAGCATGTCTGCACACATGTCCCATGCTAGCAATGCCAGTCAAGCCACTTGCTGCTGATATGGACAAGTCCTCTTGACCTCTCCAAGAAATCTGGGCCAGCTTGTTACTTGGGGACATGCGATGTCAGGTCTTTACTAACCCTGGTAGATCTAAGCCTGAGAGGCTTTCTGAGAACCTTCCTACCTCAATTGCAACAGGAATTAGCTTTTAAGGTACTTTTATATTCCTACTTGACACCTTTCAGCATCATTAAGCATGTAATTACCTTTACAAATCTGTCCCTAAGTCATATCTGTCCTATCTCCATATCTCCTCCCTAAGACATGAAATCTGTCCAAATCAGGTACTTTTGGTGTTTGTACACAAAAGCAACAACTTTTACACAGCATCTTCTCCATTACTGGTCTTCTCAGCAACATTGTTTAGCCATAGTTCTGCTTGTCTGTCAGCCTGGAATGCCCTGCAGGACAATGGTGTGCTGCCATATGCACTTGCTACTTGATTCTATTCAGAGAAATAAGCAATTTACACTGTAAATTAAAACAGGGAAACAATGAACAGCCCATTCATGTCAGAGCTCAGGTCAATGGGGTGTGCAAAGAGCTGCTATATAGTTCTTCCAGTAAAAAGCATTGTTTCCTTCCATCTCTACTGGAAGAGGGAACAAGCTGACATGTATTTGCAGTAGACAGAGGTGTGGTAATAATGCATGAGTTGGTGTTGCTTGTTCTTCAGCTGTATGTAGGAGAAGGTACTTCTGTACAAGCTTGTCATACTTCAGCTCTGTGTAATAATCAAAAGCTGGGTTGGAGTAGCTGTAAACCTCAGTGTGGTTAATGAATGTTTGCCCTTTCTCATAGCTGTGCTGGTGCAGAATAACCCAGGGGGTTTGGGGGTGGGGGGGAAGGTACCAGTTAAATTGGTGGCAGGCAAATAGTTTTGTTGACAAATTGTTTAGACTTACCCCTGTTACTTTAACAGAACAACAAAATGAACTGACAACAGGGTCATAGAATCATAGAATGGTAGGGGTTGGAAGGGACCTTTAGAGATCATCTAGTCCAAACCCCTAGATCCACCTAGATCAGGTTGCATAGGAATGTGTCCAGGGGGGTATTGAAGACCTCCAAGGAAGGAGACCCCACAACCTCCCTGGGCATGCAAACTAAGTAACAAATTCAGCTTTATCATCCAAGCATTTGCCTTATTTGGGTAAAAAGAGTGTACAGTGAACCATTCAGCTGTATGTACAGTGAACCATTCAGCTGTAATGTATCTGGGCTGTGAGATTGTCAGATAATATGTTAAATATTGTTCCATGATAAAACATGTCCAGGCAGATGGATAAAACCCTTCTTTTCTCCTATTTGTGGGGTTATGTATGTATTTGCATATTTAATTTCTAGCTTCCTCTGCTGCTCTTTATTTATGGCTTCTGCTGGTGATTGGAAAACAGGATTCCAGATCTTAAGCAGAACTTGATCATTCATCAGCTGGAACGACTGACTTGTGAAAAGTTAATGAGCAGATGGCTTGAGTTGGTGTGCTAAAAGCATTGACTGTTTCGCTGAACAGCATGGCTTTATTGTGTTCTGTTTCTCTCCACACTGTTCCCAAAGCCTTTCTCTTGCTTTAAAAGTAAATCACCTGATTCAGGTGGGGTTGGTTTGTATATGCAGGGATGGTCTCTAGAAGAGTTCTTCAGCGTTATGATAGGAGAAGCCTTTTTTCCCATGAAGGTCAGGATGTTCTTTAGCCATTGTAGTTCAGGTTTACAACACAAGAGGGAACTAGAATAACATTTCTTAAAGTTCAGTTGCGCCACAAAATAGCCGCAGTTGGTGTTTCAGGGATGGCTTTAGGCTTCTTTCTACAGACATTGTTAACTCCACGTTTTGAAACTTAAGAGTTCAAGGAAAGATTTTACTTCAGCAACCTGATAATCTGCACTAGGCTGTTCCTTCACCTATAAAGTAAAAGACTCAGGAGTGATATCGCTTTCTTAGTGCACTATAAGTGTGAATTAACCCTAGGCACAGGAATTCTTTCCAGCTCTGGTCTGTAAAATGACCTCAGTGCTGTGGTTTTGATGTGTTTTTTTTATGTAAACCGAGTTAATCTTTGATGTAGCCTCAATTAGAATTTAACTATCTATCCTGCTTTTGTTTGGGATAGAGAAGAACAAGGTCAACCATTAATGGTCCTATTAAAGAACACTTGAGCATTAAATGAAAGAGAGAGAGAAGGACAAAAATATATTGGGTAATATTATAACATTAAATAAAAGGCTTCCTGACATAAAATCTACTTTCAGAGACAGCTGAGATTGCTTCCTCCATGTGCCCCTGACATTTGCAAATCATTAATGAATCATTCACCAACTTTTCCTCCTTCAGTAATAAAACCAGCTACTCTAGTTACTACTTGTCTATCTTTCATGCTCAGCTCTGTTTTTCATTTGCTGCCAGGAATTTGCTTTACCTGAGTTGGAAGATCCTGGTGCTGCTCAGGCAGCTGCACTACAAAATCAGGCATCTTACAGTTAAATAAAGGTTCTAGGCTATCAGACTCTTGATTAGAGAACCTCTAGCCAAAGGTCTTGGGAGACAGGGTACAGGTGGTCTTTCAAAAACTTATTTCAGTGTCTTCATGAATGCTTTTCCTTAGTAATCTGGCCTCAGATCTAAGCATGTTGCACAGTCCCTCTCTCATCATCTACAAGATACTACTCCTCAGGCTGCTTTTTGTCTTTATTTGGGATGATGTTCCAAGAAAGCCAAGGCTAAGCTCAAGTAAAATAGAAAGAAAACTGTCTCTACCAGAAAAGAAACAGATGTTTTTCTCTTTCTAAAGAAGGTCATTTTAACTAACTTTGGATCTTAGCACACACATAGCACCTTGAATTGCAGCAAGGAATGTTTGGCTCAAAGCATTTCAACTTTTACAAGAACTAACACTTCAGGCATTGCTAAAGCAGCTCTCCAGGGGTGGATGGAGTGTTCCCTGGATGGAAAGGAATGCAAGGTGATGCAAACGAAAAAAGCAATCTCTTCTGCCTCACTTGTTCTGCATATGCTGCAAAAGGACCACAGAAAAGCCATCCCTCTTCTGTAGCAGGGAGTATTTTGGAATCTGGGGGGTCCAAGATCAGAGCAGAGAGGTCTAGAACAACCAGCACCCTGTTTAATTGTCTTGACAGCCAAGTTACATTGCTCTTTGTGTTAAGGTCTCAAAGCACTTGGCTATATTTAGTTTCCATTAGAAAAAGAAGTCTAAATGAATCTTCCAGAATAAAAGGATTTGCAAAAGGACTAAATATTTGCTCTTCGTACAAGCTTGGATGGCTTCATTCCATGGTGAGGGGACTGGCTCTAGGCGGTGCCCTGTACTCTCTGTGAGCCCTCAGCGCTCTACAAAAACACTACAAGTTTAGTGACACTGCTGAATCTTTAGCTAGAGGAACTGTAGGTTTCTGTGCCTAGGAACAATGGCTTCAGAGATGTACCAGTACAACATCTGATCACGACTGTCTGGGTTGAATTAGTGTTTTTATATAGAACAAATTAGTTAACCACTTCCAGCTTGTGAATCTTTTTGTCTTCTAACTTGTTCTACACCCTGACAGACTGTGGCAAAGCTTCAGGTGTCGTGTAAATATTGAAAGAGCCTGTGTCCCTGTTTAACCTCTGAGCTGCAGGGTTCTCATGTTCAGACGCACACATCTGAATACGGTTGGAGCATCTCAGCCGTGCCGTGAGCAGCCCTCGAGAGAAGATCAAAACATCATTTGAGAGAAGGGTTTGGCTGTCTGGTGGAAACTGGGTGTAACATTACTGCACATCACAGCCAGATGAGTAACACACTGTGTGTGTAACAAATCTGTGGGCCACGCATTCTTGGTAGATGAGAGATCACAATGAATTGTTCAAAAACACAGCACATTGTAGAATGATACTGTGGCTAATTGTGTTATCAAGTGTCCTGATGTTTAGAGTTCTGGCTTGCAAGAACCAAGTTTATTTGTTAGAGCGAAATACCAGTAATTAGTTGTTATTTGTGTTACTCTGACACTTAGAGGTGCCGGTGAAGATCAAGGCAAATGAAACCTACTAGGAACAGAAATAGGAGTGTCAGCAGGATGGAAATGTGTTCTGAGCACACAAGAGGCTGGGAATCAGAGAGACAGGAGACAGGGAAGTGATCTGTCCAGGGCACCACACAGACGAGCAACAGAGCTGCCCCTAGTGCTTCTCACTTTTAATGTGAAAAGATAACAAGGGTTATCTCCCCAGATTTTCATGCTTTAGTGCCATTAAACGTGTGGTGAGGTTTTAAAATACTCTGAATGATCACCGTTCTTGTTGTCTTTCAGAGGAGATGGGCACCACTGCAACGATCAGGCTCCAATCAAAATCAGACCTGGTTACTTACAGCCTCAGAGAGATGATGGGAACCTGCATCTCCTCAGTGTGGACCAAATGCTTTGTCCAGAACATGCCACTGTGCTTTGCAGTGGTGAATGAGGAGCAGGTGTTACCAAATATCCTGTTTTACTGTGTGGGTGACAGAGCCCTGGCACAGGCTGCCCAGGGAGATTGTGGAGTCTCCTTTTCTGGGGGTTTTCACAGCCTGCTTGGATCAGCTTTAGCAGGGGATGTTGGACTAGATGGTCTCTAAAAGTCCCTTCCAACCCTTACCACTCTATGATTCTCTGATCTCTCTCCCAGTTTACCACAGCACAGCCAAGATAACTGCAGCAGCCTGGCAGTCTGGTTCAGGTCAGAAAGCCAGACCTGGCTCACGGCTCCCATGCTCACGTCTGTCTCACCAGTTTAAAATGCTTGATCAAGTCCCAGTTCACGAGGCTGGAGTCAAGTGGAGCTTTACGTCACCGAGAGCCAAGTCAATCTCGCGAAGAACATTATGTCTTTTTTGCAAAGTGCAGTCTCGTGGCCCTTTTCCCAGATGCTCGAAGTACTTTTAAAATAACCCTTTTGTTTTCTTAGCTATTAATGAATTACTTTCCAAAACAAAAAATATCAAACCTCTATGTGCTAACGGGGGGGGAGAGGAAATCTGCGCGCTCGTAGCTCTATGAAGCAGCAATAATGAGAACCACTAACCTGAGCTGCCCACCCCTCTCCATCAACGTTTATCTCTCTCCCCCCGTGTCCCAGCAGCAGTAGCATCGCCAAGCGCAAAGCTCGGTTTCCCCAGGAGGGGCGGGAGCAGGTGATTCCCCCGCCGGGGCGGGGAAAGCCTCTTCCCTCCTTCTTTCTCTCTCCTCCCCTCCTCTCCTCTCCCTCCTTCTCCTCCGCTGGGCTCGGCGGGGGGAGGCAGGAAAGTTGTACGGCTGCCGGGAAGTTTGGGAGCATGGTGGAGCGGAGCGGAGCGGGGCGCGGAGCTCCCGGCAGAGCAGCGGCGGAGGAGGGAGGGCGGCCACGCTGAGCTGAGCCCAGCCGAGCCGAGCCGAGCCCAGCCGAGCCTCCGGCCAGCATGGCCCGCTGGATCCCTACCAAAAGCGAGAAGTACGGAGTCGGTGAGTGCCAGCCGGGGCTGCCCGTCCGCTCCTTTCTCCCCTCCACCCCGCCCCAGCTCCTCCTGCCCTTCATCCCCTCCCCTGGAGCATCCTCTCGCTGCCCGGGTCGGCGCGTTGAGTCCCAGCTCTGCGGGGTTCATTTGCTTTCCCCGTCGAGAATCGTTGCTTCTCTTTTACCTACCCTCGTCTCGGTTCTTTTCCACACGCTTTCTTAATTCTTGTTTTGGACAGTTTGTGTTCTCCTTCATTTTCAATGGGTCTTCCCTCTTAAGGATGGGAGGAGGTGTGTGTCCACTTCACCCCCTGGACCACCTGGAATTCTGGTATCCTGCAAGTTTTGGGGTTGATCTTTGTAATTTTGCCCCTCCGGCATGGTTTATAGTAAAGAATGCTCCAAGGTAGCAGAAATAAAGGTGTGATTAGGCAAAGTGATGACGGGATAAGATGGTTGTAACAAGCAGGTTCAGGGCTGCTGGTGATGTCTTTGCACGGGGTTCATAATCTTGAAGCAGGGCAAGGAATGGTGAAAGCTTGACTGACACCTTGTGCCTTCTGCCCTGTCCTTTATGTTTAAAAGGAGATTACTGAATGCTGGCTCCCTTTTCTCTAGGAGGAACATAACCAGTGGTGTCACTCGCAAGTTCTCCTTTTCTTGAGGGTTTGACAAACTGAAAGCCCCGGGTCGCTTATGAGAAACGGGCACTGAACAATGGACAGGAAACCAGTAATGACAGGAACACCTTCTGGTAGTTTGTTTTAATGAAGAGCCATCTTCTGTGCCCCTTGTGTTCAGCAGTGGACTTTGTGATGTGAGAGAAACACTTGGTTTCATGCTTGCGAAGTGTTAATTGCCCTGTCTCCCACGAGATGGTTCATTGAAATCCAGTTCATGAGTTGAAAGGTGAAGAACCACATCCTGCACAATTTTTCACTGAGTGAATTTGAAAGAAGCTCCCCACTTGGTGTCACAGTGGCTTTTGCAAAGAGACAGCCCACTTCTTGCAGGACTGTGGCTTAAGCTGGAGAGATATTATACACAGCACAACCTTATCTAGTTTGTGCTCTGGTAACCGAGAGGGTGTGGAGTATTGTACACCCTGAACTTTGTTTCTTTGTGTGTAGGTAACAGCCCAGGCTGTTTCTGTATGGGAGCCCATGTGTACGACTTGGGGAGATTACTCTGAGCATTGGGAAATTCGGAGTTTTGGTGTTACAATCAAGTAAACTATATCATGCTGGTACGATTGGCTGTGCTAAGGTTATGGTGGAGGTTTGTATAAGCACACCTTTGAGGCTCTTCTATCTGAGGAATGGCCTTGGGCAATAGGATGAATCAGAGGCAGTCCTCTGGTTTCCTTTTTATTAGCTTCCGGGGTGAGTTTTTTTTGTGCTGCTTTGAGCCAACTGCTGATTATGACAGCTCCTCTCCCAGAAAGGGCCCTGGCTTGTGAGTAAGCAGGGTGGAGGGAGAGAACAGCCTCGTCCTTTATGGCTACCAATCACAAAGTGTGCTGGTGGGAAGTATTCCCTTACCTCTGGGTGTTCAGACAACTGTGTGAAATAGATGCTTAATTCCCCTGTATGCAGATACAGGGATGGTGGAACTGACAAGAGGCTGTAACGCTTCAGCTCTTGCATTTAATTTTCAACCAGGACTGCTAGGGTTAATCTACAGGCAGTAAAACAAATTATTTATGCAGTGACAAGCTTGATCAAGCAGTGTTTGATACATGGCATTAATGGAACCTTGATTTCATCAGCTTGATGTTTGCAGACTTGTAGGTTTTCTGTCTACAACTGCATCCTGTGCTGCCTTCAAGCCTTGCACTTCGGGTACCAGTCTTCAAGGTTTTGGGCTTAAGTTGAAGAAATTGATGAAGATTGAAACAAAAGTGTGAGTTTCTCAGGCCATTAATCTGCCTGCTAACCAAGGTGCCTGTTAGCACTAATTATGAAGGTGATTGTAATGAGGGTAATGCCACTGATTTGTATGATACAGGCCATTAGATGGTGATGACTTTCACTAGTAACATGAGTAAACTGGTAGCTGTGAAGTGTAAAAACGTCCCAATTCATTCTTTTCAGAAGGAACCCACACATTGTGGCTGTCAGGAATCTGTGTTTTGGAAACTAATGTAGAACTTCCTGCATGTGTTTTAAACCCAACCTTGGAAATCACACCAACACTGTCAGAAATTCCAAGAAGTAAACAATGTGATTCAGTGTCACTTGCCTGAGTTTTTGCATTTCAGTTCAGAATGGTTTATGTCTTTGGATTGTTCTTGCAGATTTGTTGGTTGTGCTTGCAAACTGATTTGCTGCATTCTAGTCTTGCCCTTGGTTAAAGCTGGAGACTGCCACCTTTAGCATGGATGGTACAGATGGCATATGGGCAGAGTTTGAAATTACAGACAGCAGAGAGTGAAAGATTAGGAGCTGAAGTGTTTTTAGGGAAGCATACGTGAGAGACAAACGGCTTTGCAGATTCTCACTTGCGATGAATTTTCAACCCAGTGACAGATGGGATTTTGGAAGCTTCAGCCTTGCAAAGGCACAGAAACGCTGCTCATCATCTGATGGGCAATATCTTTAAGTAATAAGATTTTCTGAGTCTCAAAGCTTCCTTGCAACATGCTTCACTTCTCCTTTGGGAAGGACAAATACTCCCTGGTGCATCTTCCTTGAACACTGGTCAGTTTTAGAGCCAAACTAGGTGAAGTAACCTATTCTTGGTCAAGTGCTTCTCTCAAGCAAGTGTCATTTGCAGAATGCCTTTCATGCAGACACTTTTCAAACCTAAGAGTGTGCTTTGGAGGGAAGAACACCCAAATGGCTCCCCCTGCTTTTTAACTTTTATTATCTGCTTGTTTGAAAATTACTAACTTGAGGCATAGGGAATCAACAATGTGCCTATTTTTCTGCTGGCAGTAACATGAGATTCCATTAACTTCAACTTAAATATTACCCTTTAGTTGTAAAAGCAATTCTTTCCTTAGTTGTCCTCTGTTCTTAACATATAAGTGTCCTTTGTGAACTGGAGAAGAATCATTTCAGTACCAAATATGAGAGAATTTGGGAGTCTGTAGAATCTTAAACTGTTCTATTGTGCTGTAAATCCAGGCTGCTATCAGAACAAGTTGTTGTCCCCCCTTTTTCTGATTGCTTCCTGCAGGCAGTAGCAGTGTGATCAGCCAGGTCATGGAGCTGCCCCAGCTCAAAAGCAATTGAGAAAGGAAAAGTGCTGAGTATGCAGCCAGAATGGTTTCCTGGTGACTGTAAAGATGAATCAGGTACACACACACACACACACAAACGCACTTTGTATGTCACCTTTGACTGCAAACTAACAGGATGTGAAGTGTTTGTATTACGTAGTTTGATCTGTGTGTGCACCTATCATCCAATCAGCCTACAAATCAGGTCTTCCAGAGTAAGAAATTAGTAACTGTATTGTGTATTGAAAGAACTCAGCCTGAGGGATGGAATAGTTTTGCAGTTCAGTGAAGGTGGCAGCTTGCCTTTGGATGCACAAACTCAGAGCTTGCAGCAAAACACTGAAAGCTACAAATGCCCATGCACTGCTTAGAAGGAGAAAGCAAAAGCTAAAATCATGTTTGTTTGCCTAAGCTCTCCGTGTTGTTAAACATATAACCCAAAATATTATCATGAGCCCTCAACAACTTCCCTGGTCAGTGAGGTATATCAATGCTTTGTTTGTGTCCTTTACAGGCTCTGAGTGAAAAACCAGAGTCATGTTTTATTTAGAAACTGTCTTAAAATATTGGGTTGAAAGCAAGTTAATTAAACAAAGAGATTCAGTCGCTCTGTGGAAAGTTTTTTTTTTGATCTGGTGCATGTTTAAAGGCGGAGGCCTGAGAGGGAAAGATTGAGAAACTTTGGGCAGCTTTCATTCCCAAGCTTTCCCTGCCTCTTCACATCCTGTTCCAGGGATTCTCATTTTGCACTTCCAAGTATTTGGATACATGGGTGGTTGTTTAGAAAGGGAACGGTTCCGTTTGCTCTGGTTCCAAAAGAAGGGTGCCCACTAACTATGGCTAAAATACCTTGGCCATATCACCCAAAGAAGCTGCTGGTTATGGTGGCAAAAAGCAACCTTTGAGTTTTGATCTCTTGACTTTTCTTTTGTTGGGGTTTTCTTTCTTTTTGACTAGATTATTGTGGTAAACTGACAGGTAATTAACTCTAATAGCTCTTGGTAAACCCATTATACTTTTCCCTGCTGGAGGGACAGAAGCTGAAGACTATTCTTGTTGCAAAGGAGTATTGACTTTGTCAAAATACCATGTGGTGGTTGAGTTACGATCAAATGCGTCACGTCTTAGGAATGGCAGTAATCTTTCAAATGTAAACCAGTGCCTGCCAGCTACATTTGTGATTTATGGGAGCAGAAGCACAAGGGATCAGAGAGGAAGAGAGAGTGCTGCAGAATAATGTTTTCCTACTAATGGTTTGATTTGTGATAACTTCAGATAATGCTGGGCCATCAGATCTTGGCTTCGTGTTCAGACCTCATATGTCTTCTGCAGAGTTGTCTCAAAATACAGTCTGTGATCAAAGGAGTTTCATGGTACTGATAGTAGTATATAATGTCAAATTAGAGCAGGATTCATATCTGTTTCAACTTGCTGCTTGCCTTTTGCCTGTTGTTCCCGCAAAACGCTTCTAACTGAAACTGAAGGTGTCTGACAAGGGCTCTAGAAGGATGGGAGAGCCTGCTCCTGCTCTAGAAGTAACTGTCTTCTTTTCTGTTGATAAAAACTACTACTCATTTTTCCTTCCTTTTGCTTTGTTAGGGTTTGTGTCTAAAAATTCCCCTGTTGAATGGCAAGACCATCAAAACTTTTAACAATAAGAAGTGAAAACTTTTGATAGTAAAAAGTTTTGAATCTTCAGAGTAGTGACAACACTTTGTTCCTGATTTAGTTCCCCATTTGTTACTGCTATGTCTACAGTTTATTTGATGTGAAACTTGGCTGTGTAGTTCTTGCTTCTATAGTCCTTTCTGTTTTTTACTAATCCACATTAGCCTAGGTCTGTTTGCTGCTACTTTTGGTGATTCCTACTCTATTCCTTAAGTAGTTCCTTCTGAAACTTATCTTCAAAGGCGTTACTGATATGAGTGAGGCTTGTAACCATTCCTTTTCTTCTTCTTACTTGGAAAAGCAGTATTTCTGGAAGTGTCTTGTGACTTCTGGGTCCTTTAGCTCTTGAAACATCACCGAGGGGATTGATGTTTAGGAACTATCACACAGTTCGTTGTACTAACAATCAGGTCAATTTATGGAGGCTCCAAATTCTCTCGTGAGGCATCCAGAATGGCTCATTGCCTTTTAGAGTTTTGGCTGAGCTGTCTCCTGCTGATTAGATGTGGGCATCGTTGTTCAGAAGTGTCAAGAGGCTGTAAGTAGCAGCTTCTGTTAGAGCTTCTGAATTTTGCACCCCTCTCTTGCATGTTCTTTGTCAGGTCTTTTGGTGGAGAACTGTTTTTCTTCTAGCACAAATGCAGATAGGAACCATGGAGATTAATAGCAAAATAATAGACACTTATGAACTGGAAAAAAAACAATAGCATCCTGATAAAAGAGCAGTAAGTGTGTGATAATCTTTCCCTACCATTCAAACATTGGAAAATAGACACCTCCCCTACACACAAGCTTTCCAAAGCACCTTTAATTCAAGGACAACTTTTTTGTTGTTGTTGGTAATAAACAGCTTGCACTTAACTTGACTGGTAAGATATTTCTTCCAACTAATGCTTTTAGGGGGAAAAAAATGCTATTTATGCTGGTGTGGTAAAGACACGACTGTGGGCAAGCATCAAATGACCTTAGCCCAAAGTAATAAACTCATTTATCCCCTTGCTACCAGAATGAGAATGTGTTTTCAAGTCCAGTGCATTTAACTGATGATTGAATGCCTAAAATACTGCCATGAATTGTGGTGCATTTGCCAGGAAACCTGTGCTAATAAATCTAGAACATAAACATGAATTACTAAACAGCCTTCTAGGTGGCTGGTTCATGGTTTCCTTCAAATCCCAAAGATGTTACAGAGTGCTGGTTGGGCCAGTTGTTTAAATGATAAAAAAGGCTTTTTGTTACAGTATAGACTGTACCTCCTAGGAGGATCTCCCAGGAATAGAAGGGAGAGCATTATTTAAAGGATGAATTGCTCCGACAACCTCTTGAAGCTTTCAGATAGGTGCCTGGTGCATTGGCAGAGCGTATCTAGAGAAAGTAGTGATTGTTCTGTGAAGGTTCTTCTTTGGCCCCTTGCTGTAACTGTCACATCTTTGGAGGTGCTGCAATAAAAGTAGACCTTCTTCTGGAAAGTGTTGAATCTGGGCAAAAAGCTCCTTGAAATATAAATGGAGATAAGTTTGCTGCTCTTGGGAAGGCTGATACTTTGTTCCTATGTAATAATAAACCAGTGTATAACTTCAGCTCTGAAGTTCTAATGCTGCTTCAGAATGTCACAGGCAAAGAATGGCCAATTAATTCTGACAGAGCACTTTTCTTTTCCCCTTTTTTTTTTTATAAAGAGCAACTGGCTTGAATATTGGCAGCCTGCTTCTTGCAGCACCTCTGCTGTTATTGCTCTGCTGATGGAGTGGAGGCTTCAGGCTGCGGAGAGATGGAGCTTGTTTGTAAAGGAATAAAGCAGCTCTAGAAAATGAAGGGAAGGCTACAGTGCATGGTACCCCCTTCCAAAATCTTTATCTCTTTGTGTCTTGTGCAGTTTAATTAAACTGATCTGCTTACTGTAGATTTGTGAGGAGACTGGTCTTCTTTCTTCTTGACAACATAGGGATTGAGATTCTAGTTTGGCTTTTTTCCTTCTAGAGCAAGACCCTTAGTTCCCAGTCAAGGCTTCTTGTTCCATGTTTTGACACTGTTCCCCTGTTTGCCATTTACTTGTTGCTCGAGATAGGTCTCCAGATAAAAATGCTTTGGAATGAGAGGTCTCTGGAAATGTGAGACTGTATCTTGCTTTGCAGTGCCAGTTCTCTGACAGGAGCTCGTGTCATTTTGCAAACATGAGTCAGTGAAACCACAGGCATCCATTATAGGAGAGTAATTGCTTACAAAGTCTGTGTTGAAGGAGGACTGAAGGTACAGAGGCCAACTGAAACCCCTGTGCTGCTGCATATTAGACATTCTACTTGTGTTAGCCCTGCCATCGTGAGTTAACTCGAGTGCTGCTTTTCGTAGAGTCATCCAGTGGAGGTTAAGAGTTTCTTGGCAGCATACCCCAAGTTGCTTAAAATGCAGTGGGTCAAGCCACCCTATAAATCCTTCTCCTGCAAATTGTGGGAGAGCTTGTCTGTCCCTGAGAACATGGATGAAAAAGGGAAGGTGTTGGAGGCCTGTGAACACACGCACAAAGATTTATGGCTGCAATTCTGGTGAGTTACATTTGCAATTGGTGAAGTGAGCTTTATATTCTCCGTGGGTCTATCAGCTGGAATCTAGTGCTGATAGGTGTAGGTGTGATGCTACCAAGGGATAATGCTGAAGTTTTAACTCAAGTGAACTTTATGATGAAGACCAGCCTGTAGGCACAGCTGGACTTCATGCTTAAGCGTTTTACTCATTAGACCTTGTCTCACCTCTCCAACTCTCACTCCCTCTGGAAGTAATGCACACAGCAAAACTCACAGTTTTGCACAGTAGTATTTCCAAGGTTTGGTTTTTTTTTCCTACCTCCTTTGATGTTTTGCCCAGCAAGAACTAGGACAGTAACTTAAAGCCAGTGGCAAATTCACTTAATCCTTTTGAAAGTGCCACACGCTTTCAAGTTGGGGAATTAGCTGAGTAGTCCAATTTCTCAAGTGATGGGTTTGGATTTTTGCTTGTACAAGTAGTCTACTTGAAAATTTCATTGCAAAAGTAACTCTTTTATTTGATGTATCAAAAGGTAAGTTGCATGTTTTCAGGCTCAGGAGAAAGGTCATTACAGACACATTGGGTAAAACTCTGTTGCCATTGTGTGAGTATTCTATATGAGCATCTGTTTCTTCACTGGCCAGAAAGATTTAGGTAAATTTAGCTAATTTAGGTAAAGCTGATGGCAAAACTCTTGATTTCTGTGGTCATATGACAGTTGAAACTGTGAAGGGGTTAGAATGATTGCTCTAAAGGACGAGACTGTGATTTAATATCTTTGAGGAGAATACTAATCATCCAGACTAGATGTTACTGCTCAGGTTTCAAAGAAGCAGAATAAGCTGCAGGGCTTGGAAAACGTGCACCTTACAATAATATCAAGCACCCTTTAACCTAATAAGATCTATAAGCCAGCTGTCATTATGGTATCTCGTTCTTGTAGCCTTGCCAGTAGATGAAAAGGAGCAGCCTCGTCTTGTACCCTGCACGTTGAGAAGGTCACTGTGTCACAGTGAAAGCTGGTTGAATGTGTATCTTGGTAAATGAATGAAGTAATTAAACCCAGTAGGTAGATGTGTTTTGTGAAATTAGAGCTGGTAAAAGATGCAGCTTTGATAGCACCAGGATCTGAAGTTTCTCTGTAGTGCAAAAGTTAAAACAACATTGGCAGCTGTTGCTGCACCTTTCCTCTCCGAGCCAACTTCGTGCTGCTCGGAATTCAGTACCACTGAGATGGGAAAAGCAATTTGATGTCACTGGCTTCTTTTCTTCTGTCAGCTCAAGGAAGGTTGGCTCAACGAAACTGCAAGCTGGGTTGAGAACCATGAAGTCAGGGACCACCTTCCAGACCCACCAAGCAGCATGTTGTCATCTTTTTTACACCAAGAAGCTGCTTTTGGCACTTGGGTTCTGAGTTGGGTACTCGTGCATCTGTTCATTCCACTTGAGCACCGACGTACCTGAAGCAGACTGGAGCCTTAAAAAACTGTTTTACACTGTGGCTAACACTTCAGCATTTTATCTTCCCCTTCTGTTTGGATACTGTCAGGCAGCCACCGCGCTCAGTGACCACAGGAAGCGGAGGGAGGCTGGTAACGTGCTGAGAGCAAAACCCAAGAGCTGTCCTCTAAATCTCAGCCTGGCTAATCTTGCAGGCTGCCTTAGATGGTTGTCTGTAGAAAGAACAACCTAGTAAAAGTTGACAAAAGTGGGGATCTTCAAGAAGAGAAGCTAGGCTGTTGTCTTTTTACATCAGCATCTTAGGATACAGTCTGTGACCTGCAAAAGGGGACATTTCATGATGTTCCAAGGAGACTGGGATGGGAGGTCTAGTTTTTGGTATGTGGCTTTGAGTTTGTTTTGTTTTTATCAAACATAGGATTAAGTTGGGTGTAATATTAAGGAGCAGGTTGGCTACTACACTGCTAGTACTGATTTATTCCTCCATTGGCTCACAGCACTCCCTCTTACTACAGACATAAGCTGAGACAGCTAATGCAGATTAATTCTTATCTGATCTTAAAATCCCAAAGGGCCCTTTAGAGTGAAAATCATAGAAGAAAGTAGCCTAGTGAAGAAGATTACATAGCTAATGATCTGTGCTCCTGTAGAACAAGATCTGTGTTAGTATGCCATAGTGGTGCACTGGTAGCCTCACTCTGCTAGCCACTGACATAAAAGTAAGTCCAGAAAAATCAGTGGTCATCAAGGAAACTTATTCTAGAGTCTCATCAGTATAAAAAAGGGTTTCTCAGCAGTTCAGATCACAGAGGCAGCTACAGTTTGGCTGCTTCTACCCCAAGCACACTTACAGAGAGACAAACCAGCTTATGCTGTGATGACATTATTCTGGTATCCAAATCAGTGTAGTTATAGGATGTATCTCTCTGTCCTGTATTGCAGTACAGATGCACAGTAAGTATGCAAGATGTTAAAGGTCTACCTCAAGCTCATCAGGCCTCTGAAGTCTAATGATGGCAGTTAATAAGTTCTTGCATTCATGCAGTCTTGTTATTCTGGATGATTTGCATTCAAAATGCTAAGCAGTCACTTGGATCTTCATAGAATTGAGACTGAATATCAGCATCAACCAATTCAGGAGCGGTGGTACTTTTCATACCAATCAGTTACACGTTTCCCAGTGTTGAACCGTGGCTTACTTTTTGAAGTAGGCTGACCTATAAATCTTAATTATGCTATCCTCAATGTTTCACACACGAATTCCTGGGAAGTTACAAGAACTTTTTTTGCTCCAACATCAAAAAGCCTTTGTTCCTATTAAGAATTAATTCCTTGGGCAGTTCCTTGTTTCTTAAATCAAGCCACTATGTGGTTTTTTTTGGTTACGTCTTGGCAGCAGATAGCATACCAGGCTTCTGCAAGTGGGGCCGTCCAGCATAAATGCCATTTCTTAACACAGGGTTGTTGCAGCAGAAAAGCACATGCTTCTGTTTCCATACAATAGTTTTGACTCTTCAGTTGAAAGATGGAATGAGATGCAGTCTGGTTATTGCAACAGCGCTGAATGTGATGCTTTGTTCAGAGGAAGCAAGGCACAGCCCTCTCCTATCAGATATGGTGAGGGCAGACTTCAGAGAAGTGGGACATGGTATTTGGAAGCAGTTATCGTGTCTTTGTAATGGGTGGAGGGGTGGTTATTTTGAGCCAAGTTGAGATAATGGATCTTCCAGTGACTCTGTTTTTCAGGCCAGTAATCCACATTTCGGATCCATTCAAACAAGTTACCAAGGGAGGGGTTTCATTTCATTCTGCTTTGAATTGCACACAGAATAGTATGTGACAGCTTCTGCCTCGCTCACCTCAGTTTCAGACATTTTAGCTGAGCTTTGCTTTTAGAACAGGCTTGAAATGAGTTAGTATCTTGTGGCTAAAATGGGTCTGAGAGTTTTCTGCTTTGAATATGCTGCAGATGAACAGTGTGACCTACAGTTTTGCTGTCCTCAGTTTCTCTGCATGCAAAAGAGAACAATTGCTAGCTTGCTAACATGCATCAGTGGGACTGTGTGAAGAACACTGCCTTAGTGCAGGAGATCACTTGTCCAGGTGTGTACTTGCTCTTCGAAGCCAGGTACACATGTGGCACTGGAGCTGACTGTATTTTACAAATGAATGCTGTTGGTTGGCACTAAAGAAATAAACCTGACACTGCTTTTGTGGAAACATATGCCAAATCTCCCACTGGTTTCACTAAAAGCTGGATCAGGGTCAGTAGGTTGCTGACAGACCTCTTGCAAGTGAAGACTTCTCCCAGGACTCTTGGACAAAATTAAGCTTTGTGGCTTTTCAAAAGGGGGGTTTGGGGTTGTGGCTTTTTTGTTCTGTTTTGCAATGTAATTGTGTTTCTTCTCGTTTTCTGCCCCACACATGACATTGAAGCTTCTGAGCTGTTTTAAAGTGCTGCTGTCTGATGTTTCACAGATGAGGAATGTGTGCTGTGATTCATCTTGTGTCTTTATTCAACTGGATGGAGTGACATAGCTAAACCTGCTCTTCTCATCATAATACAGCTCCCATCAAACTGCCTTCTCAGAAACTTCAGCTCACTGTTAGCTATTATTCAGAGCCCTGGTTATCCAGGAAAGCCCAGGCTATCTCAGGATTGCTTTGCCATTTGTATAGTCCTTGTTTCTGATGATGACTGTTGTGTGATGCTGAGGAAGAGAGCAGTCTATCCCCTGACATCCATTGTGAACACCCCATTGTGCAATGCCTTTAGAGTTTCTTCTCAATCTGTTTTGAGAACCTTCTGCCCTGAAGCATGAAAGTTGCTTCTCCTTATCTTCACCTGCATTACTCTGGCTGCAGTCATCGGTCATAAAGTTATCTGTTGCCCTTTTCAAATCAGCCCCAATGCTGACTCCTCTGACCTTCCCTCCTGATGAATCCATAGGCTGGATACACTGTTGAAATAAACATTTCTTAAACTTTCCACTAATCAAACTAGGGGACTGTAAATTAAATAACACGATACATTGCTTCGGTTTATTCTCAAATAATATGATGATTAAACCAAACCAGTATCTTCTCCTTATGGATCATATTTTCCACCTCTGCCTCTTCGTTTACATGGAATTTGCTAGACTTCAGTGCTGCTTTTCATTCATGATGATAAAAGGAATAGGATCACTATTCCAAAGTGAATTTCAAAGGACAAAATGTCAACTGAAGTTTAAGCTGAAGCAGAAAGGCTTATCTTTGGATATTCTTGCAAATTTGGGACAAAAGTCTGTGGGGTTTTTTTCCCCTTCTTCCTTTCTTGCTGCTCTGTCAGGATTTTCTATAAGAGAACTTTATTTTTTTTCATGCCATGACTGTGTGTGTGTTACGTGCAGCTTCCTTTTTCTTTTAAGTCTGAAAGGGGTCAGATTAAATATACACCATGAAAAGAGGCTAAAGCAGTTCAAGTAACTGCAGATGGACTGCTTCGGACAGGACTGACTTCAAGCAGCAGGAAGCATCAATTGCAAACAGTAAAGCTCCCAGGGAAAATATGCCAGCAATTTGTCTCATATAACCTTGTGTGTAACCATTGGGTAGGAGATTTTTTATATGCAGTGACTCTCTGTACTTTCTTAACTCAATGTAGCAAAGCAAGACCTCAAATTTTGCCCTTATTTTTCTGACATGCAAGGATAGAAACATGTTCCTTCAGCTTGTAAATGCTAAAAACACTGGGGTCTGAAACCTTTCTGGTATGGGAGGGAGAGAGAAGGGAACTGCAATGTTTAGTTCTTCCTCTTCTTGTGGCTGTTGTGCTCTTTGGTTTTGAATTAACTGGCTGTGTTCTCAGAAGAAAGGCTTGTCTGATGCCCGCCCACCTTTCTGTTAGACACTTGGTGCTGCTCAGACTGCTTTTTGTCTGAAGCTAAAGCAGCAAATTATGGAAAAATACAGAGTGGTATTTCTGTGATGTTTGTTTGTCCCAAAGCAACTCAAGGCATCTAGAAATGTTATGGAGGAATCCCTGCACATACAAGCACATGTGCGTTTCAGACCAGCAGCGATTTCTCACGCTGAGCACAGCCACGAAACAGGAATCCCAAACAGCAGTTTAAGACAGAAAGTAAGGCAGTCCAGCTGTAACCACAGGAGGAAACTTCATCAGACAGAATGTAATCAGCCAAGTTAGAAATTGGCTCTGCTTTACATCTTCTATGTCTGCTGACAGTGCTTTGGGATTATTAATGCCCATAGACTTCTTGATACCTGGACTTCAACCTGAGAAACGACACCACCTGAGTAGTACATTGTCCCTGCAGCACATTACGGGCCAACAGTTCAGCAGTGACTCCAAAGGAAGCCTGGATTGTTTTATCCATCAATACTGCTTCCTGCTGTACCTTGGGGAGATTTGGAGATGTCTCATCCAAGTGATGGGTTGCAACATCCCTGCTTAACATCAGTGGTTTGGCGGGTTTGCTGCAACAGGGAGTTGGGGTCAGGTGCTGCACTTTTATGCTGACCCCTGCAAACCCTTGCAGAACTACTTTCTGTATCTGTCAGAACAGTTTATTTTTAACTGCATCAAATACAATATTAACCAGTTTTTCTGTCAATTTACAAGCTCAGTGTCTGTCAAAGCGAGGTAGTTTGTAATGGATTGCTCTCATCTGCTCCTGGGTATATTCATGTCTTTTTTTTTTGGCCATTGTTATTTATTTGGCCAAATTTTCCTGCAGAAATGTTGATTAGATTTTTACTTTGGAGCCTGTTCAGGAGCCTTTAAGGTATCTAAACTGAATATCCAGAGCACCGGTCAGTTTTTAATGTCTTGGCTTACTGCAGCGTTGCAGGGAGGGAGAGGAAACTGGATGTCAAAGCAGTTACTGCCTCAGGAGCAAGAAGTCCTGTAACAATCCTGTAACCTTCTGAAAAGCTACCTCACAGGCTCACCACCAACTCCACGTGTGTCTGTCTCTACAGGCACTGAAGTTAGGGTAGGCATGAATGAGGGGGCCACCTTGAACAAACACCATCCCTGCAGCATGAGAAAATTGAGTATCTGTTTGTGATCAGGGTCTATTTCAGATGCTGCAGGAAATTCACATTGCCTGGCTACTTCTGTGGGATTATTTATAGTTACAAGATTTTAAAGCAAGCTGGTATATGTGAGAGAATTTCCGGTGTGGTAAGCCACAGTCATTTGTTTGTGCTGGATCCTTGCCAGGAGGCAGTGTACCTCATCATGACAGAAAATGATAGGCATTTGATGTGAATTTCCTGACACAAGAGCTCATTTTGGGAATTATTTCTTTCCAGAGAGGCTTCATTTAGAAACCTTCTGAAGTCTGAAGATGTTGTTTGTTTGGTTTTTTTTCCCAAAGCCCCCTGAAAATGTTTGTATGATTTGTTTCCCCTTCTTAACAAATAAACCTTGTGCACTCACTTCACTGATACGTTTCATTGGGAAACAGATCTGGATATGTAAATATGACTCCAGTGTGTGAGAAGATTGCATGGCTGCGTGGAAGATTTGTACTTAAAGCAGTGTTTTAAGTAAATAAAGAAGATAATCTCATGTGGTGTTTTTTGTAGGAGTGGTCTGTCCTGATTTAGCCAATCAAGTCATTGATCTGTAGCAAAGCGTTGTCCTGACTGTTCTGTGCCTTTTAAAGCAAATTCAGATTAAACTTTCTTCTCTTCATAAGCCTCCAGCCAAGGAAGACTCTTCAGCTTTTTCCCAGAAACTCAAGAAAGTTGCAGAGAAAAGGCAGTTCAGAACTGTGGGCTTCTGAACATAATCCTATTCCCACTGGAAATCCGATAACATTCAGATTAACTTTGTCTCTGGTGGGGATTAAATTTGCAGAGAATCTCAAGATTTTGTGCTAAGATTGGCTCTTGTCTGGGAAGAGCCTTTGCTAACAAATAGCCTGAGACATTTCATATGGACTAGGGGCATTTTTTTTTCCCTATGGCATGCAATTTGTGTTGTTTTACCAGTGCTTGTGAGTGCTACAGTGCAGTTACACTAATAACAAATGACTGTTACCCAATTGGTCCATAACCTCTGCCTGAGATAATAGTGACCTTTGCTGGGGCAGGTTGTCAGGAAAGTTGGGAAGATGCAGCTTCTTCATATATAGTGTCACAGTCCTGTGTTCTCAAAGGTAAAAGACAAACTTTGTGGGCTGTTAAAAATGTTTTTCGCCCTTTCAGGAACTGATGATAAGAGTCTGGAAATGGATTTGTGGTGTATCATAAACACAGGATAGCTTAGAGACTTTATAGTGCTTTTTCAAACCCAGAGTGTGCCTTTGACAGCTGCCATGGTGCCAGATTTCAACATCTGATTACCTCACAGCTTGTGTGAGTGTGGTTTTTTTTCATCTCTCTCCCTTCTCTCTCTTCCCCTTTTTAGCAATCTACAACTACGATGCTGTCAAAGATGTGGAGCTGTCCTTGCAAGTTGGAGACACTGTTCACATTTTGGAGATGTGTGAAGGTAGGTTGCAGATCGTTTCCAAGGACTTTGCAAGTGCGTTTGGAAAATAGAAAGAACAAATTAAATGTCTTTAAAAAAAATAGTACAAACTTCAGATCTGCATTTTCAACTTCTGATATGCCCCAAAAGCACAAAGCCTGCTGTGTAGTGTTTGCTGGATGCACTTGACTTCTAAAACGAGATTAAAAATGCATAAAATACAGAAGCAGGAATTGTATCCACACTGTTCCTGGCAGAGCTTTGTCAAGGTTAAATTTCACTTGTATCTCAAGAAAGCAACATCTCTTTCTGACTGTTCATTCCTGTTTTCAGGAATGTGCTTGCCAGGCCAAGCACTTTTGTAGTCATGTGATGAACTGATGCAGCTGGAAAATAAGAATAACTTCTTTTTAAGTAGCTTTTAACCTGAGTTAGTTCTTTGATCTGTGACAATGGAGGCAATAGATGAAAGAAAAGGAGAGGGCAGGTCTGTTTTAAAAGTGATGTTGGTTTAAGCTGTAATATCACAAACTGGCATTATATGTTTTTAAAAGCCTCCAGGTATGGAGGAGCTTCCAGCCCTTTCTAGGCTCTTTGTCACAATATTTCACTGGGAAGTTATCCTCATAACACCTTAATGTAAAACATCTTGCAGAAAGGAAGACAAAATTCATGTTTTAAGATGAAAATGACACTTGTAGGTCTCATATCTACTTATTAAGCTAGACTGTGTAATGAAGATTTGATATTAGGAATGGAAAATAGCCTTTTAATGACTTTACACCATATACATAGTTACCAATTCATTTGGAAAGCTCTCCAAAATTCAAATACCCTTTCCAGCATACAAATTCAATCATTTTCACCAGCAGCATCAGTTTGACAAAAGTCTCGAGAGCACAAAAGCTCTGTAGTATCTCTGCTGGGAACAGCAAGCTATTTGTTTAGCAATTTGTCCTTAGCCAATTGTTCTCTTTCCACTTCTCTTTGACCTCGACACTGGAACCAGCCACCTGGTTCCTACACGTCAAAGCAGATCATGTTGCTGGTGTAGGTTTTTACACTGATGTGTGTGGCTGTGGTGAGTGTGTTTGGCTGGGGGGAGAGAGAAAAGGGAAAACAAATCCATGTGGAGCAGTACTAACTTATGAACTGGTTTTGCAAAAAAAAAAACACAAGGAAGAGGGAACATCAGGGATGGAAATTGTCCTCAAAAAGAGGATGCCCCATGGACTTCCCAAAATGTTGGGGTGTTTCTTTCTTTTTCTTTAGTTTTCTAAAGCAACATTATTATTTAATCCTAGTGCATGGTCTGTATCCAGCTGTTTAATAGAGACAGTCAAGAACAAGAAATGAATGTGCAAATGGCATCACTGTTTGTTACCTGAATTGCAGTAGATTTGAACTTCAGCCTGGGAAGCCTGACTGGCTGTAACCTGTTGGGGAAAGTGAATGTGCTGTGATTGTTTTCATATGCTGAGCCATCAGCATGACATCCTGACTTATGACTGGGGCACCTAGGAATTACAGCAGTAAAGACAGCCCAAAATTCAAGCCAGGTATTTGTGAATCTAAAGGAAAAGATACAGATTATATCTGAGATGGTAACTGGTCATATTTCCCTCAAATCCCTCTGGTAACTGGTCATATTTCCCTCAAATCCCTCTTAAAAACTCCAAATTCTGATCTTCTGTTTGCTTGAGAGGAAATTCTCTTGACTTATGATCTCTAAAGGTCCCTTCCAGCCCTACCATTCTATGATTCTATTTTTCTTTCTTTTGGGACATCAGCTTTCAGCTTTGTTCCCAGATACCTGAGGGTTGTGTTTGAGAATTAGTGTCCTCACAAGAACCTTTCTCTGTTTCTTCTCATGCTAATGATGCATGCTTACAAATACAACTCCACTCTGATAGAAGAGGGGTTTTGTTCCGCTAATCACTGTTCTTATCTGGATACACAAGTCTCAATTTAGGAAAAAAAAAAAGCTTTCATTTAACCAGGGTGTTGGCTTTACAAGAAGAAAGGCTCAGAGATGCTTCATAAAGTCCTTTTTCTTAGTCCCTGTAAGTTATCCTTGCAGCTCCAAGCTGAGGGCGTTCCTTGGCCTATCAGTAACATTCCTTAGGGAATTAAGGAGGAGCTTTTCAGGAGTGTCCACCAAGGCTCTCATGTAATGGAAATAGCTGTTTGGAAAGATCTTGCTCCTTGCTATTGTTCAGGATGCACAGGAGCATCTTTTGTGAGTTGCCAGAATGTTCTCAGGGCTGTTGCACCAGCACTGGATTCCCACTGTCAGTCATCTAGAACTTACCTCCTTTTGCCTTCTGCTTGAAATCAGCAGGTATCTGTTCCTCAGCTGAGTTCAGTGAAGGCTCTGCGTGTATCAAACAGCCTTTACTTGACAGCTCTTTGTGTTCTGGGATTTTGGCTGGCTCCACACTGTCTGTAAGAATTGAAGTGCACAGTTTGTTCCTTGTTGGTGAGGCAGCAGCATGGAAGCTTGGGCTGGGTTTGGGTGTTAACAATAAATGTTATCTGACTCTCAAGTGGTTGAAAAGCTTTGAGCCATAACACTGATACGGCTAGGACACAGAGGGAGGTATGTGAGAGGCAAGGGGAAATAAGGTGAATTAATCCAGATACAGTTTGGAGCATCCTCTGCTTTGCCACTGACCGCAGTGCTAACGAGCTCTTCAGGTGGAGCATCTGCAGTCAGGTGCTGCTGGTGTACGGTCTAATGGCCTCATAATGAGAAAAAGCACCTTTAAATTGCAAAATCCCATCTCATTTATGCTAGTGCATGCTCTCAGGAACTAGAAGCCAATGTTACAAATGCTGGAAAGTTGGCCAAATTTGAGGTGAGCCTCTGGCATTGCACTCGTGTTAGTAAAGCTTTCTTTTCCCATGCTCTAAAAGAGATGTACTCCCTCCTAAGTCCCAGTTATAATTCCATAGTCTAGCATTTCCTTCAGCCCAGGAAGATGAGCATTGTTGCATACTGCATCTTTGTCCATCTGCCATTAGGTGGATTTGCAGGTGGGGTTTGCATGTAGATGGGGTCTAAATTTGCCTATTCGATGTTTTACTTTGAGACTGGTTTTAAATGCCTTTTGAAATGTCTCAGTTGGACTTCAAACACTCTTTGAAACACTGTGAGGTTGTTCATTACACACGGAGGACACCAGTTTTATTATACATGAAGATCTGGAAGGTACTGTTTTTCTTAGACGTACCTTCCCTTTAAAACAAGTCCACCTATACCCTCTGCAAAGCCTGGTTTTGTTATTTTAAGTGTTTTGCTCATGATAAACTCTGGTAAACTGCAAAGCAGGCTTTTTTTTCCCCTTCTTTCTCTGATTGTCTGTCTGGTTGCCAAAGGGCATGAAGTCCTTGTACAAAATTACTTGTCCACTTGATAATAAGATAAGCAGAGAGTGCTTGTGGCTGCCAAGACTGGGCATTTACTGCAAAACCCAAGAAAAGAAGGAAATTTGCTGTGTCCAGTACTTTGAAGGCTGCTTCAGTGCGGGATTTACTTACTCTGTGGGAATCTGTCCTTGAGTAGTGAGCTGGGGAGGATACAGTTTTGTTCAGGGGAGTCTTTTCTAATCTGCAGTATGTATTATTATTTCCTTGGGAAATAGCCAGGTTGTGGATGAAGTGTGCTCACGTACCATAACTACAGTCCCTTTCTTCTCATGATGAAGATAAGTTTGCATTGAGTTTGCTGGTAGTTTCAGGCTTTTCTCTTTGCTCTGAGGACTGTAGGTGAGTGAAGCAATCTTGTGTGTTACTGCTGTCGGTGCAGTGGTGCCTGTTGTGGGGCTAAGGGGACAGTAGGCTGCAGTGGAAGAGGAGAAAAGACTCTGTGGTTAAGCATGTGACCTGGGATTGCTTCACTGTGTGTTACTTCTCATCACCTAAACTCTTGTAATTTGTAGAACTATTCCTAGATTTTATGACCTTTTTAAGTAGTGCATAAAACCCATGTAATGGAAGGTAAAATGGAGGAAACAAAACCAACCCCCAACTTTGTGACGTTTCTTTGCAAGGCTCAGTCTACTCTTGTGTTGTTAATCAGGCTTCATTTCGAAGGACTGTTGTAGCAGGGCTCCTCAGCTCAAGAGGGACAGGGAACTGCTGGAGAGAGGCCAGTGCAGGGACACCAAGATGATCAGAGGACTGGAACATCTTTCATACGAGNTCTGCAGGGGGTTGGACTGGATGAGCTCTAAAGGTCCCTTCCAACCCTGCCATTCTGTGGTTCTATGAAATGGAGTAAACAATTGACCAAAACTTATTCTCTTTTATAAATGATGGGTGAGATCATTGAAAATTGGAGCAGAATTCTGAACAAGCTGCAGGAGAAGTTTACTGAAATAGTTTTGCATAATAATACACAACATGCTTTTGTGCAATGATTGCAAAATATTTTACAGGAATGTGGTTAATGCCAAGAAGCCATTTAAAATATGAGGAAGCTGTGGTATAGAAAGGCTGAGAGACTGTGTCAAATGGAATTGAAATCACTGTGAAAATGTTCATGTTAAATTCCATGAGCTTTCTATCACACTCTAGATAACTTGTACTTGACCATTCAATTAATTACAACTTAGGTAAAAATAGAACCGAAATCTTCTCATCCCTAATCCAGTACCTTATCCATTGGCCTGTGATCAATGGATAATCTTGTCTTCATCTGCTGGAAGGAATGGAATTTCTTCTTTCCTCCTAATTTACTGCTGGAGTATTGGGGTTTATGGGGTTAGGCTGATTCACTTTCTTATTACTTCAGAAATTGGACAAAACTGTGCTTAAAAAAAACCCCAAACACAACACACCCACAAAACAACCTCCTCAAAAACACCTAAATCAATAAAACATACTCCATGCTCTAATTTATGACTGAGGAGTCTCAGAGCCAAGGTTCTTCCTGGAAGCTTCTCTGCTAAATACATCAATAGATGAAGTAAAAACAAAAAAGGGGAAAAAAAAACAACTCACTCTCACCCCTTCTGGTCTTTGCCTGATTATTCCCTTAAATCCCTTCGCCTTCTTGGTGCTGCTCCCTCTGCCAGTCAGCCGAACATAATCTTCTTGGATCAGTGATGTTGTCTGTCTTGATAGCTCTGAACATCATTCAAGCATTACAGACCATAATCTATACCCTTTGTAAGTGAGGGTGTTAGTACGTGGTAGGAAGAGACACCCTACTGCCCTCCTCTTAGGAACAAACCTCTTAGAGAACAGTGGTGCCTTCACAACGATAGATCTCAGATGAGGAGGGTGGATAGATTTGTGCCCCAGAAAGGTGATGATAATGCCAATGTGTATTTAATGTGTGTTTGGTTACTGTAGAGAGGAAAAAGATACGTATAAATATTTGTGTTTCCCTTTGCCAGGCTGGTACCGAGGCTACACGCTCCGAAATAAAGCGAAGAAGGTAGGATCTCACTTCTCAGCAGCTGTCACTTTTATTTCACACCTTGCCAGACCCCATCTGCTGCTGTGATCTGCAATGCCTCTGCTCTGTTTCTTGTCTCTTAATGTTGTGCAGGTCTCCTGATCATTATATCCTTCATCCTTAGTGATAGAAAGAAATGCTCTTGAGCTGAATGTTTCAGAATCATTAACTGGATCCTCTTCCATCATCAGCACGTGTAATGTAGTTTGAGGTAGCAAAGTGAGCTGTTGCATATCTGCATACACTAGCTCAATGCTTGATTATGATGCTCGTGGACCTGTACGCAGCATTAATTACGTGTAATGGTAAGACCAGAACTTTGATATGACTTGAAAAACATTGCAGAAGTTGTGCATGTGTGGATCTCAAGTCAAACCAAGCTGCTGGAGGTTTGTTAGAGGAGTCTGGAAACTGTGTGGAATCCTGGCACCCCTCATGTGGTGACATCCTTCACAGTCTCCATTTTTCAGGTATAAAGAGGGGAATGAAAAGAAAATGCAAAGCTTGCAGAACTCCTGGGAGGTTTCCCTTAAATAAAGGGAATGTGGGACTGCTGAATTTCTCCAAATGCTGTCACTTGTGAGCTTTTCTAGCTCCAAGGTAGCTTGACAAATGGCTCCATAGCAAAGGCAAATGAGTATGATGGAGAGTTGGCAGGAGTTCACAGTATTTCATGCAGGGAGACGAGTGTCAGTACACTGAAACAAGGAACTGACTTCTCTGAGGTGCTGATATCAACTGTAGTGCTCAAGGGTGCAGCCTGATGCTCCTCACTGTCTTCTTTCCTGTGTTTTTACTCTTTTCCCCTGCTTTCTGTTGAGTGACGTTGTTGTCCTGTTGTATCCTATGGTGTCATTAATGTTATTTCTGTGTTTATTTTTAGGGCATTTTCCCAGCAACATATATCCATTTAAAAGAGGCCACTGTGAAGGACCGAGGGTAGGTTGGTTCTGCTTGACATGTACTTTTAGTAGCAAAAGCATCTGGAATGTTGTTTCATTTAACAGCAAACAAAAACCCAACCTAAGAGCAGTGGTGGTTGTAATGAGTGATACTGGGCCATGTATGCAGCAGGGCACACCACCTGGGCTAGGCTTCTAGTAGAGCACTGTGCACACCAAAGCAATTGTAGGCACAGGGGCAGGAGATGACTGCTTTCAAAAAATAAGCAAGCTCTGCTAGACAACTTAGTAGTGAGGCAAATCAATCAAGCCACATTTAGCTCCTCTGGGGACTCCTGCAAGTCATAACACACTTCTGCTTGCAGCCAAGTAGCCAGCAGGAGTGTGGATTCCTTTCTGTCTTGGAAAACATGTAAGGAAATGACTCCTCATTTGATTCTTAGAGCTGATTCTGTGATGATTATAGTGAGAGGAAAACAGCAGTTGCAAAGGAAGAGAGTTTAGAGAGTACTTGTTAAAAAAAAACCCCCAGCCAACTGTGGCCAAGTTGCCATTGCAAGTGGTGATTGTTCCAAACAATTCCTGTCTGTTCAGCACGTTCCTGGAAGGGATCCATTGAGAAGAACAAAACTGAAGGAAACTAGAAACATTTTTGCATGAAAAATGAATAATGAATGTGCATGAATGTGTTGGGGGAACGAACTGAACAACTCAGGAATGTTGGCAGTGTGTGTGAGTGGATTGTGTGAATATCAGACTCTCTGAAGTTTCCATTTTCATGCTGATCAGAAAAGGATGGTTTCTCATGAGGTTTTAGTCTCAATGTAACACTTCTTTTATATATTTTATCCTTTGTTTGTTTTTTTTTTTTTTTCTATAGACAACATGAAACAGTGATTCCAAGTGAATTGCCCCTTGGACAAGAACTCACTTCAACCCTGAGGGAGTGGGCAGTTATCTGGCACAAGCTGTATGTGGTAAGCTGTCTTCAGTGCTTGATATTTTATTACGTGACCTCAGATGAGAAGAGGCTGGGCTTTTTGCAGGGCACTTGAAGGCTTTGAATAGAATGTTTATGCAGAACTGTAAAACTATCATTACTGCAAAACTGGGTTTGAGAGAGGCTAAAAATGTTCATCTCTGAATGGGATGTGTGATCATAGAACTGCGGGTTGGGCCACACTGCAGTGCTCACTGTGTTTGAGTAAGTGGGTGTTGACACAGCACTGGTGAAGCACTGGCTGGCACAAGTCACACTCAGCATCTTGTCAGCTGATTGGAGCTGTGTATGTGAGTCACAGTTCACTAGTACAATAAAGGTTCCTGCTTTGCCTGACGTGTGTCTGCCCCAAATAAGGGGAAGACACCTTAATTGTGAGAGAAACCGTGATGGGTTTTTTTTTAACACAACCTTTAGCAAGTGTGAACTCTTCTATAAGTATTGTAGGTATTTAAAGAACCAGAATGATTGATCCTCACCCTGGTGTGACTACAGCTCAAACAGGCAAGACAGAGGAAGGATGGGAAGATAATTAGGGTCATGTGTGGTGGGGGGAGAACTTGCCTTGTTAAAAGACACATCATATATTCAGTTCTCAATAAAGCTGGGCAGAGACCTCTCATCTTCTAAATGTGTTTAGTAGCCTGACCATATGATAGTCACCCCAGGAAAGCCAGAAGCCAAAGTTATACGTGAATTTGATGGCTCTACTGAGGTAGGTGCATTCTTGCTCAAAAGAACATAACTGGAGTTCACAATGAATTGCCATCTTTGGAAGGTGATTATTAAGGCACGTTAAAGAGAGTCAGAGTTGGGGTTTTTTTGATTGGTAGTGAGTTCAGCCTGCAGAATATGTGCTTTGAGGCTTTAATTAAGATTACAGAATGGTTTTAAACTAGCTTTAACCATGCAGTTTGCTCAAAGCAAGCTTTCCTATTGAAAATTTCACCAGGCCACAGGTCCTTTCTGTTTGTGTACCATCAACCCACAAGAATTTGTTCCACGCTCTTAATATAACGAGAAGCCTTATGTGACGTTATTACCGTGTGAGAAGAGTTTTGTTCCTGCCTTTTCTTTCCTCAATCACTAAAAGATTCTGAGGCAAGGATCCTATTTTGTTTTAAAAGCAGACATCTTTCATGTTCCTGTGCTTAACCAATATAAGTCTTAAAATAGTCTTGGAAAAATGCTGTGGTTTGAAATGGATCTGAGCTTATTTAGTTTTCCCCTGTAGTATGGATAAGAAAGAAAAGGCTGAAGGAGGAAGGAGGTGTTAAAGAGGAAAAGGAAACACAGGGGACTTTGGCAGCATGTCATTTCACTTCTTTAATCTCTGTGTTTTTCAGCAAGCATTGCAGCAGTGGGGATATCTCCACTGCAAAACAAGTAGAAAAAGGAGTGAGAATTTTAAACTCTGGAGTGAATGGGAGTCAGTGCATGTAAACAGCTGTGGAGATAACTCAGCTTTAGCTAACTGTCCCAACGACATCTGCTCTGTGTTCCCCTGAAAGCTAACATGAGTTACCTTCTCTTTGCAAGTATTTTTATGCAAGCTAAGAACACACTTTTTTCTGTGTTTACTAAATGTATCTCTGATATCCTCCTTATAGGAACTCATATAACCCCTGGCAGCCCCTTTGCCTTTGTCCAAATCTAAAGGAAGATGGCTATTTAAAACTCCCTGTAGATTTGTGTTCCCAGGGGCAAATTATGTGCAGTTTATATCATTTGTGTTCTTTGCAGAGACCAGAATGGGGAAATAATTGAAATGAGTTTCTCTTTCTGCTGTGTTGGAGCAGCTGGGGTTCTCAGTTAAACATTAACAGCTTCGATACAGAGAACTGACACTTGTCAGCTGCTGCCTGAATGTACCAGCAATATACTGGTGGCCAATTCCCACTAGTTGTTGATTGAGATACAGTCAAAAACCTCTCGACAGTCATTTTGGAGCTGTATAACCATAAATGTTGTTTCAGTAGATTAAAGTTTAATGCCCTTTAATTTGCGGCACTGCCCTCTGAAAATGAGCTGCACTCGGTAACTGGCTCCATATGTGGTGGTAATGAGAGGACAAGGCCTGGGCTCCCTTCTGAATGGCATAAACAGTTTAGCTGACACTTTTAAAGGCTTAATTACTTATCATAGTGCTTATTTCTACAATTAGAATAGGTTACCCCATAGTTATCCGTGTTATAATTACAGTGTTAGCCTTGGAGCCTGATAGGAAGGAGGTGTACAGGAGTATGACTAATTTTATTAAGGTGGAGACAGTAAATAGCATGAGAAATATTTCCACTAGTTAAAGATGATAACAGTAGAAATGGCAGGAGGAAACTCTCCACAAAGCAGGTTTTGATGTTGTGTTCTGTCAGTGCTTTGTAATTACTGGTGCTGCATTCATAGCAAAAGATGAAGAGGCAATAACTGCAGCAAACATGAGTGGGTACCTGGGGAGGCAGGGGAGGGGGTGCCTGGGAATCTAGTCTTGTGATCTTTTTAGTGCATTTTTGGACAACCTCTAGTGTGGTAGGTTCTGAGCAACTACTGCTGGGGTAGTGCTTAAAAGCATGGGGTGGGTCAAGACTTGAGTGCTCTGGAGAGCTGATAATCTTCAGCCTTAGTTGCTGATAGACACCAGGCAGGAAGATGATTGTGTTTCCACAGAGCTGCTCTGATTTCTCTGCAGCTCTTGTCTGCATGGCAATGCATGTGTGAGTTACCTGCTTGTAGAATATGAACCTTGAAACATAGCATTGCATACTGGCAGAGAAGTGTCTCAGATAGCACTGCATGTTGTTGTTGTTGTTGTTCCTTTTTTAATGTCATGGTGTTTGAGTGTGTGGAGCAGGATGAGAGAGGAACAGATACGAGCCTGTGTGGGCTTCAGTATTGGTCATCATCATTATGTTTTGCTATCAGCTTTACCCTTTTAAAAGGAAAGTAAGTTTTTGCCTCCAAATTTTGCAATCTAAATGGGTGAAATAATTGGGAAACGTGCCTAAAAATGATTTCCCAAAGAGCCTTTGTATGTTAGGTTGGCTTTCCTGTCTCAACCTCCTAGAATTCAATTGCAGTCACTTAATATCCCTTCTCTGTCCTGAATATAAAAAGCATCCATCATACCAGTTCTGAAGTTCTGGAAAACACCAGAATTCTGCTTTTGTCTGAGTCTCTTTCTGAAATAATGTCCTGAGGAAAAGTTGAAGACCCTGAATCTGAGCCACTTCAACCTTGGCAGTGCAAAGTACTGGAGAATTTGTTACACGGGTCTAATCTTTGTGTCGTGTAGTGCCAGATTCTCAGGTATTGTTACTGAAACACAACATTTATGATAGATTCAGCTGAGGACATTTCAGAAGGCTTCTTGAGGCAGTTCTCAGGCTATCATTAGCTTAAAATTGTCCCTTCTTTCTTGCAGGATAACAAGACAACACAGTTTCGGCATGTCCAACAGCTGATTTACAGCCTGATAGAATGGAGGTCACAGATCCTGTCTGGGACCCTTCCCAAAGATGAGCTGGCTGAGCTCAAGAAGAAAGTCACTGCTAAGATTGACTATGGCAACAGGTAACCTCCAAAGTGTGTGTTGAGGGCAAGGGAGGATCCCAAATCCCAATAAAGGCTCCAGGTGGCTATTAATTACAAGGTAGTGTAAATGAGCAGGCAAGGGGAACACTGAAGCAGGCTGACATTTTTTCCTTGGAAAGGGGATAATTGCAGCTTTCAGTCCCCATCACAAAGTGACTGGCTTGGCAGGTAGGCAGGTAACAGTTGGTTCTTCATATGCCAGCAATCTCCTTGCCTTGGCAGGAAATTTTACCTGTCTTAATTCTGCAGAAATGCTGGCACATGACGGCATTGCCCATGGAGCACAATTTGTGCCTGGCTAGCTGGAGCCAGGACTTGCAAGCTGATGATGAAATAAACTGCTTTATCAGCAACTGAGTAAGATGATTCTCTGTGCCACCAAAACTCCACCTTTCATTGGTTTGTACAGAACAGGGATTGTCTCCAGGACTCATTTATCTGCTTGTCAGACTTGATTCAGGTCAATTAAGAGAAAAGCTCATGGCAAAGAATAATAATCAGCCATCATCTATAAGCTTCACAGACATACATAGCATTTTGTAGATAAATACCCTTAAGCAAGAGCAAAGATGTCATCTTGGAACTGTTGCCTAACAATTTTTATCTTGAATGGGAAAATGGGGGATTAGTTGAAGATGGGAAACCCAGCAGTGTGATTATTAGTAGGAATGCATTGGTGTGCACTGGCTGCACAGTGCAGCCCACAGTTTGATCTGTCATTTGGGCTCTTTCAGTCACTTTTGTGTCTTTTTTTTTTTTGCCTTCTGACCTGTGTGCTATCCAGGATCCTAGGTTTGGACCTGGTTGTGCGAGATGACAATGGGAACATCTTGGACCCAGATGAAACCAGCACAATCTCTCTCTTCAAGGCCCATGAAAGTGCATCCAAAAGGATTGATGAAAGGATCCAGGAAGAGAAGGTACATCTCTTCTCTCTGGCTTTGTTCTCCTCAAATAATTGGTACTTTTGCAGTCCTTTTAAGGATGCTGTGCCCCTTTGGCAGCAGAACTACATTCTTCTGTGGTGTTGATGGAAGGTACTCTCCTTCTTTGCAGTCCCTGCAACAGAATTTGGACCTCCGAGGGCAGCCAATATTCAACACCACACACACATACAGCCTGTATATAAACTTCAAGAACTTTGTCTGCAATATTGGAGAAGATGCTGAGCTGTTAATGAGCCTCTATGATCCTCATCTCTCCAAATTCATCAGGTAAGGGGGTTTGTGAATGAATTAGCAATTTAGTCAGGGCACTCATTCCCATCAAGCCTGCCTCCTGCCTTCACGGAAACGAGTCACTTCAGAATCACTTTGGGACACAGGATTTTGGTAGAGTTTTTCAGATATTCCTAAAGGAGCAAAAAGCTTCTGAGCTTTTGCTAGGTAATAGGGATGTCAAGCATTGATTTCTTGGTTCTTTCACTTTCCTTTACTTGCAGTGAAAATTACTTGGTTCGCTGGGGCAGCAATGGGATGCCCAAAGAGATTGAGAAACTCAATAACCTTCAAGCAGTCTTCACAGTAAGTTATTGTCTTTACATCCTGGAAACTCTTCCTCATGCTGCAGATCTGTGAGTGTTGGGTTCTTTTGCTTTCCCCTTATCGCATGCACCAGGGAAAGGTCATAGGTGGCATTTTAGGGTGTTTTCATGGACACTTAATGGACAGCCTCAGAGGAATGCTGCTGAAAAGTGAGGTTTTGGTACATCAGTCCAAAGCAGTAGTCAAGGTGTATTATTTTACAGTAGCACTGTCAGTGGCTGATGCTCAGCCATGTGTTTCTGAAAACCCTGTTAAGCTCAGTCAGAGCCTCACTGGACTGAAAATCTGGGCTTGAGATCACAGTTGTTTGCTTTTTGGTCCATTGCTTTTGCTAATCCTTTTTTTTTCTGTTGAGAGTTTATTTGCAACAAGATGTTAATGGAAGAGTTACAGATGAATGGAATAACTGCTGAGGAGTAACAAAGGTGGCACAAACTAACTGCCTGGTCATCAGGGATCTAGTACTTTGGCAATTAACATCATTTGGTCTCCTTCCAGTACTGTTTCTGGAAGGTGTGTTATCAAAGAGTAAGAGTATGTTTAAAACTTGCTGTGTGTAAGTCGTTCCTGTAGTTTAGGTTTGGGGTTTTCTTTCCCCTGGGGCTCAAGGATTTCTTTGTATATTTGTGTATAATCAGTCAAACAAGTCCTGCTCTCTCTTGTTGTCTTCTCTTCCATTCATAAAGCAAACTGGTGTAACTCTATTTTAAATCACTTCTAGGATTTAAGCAGTTCAGACTTGATCAGACCAAAAATCAGCTTGGTGTGTCAGATTGTCAGGGTGGGACAGATGGAGCTGAAAGATGGGAAGAAACATACCTGTGGACTCCGGAGGCCCTTTGGAGTGGCAGGTATGGCAAATGCAATCAGTGGAGACAGTAGCAGGGCTCAGAGGAACTAGGAAATGCATGCTCTGTGTCAGCAAAGCCTACTGACCTCTTAGTGTCAGCATCTCTGGCTTCAAAGAGGAGATGCTGATGCTGAGCTGCATATACAAGCCCTTTGGGACCTTTCAGTGAAAGTTCCAGATGAGGATGAAATGCTGTTACTGCTCACTTTTTTTGCTGGAGTTTTTAAAGGAGCCTTGGTGTGTGAGACCTTGAATTCCTGTGATCTCTTGTGAAGAGACTTGCTTGAAATGTGTGGTTCACATTCCAAAAGAAATCAGCATTTGGAATCTGTTTGAAATGCCTGAGTCCCACCTGTGTTGTATCAGAGATGACATCCACATTCACTACCATAAGCTGACTTTACACGTGGACAAGGTGTTTTTAAGAAGGCTGAGTGTTGCTTTCTGTTGCTCTCATGAGTGGCATTTGCTTATTTTGAGCCACTGAAGTTTCCATTCTGATATGGGGAAAACTCTACATTCTTAAGCAATTTGGCAACACTGTGTGATAACTGTGTGTCATTACAGTGATGGACATAACTGATATCATACATGGAAAGGTGGATGATGAGGAAAAGCAACATTTTATTCCATTTCAGCAGTAAGTACTGGACTTCTGAGTTCATCACACATCTGACTTATTTAAAGAAGTTGTCCTTTGGGGAAGGACAAATTTGTATGGGAGCCTGGCAGTGTACCAAGGTCTCTACAAATAGATTGGCTGATGGTACTAGTCAGCTCTTTGAAGATTTTTGTCAGCCCTCTGAAGCCTTATTCTCTTTGGTTTGTGTCAGGATGATAGGCTAAAATGCTTAGAGGGTTTTAGCAATGCAGCTGAACCTGCTATATACCCTTGTCATGTGAGGTAAGGAAGAAGAGCACAGTGCAAAATGATGTTGTGGAGTGTTGGGAGTGTGACCTTCAAAGCTATTAGAGAGTTGATAAGCAAGATTTTCAGAAACACCTGAACAGAGTGACCACAGCTTCTCCTTGTCATTGTACCTTCTGAACTGTCTGCCTCAACTTTCTGGATTACCAGAGGACAATAGGAAAGGAATTTCTCTCTTTCTGGGAAAGAGAAATTCAAGCTCCAACGTGTTTTGCATTTCCATATTGCCACTCAGTCTTGTGTGTTCTGCCTACTATCTAATTGCTCACTTTTTCAGCACGTTAGAGAAACAAAACTGGAGCTTGTTTGGGTAGTCACAGCCATGTTGTTACAGTCCTGAATATAGCAATCCATTTGGTGTAGCCATATGTCAATACAAGGTATTTTCAGGGGAGATTGTGTGGAGTTCTGGGGTTTCTTGATCTCTGCTCTTTCAGGACCTGCAAGGCTGCACAGAAAGGTGTCTTTTCCTTTGCAGAATGTTTCTAATTCTATGGAATCCTTGAAAAATCATTTCTTTCTTTGGGGGGGGAAAAAATAAGTCATCTGGTGGGCAGCCTTCTTCATGCAGAGCACGTGGTGGGTGTCAGTCTGGCTGCTTCCTGGTCTCTGTTGTTCTTCTCAGGATTGCCATGGAAACATACATCAGGCAGAGACAGCTAATCATGTCCCCACTGATAACTTCCCACGTGATCGGAGAAAACGAGCCCCTCACTTCTGTCTTCAACAAAGTCATCGCCGCCAAGGAAGTGAATCATAAAGGGCAAGGTACAGCAGTTGGGCAAGAAGCTGATGTAAAAAGCTGGGACTGGCCAGGGTTCCACCTGCCTAGCAAGGAAAATAAATGGTCTGTGGAAGTCCAGAGATCAAGGCTTATTGGAGTTTGCTATCTTCCCAGAGCCTTCCCTGTAGTGATTGTCACTCCAGCACGTTGGAAGCTAAACAAGAGATAAAACCAGGAGCTGTTCTTACTTGCATGAGAAGAGCTTCTCTAGCTGATGACTTACTTGATGGTGATGTAGTGTTTTGAAGAAAGAACTGTTTGCATGGACATAACATCTTTTAATGTGAACGTGGCCGTTTGAGTATTTTAACTGGCTTTGGGTTTAAGTGCCATGATGCAGGATCCTTCTGCTCTTGCTTGTGTGTCTGGTCTTTGCTCAAACACACTGGCAGATTAATCTCGGAAAGTTTGCATTTGACTTAGGAGAATCTACTTGCCCAGTAAGGTCTCACTCATTAGGGAGATAGAGAACTGGGCAAGTGAGAACCAGGGTGGGAGATTTAAGACATTGATGCATGGAAGTAACATGAAGAAACACCTTTGTGTTGAGCATAGGATGAAAACATGCCATTGAAGCCTTTCTTTTTTCAGTAAATAAGTTTTACCTTTCTCAGGTCTTTGGGTCTCTCTGAAACTGCTTCCTGGTGATCTAGCACAGGTTCAAAAGGACTTTTCCCACCTTGTAGACAGATCAACTGCCGTGGCTCGCAAAATGGGATTCCCTGAGATAATCCTTCCTGGTAGGTCCCTGGATTTAGAGCCAGATGAAGTTCTAGAATTTCCAATACAAAAGCATTTCTTTTTCTTTTAAAGCCATCTGAAAACTGGTTCTCATTGATCTTGAAATTTCCAGCTGATCTCTTTGTTAAAGAAGTGCAAACATAAGCTTTCTTCATTACATAATGACTCTGTTTTTCATTACATAAAGCTCTGTTTAGTCAAAGAAATGTTTTTCGTTGAACAGAGGTCTGACCCTGCTCTGTTTAATCCACTCAAGAGTGGATTCACCCCTACAGAGCTCATGACAAAAAAATAACATCCAGAGGTTTATAAGCCAGGAAAGTGGTAAAAGATCTGAAAAGGTTTTGTGGAATTTGAGGTGAAGATGAAATGCTGATGCTGGGTGTTGTGAATTAGCTGCTATCAGTGAAGGCTAAGAATAAGATAAGGATAAAGTGGTGCCCAAGGATGTTAAATGTTAACTTGAACAACTGTCTGAGGAAAACCAGCTTATTGAGTGCTGTGAATTTTAGGTGATGTTCGAAATGATATCTATGTCACCCTCATACAAGGGGAGTTTGACAAAGGGAAGAAGAAGACTCCTAAGAATGTAGAAGTCACCATGTCTGTACATGATGAAGATGGAAATCTCCAAGAGGTATGGTGGCCTTTGCAGGAGGTCCCAAGGCTGCTCTGTTTGTGAGATGATAGCTTTGGTCTGTAATATCTTATTTAGCCATTGCATGCAAGAACTGTGTGAGAATGATGATGTCGGTGACCAAATTTTACTACTTGCCTTCATTCTAGACCTTAACTCTTATTTTCCCTCTCCTTCTCTTGTCTTTTTGTCCAAAGAAAGCCATCCATCCTGGGGCTGGTTATGAAGGTGTCTCTGAATACAAGTCCGTTGTTTATTACCAAGTCAAGCAGCCTTGCTGGTATGAAACTGTAAAGGTAGGAGCGTGTCATTTACAGTCTGGCTCCCTTGGTGTAGAAAACAGAACTAATTTAGAATCAGTGAGTGCATCAGGAACAGAATGATAGGACAAGGGGCAATGGGTATAAGCTGGAACATAAGAGGTTTCAAAGAAATACAAGGAAGAATTTCTTCACTGTGAGGGTGAGGGAGCCTTGGAAGGGGCTGCCCAGATGGGCTGTGGAGTCTCCTTCTCTGGAGACATTCCAACCCAGCTGGATGAGCTCCTGTGTGCCCTGCTCTGGCAGGGGGGTTGCACTGCGTGAGCTTCTGAGGTCCCTTCCAACCTTTAAGATTCTGTGAGTGTCCTGTCAATTGACTGGAGACAGAGAGTACTGGTGCTGCATTGTGCGTTGTGTTCTCACATGCAGGTGTCCATTGCAATCGAGGAAGTCAGTCGTTGCCATTTGAGGTTCACTTTCCGTCATCGATCGTCACAGGAATGTGAGTATCAGGAAAGAAGGACCTGCAGGACTAGTCTACTCTTCCTACTCTTTTCTGAGTAGCCACCAAAGGTGTGGCACTTGCATTTCTACTTCTTCTCAGTGTTGTGGGTTTTCTTGCAAGGAAAGAAGAAGAATTTCAACTCTTTACAGCCTTAAGAAGGGTTTGGTGCTGCTTTTGTTCTAAACCCAAAATTAGGGAGCATCATGTGAGCCCCCTTGAAAGACTATTGTCAATGCTTTTTGCTTCTCAGTGTATGGAGATGGTTTTAACTTGTTTCAAAGCCTTCACAAAATTCAGTGTGATGTCCAGTGAGCTTCTAATGATCTTCTTATAAAAGGATTTCTAATTAGGTTAATGAAAGGCTAATGAGAAAGTCAGAGCTAGAAATTTACTTCAAAGCCTTGAAACAAGATCAATAATGTGAGAATAAACCCTTGAAAGGTTCTCCAAAAACTTCTCTTAAGGTTACCTGTGAGATGCAGTGACATGGTTCTGCATCTATACCCCACACACAGATTTGCCAAATCCCAACCAAAACAGCTATACAGTTATGTAGGTCCATCTGGCAGCACAATTAACCAGTTGTGTGTCAAGAGATGCTTCAGAGAGGATGTTTTTCTGTGTAGTTGCAGACACCTTGAGGGAAAGACAGAGAGCTCTTCTTACTGTGGATCACAAAGTTTGATAGCTCCATTGCATGAGGGTGTGATGCTGTTAAACAAGCAACTGTATGTAGTTAGGGCTGTGTTATGGATAGTGTAGGGATAGTATAATACAGGCATAAATAAACCCATTCCTAATAATAACAGTTTTTCTTCCTGCTTGCAGCTAGGGATAAGTCTGAGAGAGCTTTTGGCATGGGCTTTGTGAAGCTGATGAATGCAGATGGAACAACTCTGCAAGATGGCAAACACAATTTGATTGTTTATAAGGTAGCTTGGACATTTACAGTCTTCACTTTTGCTTAACTAATCAAAACAACCCTCTTGGCTGACTTTTTTTCCTAACAATGTAACCATCACAATTGCAGAGATGTTTAGTAATTTTTCTAGGGTAATAAGACAGGAATTTTCTTTTAATAAGTCACTCTCAGCTCTACTTGTTTGATTGGGCTTCTGACTGCAGCTACACAAGTCTGTTACATCCTTGTGTGTATGTGTATTGAGCATGTTTTCTCTAACATTAACTACCTAGAGAGCATGCAACAAGCAGGTCTGGTGAGCGCCTGCTTTGGCGGATCAGCGTGTGATGGGATGAGAGACCTTATGCCTTTAATCGCAATAAGTGGGGGAAATTAATGCATGGCAGTAAAGAGCTGCAAAGTGAGAGGTGGTGGGAAACCCTCTTAAACTCTGTGATTTGAATCACTCTGAAAAGAGCTTAGTTCTTGGCAGCATGAGCAACTTCTACTACCTAAAGTTAAAGACCAAACAGATTATGTGAGTAAACAACCAAGACATGAAAAGGACTTTAAAGTCCTCTCTGGGTGTCACTGTATTGGAAAAGTGTCTGCAGATGGGAACTGAAAGAGGTGGGAAGAGGTGTGCTGGGTGTGACATAACCCTTGTCTTTGCTGTGTTCAACCAACAGGGTGATAATAAGAAAATCGAAGATGCTCAATACTATTTAACTCTTCCTTGCACCAAAATGGAGATGGAGGAGAAGGAGTCACCCTCAGGGAAAAACCTGCACAACTTCACACCCAGTAAAGATAGCACAAAAGACAGCTTCCAGATTGCCACTTTGATCTGCTCCACCAAGCTTACCCAGAATGGTAGGTCTTGCATTAGCAGCCCAGCTGGATCATGCTGTATAATTGAAGTAGAGGGCACTTGCTTTATGCAATGTTTAGGGGCATTGCAGCATGTGTGAGCATCGTGTTTTAGCTTCAATCATCCCCTTTTATGTGTCAATGGCAGCTCAATCCCAGCTTCATGTTGGGATCATGTTGCCAGTACAAGCTACAAAGATGTTTACACAGCCACTAGGGACCATGTCACATGAATATTTAATCCAAACTACCAATGTGAAACCAAACAGGTTTGTCAGCCTGTGTAGAAGTGGCTCCCATCAGTGACAGTGTGTCTGTGTTCAGAATCATAAACATTTAAGGTTCATTATCTGTTTTTCTCTGCCTGTTAAGAATATAGCAATTAGAATTGAACTCTTTAGGATGCTGTTAAGCATTAACTCTGCTTTGCACGCTGCCAAAGTGGTCAAAATGAAGCATGATGTGTATATATGTGTGAATGAATACAGTGTGTGCTGGTAACTGATGCTCTGCTCACACCCTGAGTTTGGCCAGTTAGCTGAAGTAAAATGCCATGCTGGTGTGTGTGTGTGTGTGTGTGTGTGAGGACTGGATCTGACATTCATTATCCCATCTGATGTGCAGGTCAAGCACATTTGCATCTTTCTGCCCTCCTGCGTGGGACCCCTGTTTGTGAATGTGCCACTCTGTGTCAAGGCTGTTAAGTTTCACGTGTAGTCTTACATCTGGAGGTAGTAAACACATTTACTTCTGAGGAAGAGATAATGTGCATGGATTTCATTAACATAGATGATGTGTGTGAAACCTGCCAGACTCCTTTGAAAGACTCAGCTTTAGCTTGTAAATGCAATTGAGGTCATGAGATGTCCCAGAGCAGTGATAAACAGCTCTGCAGCTTAACGGCGTTTAGAGAAGGTGGTTCAGTTTCAACTTTAAGAACCATCCTCAAGAGGCTGCTTTAAAGCAAACACAAGCTGTAGTAAGAGAAATCATGCACTCTAAGAAAATTCCAGTCTTAAGATATCTTCTCTTGAGTGAAGGAGAAGCCTGCAAAATTGTCTACTGAATGCCTTGCCTTATCACATGACACCAAGGTTTCCATTTATAGCAAAACACCTTTCTTGCCAAGACAAAAGAACCATCTTAGGATAATATTCTATACATCAGTGTGACTCCTGTAAGCTGATTCTAAAAATAAGCTCTGGTTGTGTGTTGTTCTGCAGCCATTGTCAGCTGGGGTTTTGCAATGTGGTTTATTAATTGCTGACGTTCTGTCTTTCCTAGTTGACCTGCTGGGCTTGTTGAACTGGCGTTCTAACTCTCAGAACATAGCTCACAACTTAAGGAAGCTAATGGAGGTGGAAGGAGGAGAAATTGTAAAGGTATGCCTAGAGATTTGAGTCTCCTTTGTATGCAGACACTTATGTGCTTACTTGATGGTTGAGACGATTGACCTTGAGGGGCTGTAATTACATGGTACCCAAAAGCTCTCTATATAGGCTGGGGGAGTCATTCTAACTGCTGAGTAGCAGAACAAAAGGTTAAAAAAGAACTCTCATGAGTGGAATTCACCAGAATTACAGAAGAGTTTCCAGAATCAGGGAGGCAGTGGTGACTTTTTTTCTCCTGTAGCCTTATGAAACAGAAGACACATTCAAAGTCTAACCTAATTTTCAATAGTGGCTCTGGACCTCCTTTGTGAATAGGGACTTGTTGATCTGGGAACAGAGTGCAGAGGAGGCCCAAAGGGATTACAGTGAGAGTGTTGTGGGGAATAAACCTGAAATGTGAGAAAGAGTCACAGAAAATAGTCTGCTGAAAGATTTAGGGGGTAGGACTTCCTGTGGTTCCCAGTGTGGATCTTTGGGGATTGTGCAAGGTCATGGTTTTACTTCACTGCTAAACAACTCAAGTGCTGTGTCATTGCAAACCAGTCTTTATGTGAAGTGTTATCCCTTAGAACAGTGAGTGTTTAAACTCTATGGACAGAACTAAATGTAGTCAGTAGGTCTGTTGCTGGATGAAAAGGCAATGGAACAGAAAAGTGGGACCGTTAAGAGCTGATAAGTTCTTCATGCTCTAGTGAGGGAGAACAGTGTGATGATCTTGACAAGGATGTGAATGAATACAGCACTAAAATCCCTTTTTCAGTGTTCTGTCATGGACAGCTTTTACAGTTCAACTGGGCTGGGCTAGAAGGGGAAAAATGAGCAGTTGTCTTTTCCTATTTTCCTGTTATCATGTTGTTTTCCATCTAGTTTTTACAAGACACCCTTGATGCACTTTTCAACATAATGATGGAAATGTCAGAAAATGAAACCTATGACTTCCTTGTGTTTGATGCACTGGTGAGTGAGCCTTGTGGATTAAGGCAATTTACAGAAGAGATAAGTTGTATTATTTACCTGAAGCACAAAAGGAAATGATTTGTTCAGGGTCATAATGGTGAAGGATTTGTGGCTGTGGTGGGAATAGAAGATATGCACCCTAAATCCTAGGCCACTACTTAGGCAATAGGGATGACTGGTCCTCTGAAGCTTTATGGAAGGATTGTGATGACTGAGTAAAAGACTTCCCAAGGACTTTTCTGCATCTGTGGAGAGGCTGCTTAGTATGTGTGCATGCAGTAACAAAGCTCTGTGCTTCATAGTGATCAATAAATATGCACTAGATAGTTAGGAAGAAGTGTGAAGTCAGATATATGCAGCTGGCACTGTTTGGAGAGGTGAATACAGGGGGACAGAATGTCCTGGCTCTGATACATATTGCAGTAACAGGACTGAGTGTTTGCTATGAGTATAAATCTACAGAATCTCAAGTTCTAGCTGGAAAAGCATTATTTCTTATCTTTAAATAAGGCCTTCAATAGCTCAGTGCCTGTTTAACCTGTGCTATGATGCTATGTGTGTTACATAAAGACTGAGGGATGCTTCTTCCTGTGTCACTGTTCTTGCCATCAGAAGTAGCTCCCTTGATCTCTAAAGGTTTTCTGTCCAAGCTGCCGTGACCTTCCTTCCCTCTGAGCAAAGATGTAGTTGCACACAGTGTTTAGTCACTCTTAGAATACACTTAACACTCTCTGTAGAGTTAATACTGTGTGAAAAACAGCCAAACAGAACCTATGACCCAGCATAATAAATGACATGCAATTAGAGGCTGAGTTAGAGGCTGTGCAGCTCTCTACATCTGTTTCCTTTGGAATTTTTGACAGGTATTTATTATTTCTTTGATTGGAGACATCAAGTTCCAGCATTTCAACCCTGTACTTGAAACTTACATTTACAAGCACTTCAGTGCAACCCTGGCATATGTGTAAGTATTGGGAACCACAAACTTTCCAGGCTGCCACTCACATGGTGCCTCACGGAGAGTTTAAGTGAACTATGCTAACGTGAGAGGCAGCACAGACAAAGATGAGTGTTCCAACCTCTTCTCTGCTTTCAGGAGAGAAAGAAACCCTGTAATTACCCTTTTTACCCTCTAAAAAGTTTATGGGTTAGGGTTTTTTTTCTTCCTGTAAAGGAAAGACAGTGCTGTCATGGGAAATCCTCTGTCGGACTGTGTGATCCCGGCTTCCTGGACACTTCAGTTTAGGGACAAAGACACAAAGCAAATCAAGAAGCTGGAATTTGTAGACGAATGTATAGACTTAGCTGAGAATTCATGAACTGCTTATGGAAGTCTGGTATCCATTGAAGCCCAAAGTTTTCAGAAGGAAATGGGCTGTGAAGAAGAACCCCTGCCTGTTATTTATTTATTGGATGGTTCTTCCTCTCTGGAATAAGGAAGCTGGACACAGAAACTTAATGGCATCTGTATTTATTCTTTTTTTTTTTTTTCTTTCCCCCTTTCATTTCCAAAGGAAACTTACCAAAGTACTGAACTGTTATGTGGGAAATGCTGATGACTCCAGCAAGACAGAATTGCTGTTTGCTGCTCTGAAAGCCTTGAAGTACCTGTTCCGCTTTATTGTTCAGTCACGGATATTGTACCTGAGGTGAGGCCGAGGTCATTGCCATCCTTACAGTCTCCTTTTGCAAGTCAGTGGAGTTGCTTCCAGTCAGCACCACTGGATGGGATATTCTTCAGCATATCCTCTATCCTTGAATGATTTGAGAGTATCTTTTCTGCCCTTTGCAGCTGGAGAAAATCAGTTTAGAGATTGAAATCCCTAATTTGAAGAGGAGAATTTAGTCACCTGTAGCATGCTGTAAGGAGCATATGATAGTGCTGGAAAGGAACTTGTTATTTATTAAAGTAAAAGGTGGAATGATGCCTCATTTTAAGAAACTGTAAGAAACAAATGCACACACTTACTTTTGAGGTGATGACAACACATTATCCAGTTATGGTCAGTGAGCAGTGGTTTTACTGTAGTCACAAAAACGTGTTTTCAAAGACCTACAGTGAATGTTTGGAATCCTTTCCTCATGTTCATTCTGGCTCTTTTGTCAGAATGAGCCACTCGATTCTTGGAACCCAAGCAGGATTGGATGCAATGGCAGTTGAATAAGTGCAGCATTTTCCCTTGTAACTATTCCATCAGGAAATGACTGCAGAGTCTCCAGTGCCAGTTTTACACTCGTGTCTTTTGTAGGAGGCAATTCCATTAAAATGTTACTCCACAGGATAAAACCATATTTCAGCTGCTATGACACCTTTAGCCTGGATTTATGTGTGGAACTAGCTCTGTCTGTTCTCTGTAGGTTTTATGGGAAGAGTGAAGATGGGGATGAGTTTTACGATGCGATACGCAAGCTGTTCCTCTCCTTCAACGTCCTCATGGACCGGCCTTTGGAAGAGGCTGTCAAGATTAAGGTATGCATAATTTGCAGGAAAAGGTAATGTCTCTTATGAAATCAACTGACACAGTTTGAGGGGGGCATGGCAGAAAAAGGGACAAGCTTTGAGGCATGTAGAAGCCATTCAGATGAGTCACATCACCTCTGAATGTCTGTTTGGATGAACTGTGCGTGATGAGAAAGGAATATTTAAACCCTAAAGTTTATCAAATAAAGACGGGAACTTTGGCTTTCACCCTTCAGCACCTACTAGGGTGAAAGCTAACAACCAGTGAAGACACAATACTGCAGTATGGAAGAAGCTTCAACCAGTAACACCGAGCTTTGAAGGTGGTGGAGATGGAAATGTTAAACTACTGCAAAAGTCAGTGTAATGCTGGGAATGAAAGTAAGGAAAAAACAAATGGTTTAAAAATGTAACTTGGATTTTATACTTGGCTGTTTTTCTGGTGTCAACTGGATTCTGAACCTTCTGGTTATGCTCTGAGAAGCAGAGCAGCCATGCAAAGAGGATGCTACATTGCTAAAGGCAATGAGACTTTTAGCTTGCTCCCTTTATTTCAGTCCTTCTACCCAACATACTTTTCCTCTGTTTGAAGGAAAGATTGATTCTAAACATTTTAATTAGCCCTTGGGTAATTTAAAGCCCAACTTTGATTCTCATGCGGTCAGCAGTTACAGAACATCAGAGAGGGACCTTTAGTTGCTGTTGCACTCAGTTGTCTGGATGCCACACTTACAAAAGCCATACCACTACCTGGGTAACTTACTCTTGTGTATGTGGACATGCTAAAGTATGCAGAACCCTGAGCCAATTTACCTGAGTGGTGCTTTTCATGTCAGTCTATGAGGAGCTTAATCCCTGGAACTGCAGGATGTTTGCAGAAACTAAAGCACTTGGCTCCAAATCCTTCCTCTTTCCCCCTCTTCCGCTCTGTGCTGCAGATGTGTGGTTGCTGGAGGCTCTTTGGATGCAGAGATTTGATCATAAGCCAGTTTTCTACAGGTGTCAGCATATTTGTTCCTGAGAAAAACTACATTTACAGTGTGAGCTAAGGGCATTGTTGTTGAGACTTGACACCCTTTTAGAATGGACAAGCTACCCTAACTCAGTTTCCACGTGTGTTTCACATCCTTGTTTCTCCTTTTTGCTTGCAGGGTGCAGCTTTAAAGTATTTGCCAAGCATCATAAATGATGTCAAACTAGTATTTGATCCTGTTGAGCTCAGGTAACAGTGTGAAGTTTCTTTATCCTCTAAACCCAGCTCATCTTCTTTTGGGAAGGGGAAAAAAGCAGTCACTGTGATGATGACATGATAATGCACATACTGTGCATGAGTTTGAGAGAGTGCTTGCAGGGCTTCAGAGGAAGTCAGCTTAGTTCAAAGGAATTGGTGCATCTCAACTGCTCTTTCTTAGGCACTTTGAGACTACTGAAAACCAGAATTTGAGGGCTGGGGAGTGGTTATGTTGAAGTATTAACTCTAAATAAGTGTTTCTGAGCTAAACCAAAGTGTATGGCCACGGCATGGCCTTGGTCAGGGAAACAAAAGTTGTCTTGATTTAGAAAACTCCCAGCACTCTGTGGATTTCTGTTCTTTGAGGTTCATCACTTTGCCCAGAACCTCCCAACCCTCCTTGTTCTGACACAAATGATTTGCTCTTCAACAGCAGACAAACAGCAAATGTACATGGGATTTAATTTAATGGAGTCTCAGATTGAAATGAGTCATCACTCTTGATGAAAGGGGCATCTGGAAGGATGCTCTCTTGCTGCTGTACATAGCAGTGTTTCACGTTTCAGCAGGGATCTGCTGAAGCTTTGCAAAACTCTGTTTCATTTTGTATGAAAGGAAGTCCAATTATGTTGTACTGGCACTGGAGTGCAGACACTGCTGCCTGTTTATAAGCTGTTGTGATATGTCTAGTGTGTGCTGGGATACAAGCTTCACTTTCAGAGATTTAAGCCTGCAGTTGCTGATTACTATCCATTTTTAGTACGAGTCCTGTGCTAAGTTTCCTAAAAATATGCTTAGGTTCTGTAGTAATGTGCCTGGAGACCACTTAGAATGGTAGGATTGGAAGGGACCTTTAGAGATCATCCTGTCCAGTTGCAGGCAATGTGTCCACATAGTGACAAAACTGCTTGATGGTGCACAGGGCAGGGTAAGTGTAGGATGGAGTCACACAGGGTGGAAATGCTGATTGTCTGCTTGTGCTTTGCCCACCAGTATCCTCTTCAGCAAGTTCATCCAAAGTATTCCCGACAACCAGTTGGTTCGACAGAAGCTGAACTGCATGACCAAGGTAGTCGAGAGTGATCTGTTCAAACAGTCTGGTAAGCAGCAAACTGAAGTCTCTGGGTTCTGCATGGGGCCACACACCTTTAAGGAGGAAAATGTGTTTCAAGTTTAGGTGTCCTTTGCATCAGTCATCAGTGGTAGGTACCCTTAAATCCTTCTTAAGATTTAGGATCCATTCAGGATCCATTTCTTACTGAGAAATATTCCTTGCCATGGAGCAACTGACACTTCCCATGCTGTTCAGTCTTTATACAATGCCTAATGCTGTGGGATCCTGATGGCTTAAGGTGAGAGTATACTCTTTGATGCAACACATGTAACAGTGTTATGTGTGACTCTAGTCTGTTAGTGGTAACTGGAGGGGGTTTAAGCATGTTTTGGTGTCCAAGTTATGAGCAGAAGCCACTTTGTGATGCCTGTGTTACACTGAATGCTGAAGAGCTTCCTGAGACCAACATGATGTGCTGTTTCATTTTTCTCTTTAGAATGCAGAGATGCTCTTCTGCCACTACTAATAGATCAGCTAAGTGGTCAGTTGGATGACAATTCAAACAGACCTGACCACGAAGCCTGCTCACAGCTACTCAGCAATGTCCTTGAAGTCCTGGATCGGAAAGATGTGGTGAGCATGAACTGTCAAGGGTGCAAATTCAGCTCATTTCTTCTTTTGAGAGAACTTATGGCAAAGAAATGTTCTCAGCTCACACTCAAAAGAGTTGCAGAGTCCTGATGGTTACAGAAATTGTGTTGCATTGCATTTCTGTGTAGTTCTTTGAATTTCTCTGCACATAAAGGAGCTGTGAAAGGTTGAATTGGTGGTTATCACTACAGGGCAAAAAGCAATCACCCTCCCTTGTAGGGCCAGTTTATGTTATTCTCAGCTAACTTGGGTCGCTTGTTGAATTATTTGGAGCAAGTCGTTGAAGTATTTGGTTTCTTGTTTTCTCTGCTATGAGGGTAGGGACAATGATGATTATTCAGACAGGAGAATACAGTTACTCACCACATTAGTCAAGGAAATTGCTTCTAAGTTGCTGTGAAAAGAATAGTTAGAACTGAAGAGCTGTTCAGGGAAAACAAAACCAAATCAAAGCACTCCTTTCAGTTTAGCTGTGCCAGGAGGAGCTAATGAAGCTGCTGTAGATAATTACACTTGCTCTCCACCAAGTGTTATACCTACAGTGTTTGAATCGATTGCTTGTGTCTTTTAAACCTCTTTCCTTTGCATCCTCTAATAACAATTAACCACTGTCAGGGAACTCATCTCACCCAGACAGCACTTTATAGAACAGTGTACATAAAGAATGGGCTCTAATTTACCTGATTGAATGTCTCCAGGGGCCCACTGCTGCCCACATCCAGCTGATCATGGAACGCCTGCTACGGAGAATCAACCGCACGGTGATTGGAATGAGCAGACAGTCTCCTCACGTTGTGAGAGCCTTTTACTTGCTTCACTTATTACTTTACCATTTGTTAGAGCAGAATTTATTCTCCTGGGAGATGTCAGTGTGTAGCAGTGGTTTATGAAATCAGCTTTCCGTTTCCTGCAGGGCTTCTGTGCCACTAAAACGTGGCTTTTGGTGCTGTTCCAAGACTAGGTATTAGGATACAAATTGTCCTACTCCAGCAGCAGTTCAAACTGTGTCACAGTTGGCTGTGATGTGAGGTTTCAGTGCAGTTCCTAATACACATGGAGTCTGCTGGAAAAAAAAATGCTCTTGGCTGAACAGGATTAAATGCTGAAGGATGAGGCATCTCTAAGGGGCATTTCTAACTACTGTGTGGCATCTTAGAAGGTGTGAGCAAGTTGGTATGTTTTACTTTGCCCTGTATTTCATGCACAGAAAAGATGGAAAAGTCAAGAGCTGGGCAAACATAATATTAATATTAATATTTCTGGTAACTCTAAGGTCAAGTTAATGGCGTCACCAGTATGTCAGCTGTGAGAGTTACAGTTGGCCATAGTAAATTAGAACATCATAGAATCATTGAAGTTGGAATAGACCCTTAAGGTAAATAAGATTGTGATGAGTGATATTTGACTAGGCAGAACTCTGGAAGCATGTGCCACACTTGGAATATACAGTGCTTCATACAGGAAAATAATCAAGTGTTTTGTTTTTCCTCTTCCAGGGTATTTTTGTGGCCTGTATGACAGCCATCCTGAGGCAGATGGATGATTTCCATTACAACCATTACATCAATACTTTCAAAACCAGGCAGGACATTATTGTAAGTCAGCCTGGCTAGGGAATTAGCTCAGTCCATAAAGAATTACACTCTTCTTCTGAAAGGTCGTTTCAAGTTACTGTATTCAGTTTGGAGTGATTATTCTGAAGTCATCAGCAATGACTTAAAGGCACCTAATGCCACAGCCACTGGGAATATGTTCACATCAGCCCTGCTGGGTATACACAGTAGGTGTTGCTGATTCAGAAGAGCCCAAGAATAGCATTTGTAGCATTGAGTAAAAAGATGTTTAATGACTATTTAAATCTGCAAGTGAAGAGTCAGGAACTAGAGGAGTGAATGAAGATGAAGAGGAAAAGCATTTTCCTCTCTCTGTATGTTTTTATGATCCTGTTCTCTTTATCTAATTCTTTCCTCTCATCTGGAGTTCTAATTAGATGCTTTAGCCTTGCTTTGGTAGGGAGCAATGTGAAAAACTGAGTGCCATTCGTATGTCCAAAGACTTTCAGTACGAAACCAGCTGAAACATTGTGTTTGTTGCTGGCTTGGGTTTGTTTTAGCCCTTTAGAATTGACAACTGTGTTCATGTCTTTCTACAAACTGCTCTGAAAAAGTCAGAACTGAAATAAGTATTTATGCAAGTGCCTGAAGCAATAACACAGCAACTGTGCTGGCTGGTTTTGTCCCTGTACCCCTCATTTTACAACTCAGAAGTGCTTGCTTATTTCAGTACTGGCAAGGGAAGAGCCTTGGAGTTGTGTTCTTGCTGTAAAAGCTAAATCAAAACCCACAAGAAGGTGTTTGTAGGTCATTTTGGATGGCAAGGTGATCTCTTTCCCTGAGCAGCCGGAATTGCTTGCAATCTGTTGAGCAACATAGCCACCTACAGGAGACAGACAGTTCTGTCACTGCTGCATCTGAAGGCCACCGGGCTGCTTTGTCTATAGAGAGCACTCATCATCTAGTTTTAGAATTACTTCTTACATTAATCAACTTTCTGTGAAGGAAGGAAAAAATTCAAGTAGATAGATTCAAGCATCTTCTGGTGTTCATCAAGTAGAGGAGTGAAAAGCAGGGTTCTGTAGAAATACCCGTGAGGAAGAAGGGTGCTAGGAAGGCACATCTGATGGATGTTGGTAGAAGGTAGAGTTTACTGCCATAATTTTATCTGAATATGTTTGTTTGTTTGTTTGCTTTGATATTTCCAGCTCTGGTATTGCACCACTACTTGATGGATTTAACACTGTTAGAAGTTAATTCATATCTTCAAGGTGCCCCATGTCAAGCCCAAACCTTTTCATCAAGCTCTGATATAATAATGCCTGAAGGATTTGTACTGAGGCAGCACCAAATGCCCATTTCTCTCTCCTGCATCGATGGCCTTTGCCAATTCTTTAGAGCAAGCTCTTCAGCTTCTTTTTTTTTTTGCTGGTGATTTTTGCAGGGTGGTGATTTCTCCTGTGACCTTCTTTGTGTCCCTCTCATTTTTGAATGCTAATGTGCTGCCTTTGTAGAGATTAGGATTCAATTAAATGCTCATAGGGGTAGTATTTATATCTGTAGAGACCACAATATAGAGATCAATATCCTTGATGGTATCTCCTTTTCATCTCTCTTCTTCCACTTCCTTTTTTTCTTACTTTACAATTCAACCTCGCCTTGACCAAATCTTAGTGTGATACAGGTTTATCTGGAGCAGTTCAGTGTTTGTACAAAGAGTGTCTTTTCTACAGTAGCATTCTAAACCATGTAACATGTTCATTACCATTTGTTTAACTGTCCTTCTTAAACTGGACCAGAAAAAAGCTGGTTGGGGATGTTACATGATGTTTATAAAAGGTACTGCAGAGGGGTGTTACACTCTTACCATTCACACATTTGGAAACAAGTCCTTCAGTGTTGGGTTTGCTTTTTAATCCAGTTTGTGCAGCAGAACTCCCTCCAATGCAGCTTAATTCAAAACAGCAAAGACAGATTTAATTAAACAGATCAACATGTTCTCTGGAATTATTTCTCCTTCTGTAACTGAATGGATGTGATATCAGAAATCATTCTGGCTTTGGAATACACCTACACAATAAGGGATCCTTCTTAGGAGGTACAGTGCATTGATTGCTGATTGATGCAGTCATTAATCAATGCGATTGCAGGCATTAGCATTTCCCTGTACTTTGATGTGGGTAACAGACTGCCATATTCAACTTGATGGGCCATGGTTTTTATTTTGTCAACAGGACTTCCTGATGGAAACATTCATTATGTTCAAGGACCTGATTGGCAAGAATGTCTATGCAGCTGACTGGATGGTCATGAACATGATGCAAAGCAGGTATATAGTCGTTTCTACTTCAGGTCTTGCTGTTGCTTTGGAGCCTTTCTGGTTTGGAAAGGAAGAGGGACTCACACAAGCAGGCTTGTCACCTTTTATTTGATGTTTTTGTCTCTTCCAGGGTTTTCCTCCGGGCTGTGAACCAATTTACCTCTGTCCTCAATCGCTTCTTCCTGGACCAAGCAAATTTTGAATTCCAGGTGATAGTTCCATTGTTTCTGGATTTTCTTAGGAACCCTAATCCTGAAAGGCAGGAAGAACAAACTAATGCCAGTGGTAACAGATTTGTTGATGTGGAACGTGCCTGTGGAAAATGTCCATAGTCTTTTATAGAAAAGCAGCTGAATGCAGAGCAGGTTTGAGTTCCAGAGATGTGGGTAGTGCAGCAATGAGCTGCAAGCAAATACAACTGTTGCAGGCTTTACAAAGTCAAGCTGAGCAGCGTGCTGACCATAGTTGATCTGCGCTTGACTAGACAGGAACAAAATATTCCATGGATGTCCCCACTGGCACTTGGAAAGTACAAGCTAGAGAGTGAGGAACGTTAAGATGCTGTTTGCTTCTGGCTTGCCTGCTGTAGCTGGGAACACAGACTCATACAGACATATCCATTCAGATACTGGTTGTTGCTTTTGGTTTGTCTTCTATTTTAGACTTGTTTCTCTTCCACAGCTCTGGAGTAACTATTTCCATTTGGCAGTGGCCTTTCTCACTCATGAATCCCTCCAGCTGGAGACCTTCTCTGAAGCCAAGCGCAACAAAATCATCAAGAAGTGAGTTTCCATTTCACAAGTTGCCGGCCCTTTTTGCTTTTGAGAAGCTTCATTCTCACTGTTCAAACATACCCAGCACGATCTTAGAATGAGATGAATCACACCATGGAAGGATTTGATTAATGAATGATGATAAAGGGAGGAGGTGACTAGGACAGATGACAGGTCTCTACACTGTGGATATCTTAAGTCTGCTCAGACAGATCCTGAGTTGTCTGAGCTGAACTTAAGCACTTTGCCAGAAGATTCTTCTCACTGTAAGGTCTGTTGTAGAAGACTTACCATAGTTACCAAAGCAATACCTTATGCAATACCTTAGCCGTTACCTGAGGTAGAGAAGCAAGAATCCTAAAAGCTCTGCAACTTTTCATTCGCCTCTCCTTGCTTTTTCTGTGTTGAAAGTGAAAGCTCTTCAGAGGCATTTATCAGCTTAAAAGTAGTAACTTCTAGTAACTTCACCAAATGCACAAAGACACTGAGCAGCTTCTGCATTTAGCTGGATGCAGGTACCTAAATATCCCTGTAGATCCTGCTGGAGAATTTTAGATCATGTGTAGTAAATATTTGCTATCTTTTCTCTGCAATGACAGCTTTAAGAAGCACCAAATACAACAAAAATCTGGGTAGAATTGCATGAAGCAGCAGGGCTGCAGCTTTATTCTGCTCTCAGGGAGTCTGCAGTCTTCTTTCAGCATGGCACGTGGCCATTCTCCTCCTCTGGGCATTAATGCTGGGCAGGGTGAGGAATAAAAAAGATGAGGTGAACATCTAACAAAAGGGGTGTAATACTGAGGCATTTCTTGGTCTTAGATCTCCAGTATGCAATATAGTCTGAGACAGCTCTTGGTATAAATGTCCAGCATGTTCAGGTTTGTGTGTGATGGTTTTTATAAGGAAGGGGTAACAGATTTTGTGTGTTTGCCATTAAATTTCTTCAGCAGCTTTACAAAGGTCATTTCAATGTGTTGGCCTTTTAAATCTCTTTCTTTCTAATGCTTTTTTTTCTAGGTATGGGGACATGAGGAAAGAAATTGGCTTTAAAATAAGGGATATGTGGTATAATCTGGGTGAGTTCCAGCTCAAGAATTATCTTTATTTAATCTCTCAGACTGGGTTTCAGATCCTTTATTTCTTTATAAAAGCTGCTCATGTTTAATGTAGAGTTCAGCTGGTTTAGAGCACCAAATCTCTTTTACTTTTCATGCGAATGGCTTATGAAGGCAGATCTTTACTCACATTGCTGCCAAGATGATTTCTGAGGTTCCTTGTAAAGGGTATTCTGCCCTATGGAGGACAAGAGGAGAACTTTTCAAAATGCCTGTGTGATTTGCAGTATTACATGGAATTCAGCTATTTCCTTGGATTATTCCTGTGTTTTGGAGCTGTAACACATTAATTCTACCTTAAGTAGCTGTTATCCACGTGAAATAGGTGTTCTCAGCAGCACGTCTGTGTTGGATGGTCTTCACTTTATATGAATAATGTGCTTAAGCATTTGGATAGCCAAATCCTGCTGTTAGGACATACTTGACTTTGTCTTTCTTGCAGGTCCCCATAAAATTAAGTTCATTCCAGCCATGGTAGGCCCAATCCTGGAGGTAACCCTGGTCCCAGAGCCTGAGCTACGGAAAGCCACCATTCCCATCTTCTTCGATATGATGCAATGCGAGTTCAACTTCAGTGGGAACAGAAACTTCCATATGGTAAGGGAGCTTGGTGTCTTCAGCCCAGATGTTGTGCAGTATGCACTGGGCAAGGAGGAGAAGAGGAAATTGAAGCAAAACCACACCAAAGCAAAAAAAAAGGAGTCTCATGCAAAGCAGTCTTTGTGCTGAACACTTTGGGAAGTGATTGTTAAGTGATTTGTGGGAGTCAGGACACATCAATTCTGTCCCTGACTGTAACTTTGCGTATGACTTTGGTAATTAATGAATTGCTCTGTTTTCATAGCTTTCTGCATCTGTAGATGGGTGAATATCCACTTGTAATTCATAGAGCAAACTGGAGACCCTAAATGAGTGCTCTAAAAAGTATATATTTACATATATAATCACTGAAATTTTACCAAGACAGATCTGTATCTGTAAATGTAAGTTACTATAAAGAAAATTGCTGGACAGTTGAGTGTTAGGACTGTGTAGTTGCTGATATAGTGACTAATCCCTCATTAACTTCAAATGTGACATTTGCTAATGCTGGCGCACCTCTGATGGAAAAGAGAACTGTGATACGGACATGATTTCCTTCAGGCTGCATGAGTGAAAGGACAGAGAAGAGAATAGGAGCTGGATCCCTGAGTTGCAAACCTGTGCTAATTTCTCCGTTTACCTTCTATTGCTACTGAGAGAGCACCACAAAGAAGGCAACGAAAAAAGAGGAGCTTTGCTTTTAGTCTGAGGTTGAGTTTTACCTGCAGTTTCTAAGGACTTAGTGTTCTAGCTTTCCTCTGGGAATAACAGACATTAACATCTCAACTGGCAGACAGGGGACACTGTACTTCTGCTCTAGACAGTCTTCTCCCTGGAGATGGGTAGGAGCCATCCATCCAAAAGGCAGCCACCTTGGCATTTCAAACTGTTGTCAAACGTGACGTGCATCTCCCTGAGCACCATCCTCACACCAGCTTAAGCCTCAGCTTCAGTGTGCATGTGGGATCGTTCTTCCCTTGGGGTCATCAGTCTTTGGGGTGGTTGGCCACAGGATGTCAGAGGTTTTTGGATGTGTGTGGCATGGATTTTCCATTCCGGTGCTGTTTGTATACTGGCTACACTTCTAATTGAGACTGTCCTTAACCTCCCTGCACAAAACAGGGTAGATCTTTATAGTTAATCAAACAGGACTTGGTTCTTGCATCATGAGAAGTTGCTTTAATTAATAGTCACAAAGTGTTTGATGATGGCCAGAGTTGTGACTTGCCCTTAACTGATGATACTAATTCAGTTTGTTTAGGGTGGGTGAGTGAACATGTTGTAAGCTGGCTGCTAGAATGCTGTTCCATCCCAGCAAAACTGAACTGCTAACAGACAGGGTAGAAGGGGAAGAATGACTCCAGAGGATGACTTTCCAGTGACTATAGGATGAGAGAGGGAGCACTTGTATTTCCTTGCTCCAGTTTTGTCATTTTTGCCTTCTTACTCTTTTTATTCTGCTCCAACAATGGAAGCATCCTTTAGCTTGGGTTGTAAAACCAGTGTCTGATGGTGTGGCAGTTCAGAAGCACCAGTCACAAGTATTACTCATCTTTGCACCACACTCTTGAGACTTGCTGTGTATTTGATTGTGGGGTGGGGTTTTTTTTGCCTTTTCAGTTTGAAAATGAGTTGATAACCAAACTGGACGAAGAAGTGGAGAGTGGTCGAGGGGATGAACAGTACAAGATTTTGCTGGAGAAACTGTAAGTTTTATGAAGGACATGGAGGCTCTTTTGTTTTACAGCTTAGTTTTTCTAATGCTAAGAAACCCCAATTCATTACTCCAGTGGGCAGGGAGACAGTGCAGTTGGCAGTGATCTGAATGTCATGCAGATATTCTGAGACTGCCTTAAAATGATGCTTTATTCTGCAGCAGCAGCTTGCACAACTACCCTGAACTTGAAGAAAGTCCAGGGGCAGGTGCTGAACTGGCCAAGGGGGTTGTAGGGGAAACGTTTTGGAACAGGGGGCTCAGAGTTAAAGCAAAATCACAGCCCTCTTTTTGGCACCTAGAGCAGAACTGAAGCAACAAGGCACACTCTGACCTGCCTGACTTGGATATCTCAGGTCTGTGGGTGGGAACAGACAATATCTGTTTGAGTGATTTACACTGAAGTTCTACTTGCCACCACAGAGGCTATAACTGAGTATTCCCTCTATGTCTCTGGGTATATCTGCAGCCTCCTGGAGCACTGTCGGAAGCATAAATATCTGTCTGCCTCTGGAGAAGTGTTTGCTTTCCTGGTCAGCAGCCTGCTAGAGAACCTGCTGGACTACAGGACAATCATGCACGATGAGAGCAAGGAGAACCGCATGAGCTGCACTGTCAACGTTCTGGTATGGGGGAAGCTGGGTTTGGATGTGGGTGCTGCTTCACCAACTTGGCTTTTGTGGGTTCTGAAGGATATAGGTTTGAGTTGTTTTTTTTTTTTTAAAGGAGCTGAAGTAATTGTTTATGCCTTTTCTAGTTAAGGATGGGCCCAAATCAGGCTACCAGATCTTGACAGCTATAAAACACAGGAAGATGATCAGTCTGAAATCAAGCCACGTGGCTGATCCTTGCCTACACAGTAATCTGAAGCCCTGAAATACAGGCAGGAAAGAGGACTGGCTGATAGTCTGGGAAATGTCTCTGGTCCACTGCAAAGAGCCTTTGCGACTTTGGACAAGTCACTTGCTCTTTGACTTACCCTTTTTCTGGGGATGATAGTAGCCTCACCTTATGTTGTAGGGATGATTACAGGGATATGTGCAAGTAAGTAGGCAAAAGGACAGCCAAGATCCTTGAAATATCTAAAAGTGATGCTGGAGTTACTTGTCTAGACTTGACTGTTCAGATCTGTGGTGCTTTACATCATAAAAGTCTGACCTTCTGTTCTTGGCAGAATTTTTATAAGGAGAAGAAGCGAGAGGACATTTATATCAGGTAAGCTGCTTCCCTCCTTAAACTTGTGTAGAAGCCTTTGTTTCTCCTAGTGTTATATGCACTGATCCAGGAGTCCCTCACATCAAGTAACATTTGCTTTTCTTCTATATAGGTATCTGTATAAACTCAGGGACCTGCACACAGACTGTGAGAACTTCACAGAGGCAGCCTACACTCTCCTCCTCCATGCAGAGCTGCTCCAGGTATTGCACTAAACCAATTTGAGCTTCTGCTGTCAGGATGTGGGTTTTAAACAAAGTGCAAACAGCTCAGAACAAACAATTCTCTTTTCTTGAATGTGACTTTGCATTAACTATGTTCTAATGGTCAGTACGGAGCTTTCACAGCTTTGCAAATCACACAGCAAATATGTTATTGGCATCAATTTGTTACATACTCTTTGTGACCCAGTGTACTGGGTGAGCTAAGAGAAAATGTCCATGTTTTGGGGCTCACAGTACAGGGATTTTTCCTGCTTCTGTGTGAGCAGTATAAAATGCATTAGCTTAAGCAGTCTTCATTTGGGTTTGTCAGCCTCTTCATGTCTTCCACAGATGAATAAAGGACAAACATTCAGTTAGTGTTTCCACATAAGACCTTAAGCCAAACTCACACCAGTTTTGCAGGTAGAATTAAACGTCTCTTAACACTTTAAAGTGATTATTTTTCAGTACGACTAAAAAGAAATGCACAAGCTCAGATGAATTCTTGAGTTGATTCAAAATGGACTTTCAATGTAGAAAAAATATTGTACAGAACTGAAGCTTTCTGGCTGCTTATATGTGCAGTGGGAAAGCATAATCAGCTGTTTTTTTCTGAGCAGCTGGCTGGAGTGGTTTAAGAAGTTATTGCTTACTGGCTACTTGTTATTCTAACCGTGCTGCTGAGTTGGAGTTGTTTGTGTGTGCATTCCTCGTTGACCTTAGCCAGCTCAACTTATATCACTGCAAAGCTTCCATGCTTTCCCTCTAATATCCCTGCAGAAGGTCAGTCAGTCCACTGTAAGGATTTGTTAATCTGGAAATGCTCCAGTTCTTTCAACTTTGCCTCTTTTCCTCTGTACCAGTGGTCCGAGAAGCCATGTGTCCCTCACCTTCTACAGAGTGACAGCTACTATGTCTACTCACAACAGGAACTCAAGGAAAAGCTCTACCAAGAAATTATCTCCTTCTTTGACAGGGGCAAAGTGAGTGTCTCTGCACTGTTCTTACAGTTCCTTGCTAAATACTTGGCTTGGTGGATGTAGACAGCCAAAGGTTAAAAGCAGCTGTGATGCCATGAGAAGCCTTTGATGCTTAGCCTTGACTCCTTAATAGGGATCACAGTACTGGCATCAGCAGGGCGTATATTTGTCCTGGTGATCTTTGAATCCTTCTGTTTCCTAGTTAGTTGAAGAGATCTGAAAAATGAACCTTGTTCAAAGGACTGGGAAGAAAACTGAAGGTGTCTTCCTTCCTTTTTCTGAGTGATGGCTATTGCCAAGGTTTTTTGCATGCAGCAAGCATGGCTCATCTGGCCGATACTAGACTTGTGTTAGTTGCACTTTGGGTAGATGGTTCTACCAGGGCTAAACTGAAAGAAACCCAAAGAAAACTGATGCAGAGGAGGAAGTATCAGTGTAGGAAGAGACCACCTTTGCTGTTCAGACAGATTCTCCCACCTCTTTGTGCCTCAGTTTTTCCTATCAGGAGTAACAATAGAAACCTTGCTTTGTAAATCACTTTCAGATCCACAAATCAAAAGAGCTGTGTGACTATAGTAATTACTACCAAAAATGTACAGCATGGAGTCTAAGGGAAAGTTGGCAGTGCATTAAAGTACTGCCTGAATTAAAATCAGCTGAAGTCTTTGTTTACCTATCTGTGGTGATGAATGCTTTTAACTGAGCCTTTTCTTTTTCTTGTGCTCTTCTTCCTCCAACTGCCTCACTTCACCCTCTGTGGAGATGTGGGAAAAAGCCATTCAGCTAAGCAAAGAGTTGGCTGACATGTATGAAAACAAGGTCTTTGATTATGAGGGACTTGGTAATCTCCTGGTAAGACCTTTTTTTTCCTCCGTTTTCAACAGGCTGCTGACTGCTTAATTCAGTGTTGTTGGGCAGGATAAGCTTAAAATACATTTACGTCGAAGGCAAACAAATTGTCATAACCCCCATGGTTTTGTAAAGCATCACATTAGAAGAATGTTTCCATGATTTGTTTTTCAAAGTGTGTGGTTTTTTACCTTGTAATTAGCATGACAATACTGTGTGCAGATGTTTAGCCTTCTTGATGTTCCATCAAGTAAGGTAACACTTGCATGGTGTATTTTCAGGCTCCATAAATCTCATCCCCTTATTTCCATGGTAAAACTACTGTGTCTGAATCCAGTGTAGAGACATCTTGGTTCTGAATTATGTTGTTTTTAGTGGTTAAAGATGTAAGCAGATGGTCTCTTATTTTTTTTCATATTAGAATCATCTGCCCAGTTTTCTTTCTGCCAGTTCTCTGACATTTGTCACCATTTGTGTCTGCTCAGTTTCAGAACATATTTGGTTTTAATTTGTGTCGCAGTAGTTAAGGATTTGGAGTATCCTCCTGGAATCCTAAAGAACATGGCATTGTCCTCATGTCTGCAGACCAGGAAATTAAGATGATTCTGGCCCAGACAAACCAAATATTTAACCAAGTAAATGGATAAGTAGGAGATACTGTATTAAAAACACCCAAACCCCAAACAGTTGTAGAAGTATTCTGGAGGGGAGAACTAATACATCAGGAATTGTCAGTGGGAACGGGAGCTACAGCTTGGAAATCAGCTTGAATAGTCCACCATGAAAATGCTGGTGACTTCTTCTTTTTCAGAAAAAAAGAGCTACTTTTTATGAGAACATCATGAAGGCAATGAGGCCTCAGCCAGAGTACTTCGCTGTTGGATACTACGGACAGGGTTTCCCTTCTTTCCTCCGGGTAAGAATCCTTCAGCACTCAAATTCTTAAGTGGTGGATGCCCTAAGAGTCACAACTTTTGCAGAGCTTCCAAGCAAATTCAGATGCCAAAGTCCTTTTCCTTTGAATGACACTGAGAGGTCTAATCCCTTTCAGTATTTCAAAGCATTTCAGTGTGTAAAAAGAGAGAGGAGACCAAATTTGTTGTGTTACCGGCTTTAATAAAGTTAGTCTGTTGCAAAAGGGTTTGTTAGATGATGGAAACCTCTTTCTCATTGCTTTGTTTACTGTTAATTCTCTTATTCTTCTGCTACCCACAGAATAAGATCTTTATCTACCGTGGCAAAGAGTATGAACGAAGGGAGGACTTCAACCTGAAGCTATTGACCCAGTTTCCTAGTGCTGAGAAGATGACCAGCACTGCCTCACCAGGAGAAGAGATCAAGTCTTCTCCTAAACAGTGTATCTTTTGATTCCAATGCATTTTGACACATTCCAGACCTACCTCTTTCCTAGAATAACAGTATTGGTAAACAATAATAATCAAGGAATGTACTGCTCCAGGGGGCTTTGGAGGCAGGCACTGGGAGTGGAATTAAGACTATCCAGAATTGCAACAGTGAACTTCAACGTAGTGAAAAAGAGAGAGACAGCATGATATTGTCAGAGTTAAATAAGCTGCTGTAGGGATGAAACCTGAACAGATTGCAGGTCAGGATTTCCTGTGCCTCCTTCTCACGCATGTGGTGCTGACTGCTGTAGTGTGGGTATGACCCAGTTTGGTGTTTGTAGGTGAAAGAGGTAAAATACAGGCAGTGAAAATGGGATTTAAAGAAAATGGAAATGTAGTCTCTCCTTGGCGCAGTTAACCAGTGCTTATGAAGTGGCTGTTGGCTTGGGTTTTTTCCCCTAGAAGTCACTCTGTAAGAAGTGATTATTTCTAGGCTTAAAATCCTCTTCCTTTTAATTTTGAGTGTGACCAAGTGCAACCTAGAGAAGATGCTTCAGATTCTTGTATGCGACTTCCAGTCAATAGCAAGTGTGCCTCTGGAAGGTATACATCAGTAAAAAACAAGTTACTGGGCTTCTAGCCTGTGTTACACGGGCCAGACTAGAGAAACTGATGGTCCATTTTGGCCTTAGTGTGTGTGCAAAAGCACAGCTCAAGCAGTGATACCAGATGCTTCCCTTGCAACAAGACTGCCAAGCACTAAATCCACATAGGAAATTAAAATCCATTCAAGACCAGACTTGGTATCAAAAAAATGCCTTTTCTATTGCTGCTTTGTTTCAGCTACTTCCTTTGCATCTGTTTGTGTTTGTTCTCGTTCTTTTGGCTCGAGATGAACCTGAACTTGCAAAATTTGGATCCAGATCTGAACTCTTCCAAAAGTTTGGGGGTGTTTTGGTTCCGGGTCTTTGGCATAGCCCCATTATAAAGGGGAGCAGCTGCATAGCTTGGATTTGGTACAGGTTCTTCTCAGACTCTTACAAACACCTACTGAAAAGATGAAGAGTTTTGAGTGCCCAAATCACTGTTATGTTAGGCAGAGGCTGATGGTTCTGTGGTTTGTTTTAATTTCATGCTTTTTTAACCTCCTTTGTCACAGGCTGGTTTTTACTTTTTGCTTAGAATCTGTTTCCTTGCCTTTTGATGAGAAAATGCCGTGTTCCTCCTTTGATTGTTTCATAATGGTGTGCTGTTATGAATAGTGTGCTGTCTCAGGGAATGCCTACACACTTCACCAGCTTAGTCCTCCACCAGTTCTCAACTAGAAGCTGTATAGCATGCTTAGCATGGCAAGAAGCCCAAGCTAATAAGCTCTCCTGAGAGAAAGAATATATTAACTTGGGCTCAGTACTTGATGTAAAAACTTGTGGTTTTGGGTTCAGATTTGGCTAGAAGTCAGCTGGCTTTTCAATGCAGGCAGAATGATCTTGCTTTTGCCTTCAAAATACTGCTTAAAACTACTCTGAGTGAAGCAAAGGATATATGAGGCTACTCTACCCACCAGTAAAACGTTGCTACTTCAATTGGCAGGTGGTTCACAGAAATAATCTATTAATCTGGGTCAAAATGTTTATGCTGCTCTCCCAGACAGATTTTTACTTCTGTAAAGCTTTTTACTACAATCTTCAAAATAAGTGTATGTAGGAAGAGCATTATGAGCTGTTTGCTTGGGGATACTGTTAACTTCTCTTAAATCTCTCTCGTGGTTCACAGTTGCAAAAGTTGAAGATGAAGGAGCTATTGGCTGATGAAAATCAACCTGCTTTCTTCAGCTGGCTTCATTGATTTAAAAAGTGGTGATCCTTCCACTGTGCTGGAAGAATCTGACAATTAACTGTGGGGTGGAATGGAGCAAGAGAAGACGGATGAATCCAGTACACACCTAGTAGGGAATCTTGTTTTCCTGTCCCCAAACTAGAACTCGGTAGCTCTCAACCTTCCCAAGCATTTCACCAGGGAACTTCAAGAGTTGGAAGCATTTGTTACAGCCCTTATCTCCTCAGGTTTCTAGTTCATGAGTAGCATATAAACTACAAGAAACAGCACAATGTTTGTGATTGTTGATGAACTAATAAGTGTTTTTCTGCAAACGTGACAAGAGCACAGGGAATTGCTGAGAAGTCTGACATTTGATGAAAACAGGAAGGCTATTTCTCTCTCTTCTGTTTTCCCTAAAGGATTCCTGGTTTTTCATCCTTAACTGTAGCTGCTCAGATGTGCAGTGCTTTATTGTGAAGCCTGTGATGAATCTGCCACCTAATTATAAAGATAAACCTGTTCCTGAGCAGATCTTAAAGTAATTTTCTTTTCCTTTTCCTTGAACGTTTCCTATGTGGTTTTTCTCTCAAGTAGCCCAGGACACAGGCCTTTGTGTCCTGTGTAAACCTGTTTTACAGTTTAGTTTAAATTTGATTGGTTTTGAGAGGAAATTGAGAAATACTTGCATAAGGAGGATGGGAGGTGAGAAATCTCACCATTGACTCTTCTACTTTCTAGCTACTACAGAGCAAACGAAGTGCAGCAGTTCACTCACTCCCGACCGGTCAGGAAAGGAGAAAAAGATCCAGACAACGAGTTTGCTGTGAGTCTTTTGCTTTTGATACCAGTTGGCTTGAATGTCTGTGCTATGAGAAGATGATTCTGTGTATTTAGTTATTTGTTAGTGGCATTTTAAACGACACTGACACAGGTTTGGGGTTTTTTTTTCCCCTCCACCTGTGGCAATGGAGTTTCCCTGTCAAAATGTGGGAGAGGCTGCACTTCACATTGCAATCTTTATATAAAGCCAATGTTATGATGTCCAGGGGCTCCATAGCTGAAGATGTAACATACAAAAATCCTTAATTTAGGATCCATGACTACTGTGCAGCTGCAGCTTCCTGCAGAGTACAGCTGGGTGTCTGGGACATTGTGATTGATGTTAGGCATCCTTAAGGAGGCCAGCCTCTAACCATGAAAGATCAATTCAATTTCAGGCCAGCTTCTAAGATTTGCAGTGGAGAGTGAGCCCTGGGTGTAGTATAACAGTGTGTTTCCTTGCTACCTACGGGGCAGACTGTTGCTCATGTGTAGTAGTTGGGCACATTGCATATAACTCTGGCTAAACATGCCACAATCACAGATGGACACCTAGTCCTGGAAGCCTGGCTCCGTGCTCTACTGCAGAAGAGAACTGAAATGCAAGACCAGTATTTCGCTTACACATTGGAATTTCTCCTTTCTAGAATATGTGGATAGAAAGGACAACCTACACGACAGCATATTCATTTCCAGGCATCCTCAAGTGGTTTGAAGTCAAACAGATCACAACGGTGAGTTCTGAGTCTGATCCTCCTCCAGTCTTTCATGACTCTTACCACAGTTAGGACTACTGATCTTTCCTGATTTGGAAGTGGCACATCAATAACTTCTGCTGCAGACAAAAGCAATTGTGTATCTCTCCTTTGATGTGCTTGTCTTTTTATGCCATGCTGCAGACAGCTCTACTCAAAGGAGCAGAGTTATGTTGACTGCAGAATGCTTAGGAGAGTGATTACTCCTGTAACATACTCCACAGTCAGCAGCCAAGTCCTAAACTATTGTTCCTTCAAGTTAAGGTTTAAGATCATTCTTGCATTCATCTCTTAATGGCAAGCTACTTGGCACAGGGGGTTCCAAATCTTCTGCTGCCATTCATAGACAAGCAGTTCCTTAACTTCATATTCAGTGGAGGTGAATGAAGGCTTATTTTGGTTCTTCTTTCCATCAGGAAGAGATCAGCCCCTTGGAGAATGCTATAGAAACTATGGAGCTAACCAATGAGAAAATTAGCAACATTGTCCAGCAGCACATCTGGGACCAGAGTCTTCCTGTGCATCCTCTCTCTATGCTCCTGAATGGGATTGTGGACCCAGCAGTCATGGGAGGATATGCCAACTATGAAAAGGTCTTTTTCACATTTATTTGTAGCTGAGTCTGTTTGAACTGTGCGGTCCTGGAGACCTGAATTGGAACATAGGAGATTCATGTTCAATTTTCAGCTGTTACTCAGACACAGCACATTCAGTAGCTGTGTCTGTGTGGTCAGAGCTCGAAGAGGAGAAAAGAATCAAGGTATTTCCACTAGACTGCAAGGTGGAAAACCTCCACATCTTTAGTGTTTAGTTAGTGCAGTGTATTGCCACAGAGATGAAAGATCCAGCTCTTTTTGGGCCTCATTTCCAGTGGTGATAACAACATGATCCTACCTCATGGGAATAGTGAGATGCTTGGTCAGCCTGACAAACAGTGCAAGTAGCAAAGGACGTAAGAGGCAGCTTCCTCCATTGCATTACCATAGACTGATATGGCAAAGGAGGATTTCTCTTCCCAGCAGGTAATCTGTCTTCAGACTCTTGCAGCAAATAGCACATATTTCAGGGAAAAAAAGAAGCAATATTTCCTATCCAGTTGTATTCGGTTGACTTCAGTTGAACCATGTACATTCTTGCTTGTTTTTGGTGATGTTTAACTGAACCTCTTTATATTCCAGTACCTAATAATGATATTCCCAGCACAAAATAGAGTGCTCATTTCCATAAACTGAATGGATGGTGCTAAAACATGTAACTCCTCTCAGATGTGTTCCAGTCACTTGGAAATACAGTGCAGAAGTTAGATGGGAAAGGTTCTGATTTATCTGGGGTCTGACTCTGCTGGTTTCAGAGGAGCTGCATGCTTTGCCAGGGCTGAATCTGGCCCTAAATCCTCCCATTTTATGAATTAAGGTTGACATAAAGTTTAGAATTACGAAAATGGGCAAGCAGTTAAAACTAGGAAACATAAAGTATCTGCAACCACATCTGGAAATACTCATTTCTGCTTCATATTTTCCTATTTCAACTGCAGAGCAGGACAGAACATTTGGCTTTTGTGGGCGGCTAAAACCTTGCATTTTAATTGTTCCATTGTAGCCAAAAGCCAAAGTCTGTGTTTTGAACATGCACTTTCTTCTTGCAATAATTAAACACTTTCAAGAAAAACCCCCTGGGATGTACCCAGCAGTCCTTTCCCAGGCTAACCTCCTCTTGACATCAGCCTTTTTTTCAGAGTCATACCACTAGGCCTATAAACACTTAAGACATAGAGTCCAGTTAATAGAACACAGGACTAAGAAGTATATGCAGAGGCTGAAATAGATCAGGGATGCGTTTTAAAACCAAATGAAAAATTAATAGAGGGTTTTATTGAGGAGAAAAGCAAAACTCAATTCTTCTGACCAGGAATTGTGATGCATTTCACCATAAGGCACTGGAACACATCGTGTGAATTGATTGGCACAGTGTTACGGCTTCAGTCCAGGAAAGTGTGCTTGTGTTTGTTTAACTTCAAGCTGATACCAGATTCTGTTGATTAAAGGTAAACACATAAGGAATGTAGACTTAAGGTGCTTTGTTGAATCAAACTGTGGGTCAAAATCTCAACACAGCCTTTTTTTTTTGTTCCTACTGGATCTTCATAACAAACCCCATGTGAAAATGTTGTACTTCAGGGCTTCAATTGTAGAGCTTCAGGAAATTGCAGGCAGGAGATGCCCTGTTCGCTTTTCGGCAGCTGAGGTGGTTTGCAGGTCATTGTGTACTGTAGGTCACTGAATGCTAAAAATGAAAGAGGCTTTTTGAAGTGAGAACTCGAGAAACTGAGTCCGCTGCTCACATTTGAGTGACAAGTAATGTAACCTTGGCTATTCAAATCATTACTGTGCTATGAGGAGGCAATTGGAATTGAAGAAGCCAACTCTGGTGAGGTAACATTTTGTATGTATCTGTGTTTCACTGAAAAAGTGGCAATTGAAAAGCAAAAAAGCTTTAAAAACAATACCCATGGTTCTTTGTCCCACAGTTTTGTGTCAAGGGACTGGCACCATTTGATTTTCCCCATGAGGAATAATGGCAATGAATTACTTTTATGGTACAGGAATCTTTCACTCAGAGTTAACTATGAAAGAAATGCAGTGTTTGTATCATCTTCCCTCTTGGATTTCAGGCTTTTTTCACAGAGAAGTATCTTCAAGAACATCCTGAAGATCAAGATAAAATTGAGCTGCTGAAGTACCTGATTGCTCTGCAGGTATGGGATTGGGAAGGAGGTGGATGTGCTATGTGCAAGGGCAGATGTTTTCCCAAGTCCAATTGTTACCAGTTTCCACATCACAGAGCCCAGTTGAAGAGTTAAACTTCCCCCACTATTACACAGCTTTGGGGGCTAAGAAGTGATACTCCAACATTTAACATGCCTTATTTGCAAAGCTGAATGTGGAATCTGGGTGTATTTTTGCATCGTTACCTCTGCAAACTCTAAGCATGGTGATTTAAATCCTTTGAGTGTATTTGTGGTGTGTAACATGCACAGAAAACTCCCTCCCAGAACAGGAGAGCTGATTTTTGTCCTTTTGTAGCTTGATTTTTGTTCCTCCTTTCAGATGCCACTGTTGGCAGAAGGGATCAGGATCCACGGTGAGAAGCTGACAGAACAGCTGAAGCCTCTGCATGACAGACTGACAGCCTGTTTCAAAGAGCTGAAGAAGAAGGTGGAGAAGCAGTATGGTGTGATAACTTTGGTAAGTGTACCTGGTTCTTTAGTGTTTTGCCTTGAAGAAACCCAGCTCATCCCTTTCCCACCTGGGTTAGTGTTAAGTGACTTCTCACGAGCGTGTTTGTCTGCAGCCTCCCTCCCTCACCGAGAGGAAACAAAGCAGGTCAGGCTCTGTTGTGTTGCCCTACATCATGTCTTCCACGCTGAGACGACTCTCTGTCACATCTGTGGCATCTTCTGTGGTCTCCACATCTTCCACATCATCTGACAGCACTTCTTCCAGACCGGGTTCAGATGGGTGAGTCATCAGCCCTTACACATGATTTCCAGCAGTGGGGATATGCCTCTGGCAGAATTACTCCTAAAGATTTATTCCTTACACAACAGCAGTACCTGTGCATTGAAGATTTGAAATGGAGACCAATGATGTTGTTCCATTTTACAGATAGGGAGTTTAAAGCACAGCCAGGGTATAGTTCTGGGAATTGAACCCATGATTGTCTGTCTCTGGAGTCCCAATTATCTGCAAGATACTAAAGAGATGAAGGCAGTGCTTTTCAGGTGCATGCTGTTTCTGTTTCCCAGGAATGCTGGAAAGCAGAGGTGTAAGATACTGCATAGTAATTTAGTTTGATGTGGTCTGCATAGAGGTGCATAGTCATATGGTACCTGGACCACCTGCCCTGTTTGCAGCTGCATAGGTGGTGTTAAAAGGAGCTGCTACACCTAGAAACGTGTCCTGATGTCACTTTTCTGCACATCTAGTTTTCATCTGAGATAACTCAAGGTCTCACAGCATACTCAATGGCAGAGTTCTGCATAAAAAGCAGCTTTGGCTCCCTTTGCAAATACATCACACTTTATCTTGTATGTAAGACACAGTGCTCAGAATCGCTGGGTTACTTCGAGAGCACAAAACCCACTGACAGTTCCACAGTCATAACTCAGTTTTTCACAACAGTCTTCTATGCAAACCAAGAGAGCACAGCTTTTTAACAGTGCTTTAAATGTCTGATGGACTAATGCTTCATGGTTTGTTTTTCACTCTTTTGGTGTGGGCCACAGATCTATTCTGGAGCCTCTTTTGGAGAGAAGAATCTCAACAGCTTCCAGAGCTGAGGAACCACCCGTAAGAGATGATGCTGATAACAGGATTAGCAAAATGAAACGGAAGGACTGGAGTATTAGCAAGTCTCAGGTTATTGTAGAGAAGGAGCCAGAAATGGAACTGACATCCAAAATGGTAAAAATAATTATAGTCATAACAGCAATAATAAAATCCCCAGCAGGAGGTTTCAATGTTTCCATTGCTTTCAGCCTCCCTTGTCATTGGGAACTTCATTAACCAGTGGGAGGGGTTCAAATACCAAAAGCCTTGGTCATCTGAGTAGTTCCTGCTCTTTTTCATTTGGAAAACTTGTGTCAAAGACCAAACTGCAGTTTGGCTTTAAGGTACAAACTGGAAGCATGTGGCACTGATGTTTCAACTAGGTGCTCAGTACCCTTATTTCTTGTAAGAGCAGAGGGCTGTGTGATGCACTCAGCACCATGTAGAATTGTTCTGGTTCTGTTTGGAGCAAGCAGCCACTGCCAGCCCTCTCAGACATCCAGCTGGCAAGCCAGATGTTCAGCTGCTATCAGTCAGCACCACTGCACAAATCAAATGTACTGCAAGGTGAAGGTCAGTTTGATAGATTGGGGAATTGAAAAAGGATGGTCTGGTAGTTACGGCACCAGCTTGGGACTTGGAAAAACTGGTTCTTCCAGTTTATACTCTGTTCCAGACCTCCTGTGTGAGGATAGGAGAGGAAATAAAGAGAATCTGTACCCCCACAAGAGGGTTGTGATTGAGGGTATATAATGGAGGCTTGGGCATTAAGGTTAACAGTAGGATTCAGAATGATCACCTAACACAAACAGAGACGTTTCAGCCCAAAAGTGGAGTTGGGGTATTATCCTGATTTATGCAAAAAAAGGGACATCAGAGAGAATGCAAGAAGCACTTAAGTTGGTGGCTCAGTGATGCTAATCTGACTTAACATGGGCTGTGTAAATAAAGGGAAATAGAACAACTTGTTTTTTCACATTCTCTCCCAAGATCTCAGCGGAATCTGGCAGGAACAGGTTATGCTGCTATATAGTCAGGAATTCTCTTAAAAACTGAGTGATGCTGTCAGCACTGGGGTGTCTGCAGAGCAGAGTTATTAAAGAGGGAACTGTGGTTCCAGAATCATGTCATTTGGTATTGACAGGCTTTCCACTCGAGGAAAAGCTGAGGTGGTAAATGCTAGTGGTTCAGGAGGCTTGGCCTTCTGCCTCTGGGAGAGCTGCAGTTGAATTAAATGGGTTTAACCCACAAACTGTGATGTCAGCTGCTGATCACTTAAAGTAAAACCAGAAGGGGAAAAGATCTGGGAGAAAGCCTGTTTGTATTGCCCAGTTTGCTGGGACAGTTAGGCTTGTTTGTCCAAGACACTGCCTTACAGAGAGCTGAACGATACAAAACAGAACATCCACCCTCTCCTGCCTTAGCTCAGAGGGCAGGTTACGTGTGTGATCAGCTTACTGAAGCAAATGAGCAGAGAAAAAGTAGAGAGAAAGCTGGTTTTTATAGCTGGTCTGTTCCAGAGCTGCAAAGTGCAGCACAAGAATTGGACAGTCTGATTTGAGTAGCTCTTGACTAAAAGAAGCTGCTTTTGGAGCCAGAAAGCCAGAGGGAACCAAAGGCTTGCTGTAATCCAGCAGCTTTGGTCTTTATGAGGCTTTATATTCACTGTACCCTAATGTGTGGTCCCTTCTGTGCAGTGAGAAATACTGAACTGCTCAATAATGGAGAATTGAGTTCTAAAAGTGAGTTTAATTACATGTATAAGTGACAGCCTTGTCTATAAAGCTATAATATTTAAAAGGACTGTAATATTTGTGCACCAGACCCTTGGGACCGTGTTCAGATGGCTTCATGATCTGAGTGAAGAGCACAGAGGACACACATGGCACTGGAAAAAAAACTGGAACAACATCTCCTGAGTCCCAAATGCAAGGGATTTGTTCTGTAAACCCTGAAATGGACTTTTTTCACAGCCCTGAGAAGCTGGCTGGTACTAGCAGTCCTGAGGTGCACTCGGAATATCATCTTTTTACGTTCTTGGAAAGACTTGGTTCACCCAAGTGCTATTCAAAGGCAGCATTTTTCAGCTTGATGTCTCCCCTTCTTAGCTGATACCCTAAAGTCATTAAAAACAGTTTTGTAGCTACCCAGTTACTAAAGTCCCTCAGAAAACTGGATGTGTCACAGGAGCAGAGTGTCTGCCTTTTGACATGGCTTAGCCAGTGCAGTGGTTTCACTTGATGTTTCACCTGGATGCACATTTCATTCTCTCTCATGCATGGCTTTTCTGGACCATGCTGATGCCTTTGTGACAGGTCTGATTTTGATATGTGTGCAGCAACCTTACTGACTTCTAAAGGTTTTCTTTTACCCTTTTGTTTTCACCCAGGGCATGTCAGGAAAAGCACAAAGACCAAAGAGTCTTCAACTAGGAGACAACAGACTGACTTTGCTTCAGGGTTCTTCACTCCAGCAATCAACACCTTGCAGCCCACCACCAATCACTCCCAAAACCCCAAGAACTCAGAGTAAGTTTTATTACAGAGCAGTTGCCATATCCTACAAGGCAGTACCTGCAGTAGGAGGAATTGCTATGTATTTGCTGAGGTAACCTCACTAAAGAGGGAAAGAGGAACTGCTCTGAAGTAGTTCACAGAAAGAGACTCTGGGCTGTTCATGTTTGGACATGTTTTTGTCAGATAACAGAGTCTGGCAGTGTTATCAAAGGCACTACAACCATACTTGTGACTTTACATATCACTTGTTAAAATTAGTATACCAGGTGAATTCCAGAGAACCTTTTTTTCTTTTCTGTTTCTTTCTTGTTTTCTCCTGTTCTGACTTGTGGGAAGGGATATTAAACCTCAAGGTGAACATCACAAGCAATCAATGGAGCTGCTTGTAAATGCATCAAGTCAGGTGCTACAGCACATATTAGAGGGATATCTCCTGTGAATTCACTGGCTTGGACTGCATCAGTCCAGCATGGCATTTTTGATGCCTCTGTGGGTAAATTTTCTTTGTTAATTAGTTAACAGTAACTCCCATCACGTGGTGAGAAGTTGCTCTGCTGCTTAGAAACTCAGCTGATAGATGTTACACCTGAAAGGGAAGGGATTTAAGTTGAAGAATTAGCAAAATGGGTAATTCGCACAGTCACATATCCAAGAAGCTCTGTGGTTAATTCTGAAGCAACATGTAAATATGGCTAAAGGTAAAAACATAAATGTAGTGTTACCACTGACAACTTCTTTGCTTGCCAGTGCATTTCTCACTCTGCTGCTCTCTTTTTACACACAAGTTCCCATGTAGGACCTGACTGTCCTTCCTCTTACATGGGTATAAATTGAGAATCCAGTGTAGATAATGAACTAAACTAGCACAAAACTGTCATGGGAGGAATCAAACCAAACAATACATAAGAGTAGGGGGACAAGGTGAGGAGACAAGCAGAAAAACAAATGCAGGAGTACTGTATGGAAAATATCTGTGGAAGAAATGTGAAACCTCACTCCTCTAGTTAGCAGGCAGTTTTAATTGCCATCACAGTAGCAGGACCAGCTTCCCAGGAATTCTTCTGAAGTTTGGGTACTTATCTACTCCATCAACTGGAGTTAAAATCAAAGTGAATTCTCAGGTTGAGGCCCAGGCTGAAAGGAAACCCCAGTGAACATTGCAGATGTGATAATGGATTCAGTTTGCTGTTCTCTCAGGCATGCATTTTTCACATACACTTAGATTCAGATGAAGATGGAACTCTTCTGGGCATTTTGAGCTTAAGGGAGATGCAGCTGTGACTCAGGTTTAGCTAAAGTTTAGCTCTGCTAAAGCAAAGAGCTGTTAGCAGCACGAAAGCACAAGATATCAAATGAATCTTCCTTAAAATGCTCTATGGCCAATCCCGTTCCCTGCTCCTTTTCCACCCACTTTAATGTCTTTTCTCCTTGTTGGCTCTAGGTTTTCCCTCATTGCAAGCTGATGGATTGGCAACTGTTAACTTACAGAGCACACCACCCCCACCTCCTCCCAAAAGCAAACCCTATGAGAACATCAACTCAAGGAGTTCAGTGGAGGTAAGGAAATGAGAACTGACTTTTTTTTTTTTTGGAGAACAGCTTTAGAGAAAGAGACACCAGTGGAAAATTCCAAGCTGCTCTTAGGGTGATTCTACTTGAAACCTGTCTAATGCTTTTACTGCTTCACTCCTTGAAACCACAGAAGAACAGAAAAGAGGGTTTTTTGGCTTCCATAGAATCCCATCAAGTGCAGTCTCTCAAATGGGAGCTGTGTGATCTTTGCATGGGAGTGGGAAGGTACATTGAAAACAAACAAGCACAGTGATCAACATGTTTCAAGCACAGAATCAGTGTGAAATAGCTGAGTGAGCTGCCTGTGGAAAAGGAGGGAAAAAAATCACACATGTTCAGAAATCAAAAATGTCTCCTTTTGAGCCTTCAGCTCAGGAGAATGTTTTGTCAAGGTCTATGTCCTCACAGCAGCCTGTATTTTACCACCATCTCAGCCAAAGCCTTTTTCTGAGTTCCATGAAGTTGATTTCCTTCTAGAAATGTCAAATTGCAATTGCTTACCAACATGCAGCAACAGAAAGCAACCTTTTGTAACTGAGAGGGGTGGATGTCTTCTCCAGTCCAGTTGGCCAGAGCATTCACCTTCATGAGATCAACTGGAATTTGACCAAAAAGAATGTAAAGAATGATCCCATTTACAATCATCATAGAATGGTAGGGTTGGAAAGGACCTGTAGAGATCATCTAGTCCAACCCCCTGCAGCCGCAGGTTCACCTAGGTCAGGTCACATAGGAACGTGTCCAGGCAGGTCTTGAAGACCTCCAAGGATGGAGCCTCCACAACCCCTCTGGGCAGCCTGTAACCTCTGACAGCCTATGTTACCTCAGACAGCCTAGGAAGACAACAGACCAGTGAATTCTGTTAGAGAGGGATGTGACACTGGTATAAAGCCTTGAAACATAGGATAAATAGGTTTTGTACTTTGCCCTTCACTTGCTCAGAGTTGATTGTGCTTCCGAAAAGGGCAACACAGCAGCTGTAGGTGGCACGAATGGCGGAAATATGGCAGCTCTGGGGATGCTGTGGGAGTCACTGGTTGAAGAGGATTAATAAAAGAGCCTCCTTCCCTTGAGTCTTGTAAGAAAACTAATTACTAACATGTTCTGGCTTGCAACATTGACCTTGGCTTGCAGCCAAATGGAAAGGATTTGAAAGTCTGTGAAGAAGAGAGAGATTGTGGAAGGATTTTCTGGAGGGTTTTGTTGCTTTCGGTGGTGGTGTAAAGTTGATTCTGTTTTCCTTCAGTTAAAATAGTCCTGATATCTTGGCAATTTCAGTTAAGCAAGAGGTGAGCTGCTTGTTCACCTGGCACTTTCACATCTTGTTTACCGGATGCCCCTTAAAACAAGCAGAGAACCAACTTGAAAGGACTTACTAGTGCACTTCATGCAAGAACAAGAAGCACCTCAGTGCTGGCTGGGAAGGCTGTGGCTTGCTTTTAGAGCTCTGCTTGCCACCATTCTATGGAGTTTGTTTCACAATTCTGAATTTGAAGCATTTTACAGCCTTTTGGCCTCTACTTGGTGCAACTCATCAAGCCAGCATGATAAAAATAGTTAAATACTGAAACCCTGAAGTGAGTTCATTGGCATTTTACTGATGAAACAAAGGGCAGACAGCTGTGAAAGGCTGCAGGTCAGAAGCAACTACTGTATATATGCCAGAACCAAAGACTTGGTTCTGAAAGGAACATCAAGTAGTACACAGGAGCTTTTGGATTTCTTGTTTGACAAAGCAAAATGTTTTAACTTGCAGGTAATTAGTTCTCTTTCTGTGTTATCTACTCCAGGTTGCTCCACCACTACCCAGCAGAAGGGAAGCCAAACCTCCCCCCCCACCCCCCAAAGCCAGAAAATCCAGCGTTGTTTCTTCAGAGCAAGGACTTCAGTGAGGATCTTCACTCCCTGCTGCAACAGCAAGCACCTACAGTGAAGTGGCTGCTTTCTTTCTACTGATATCCTGGGACTCTCTGACCTTAAAGACTACTGATCTCACCTGCCATTCCACTCATTCCCCTTGGAATGGAGTTTTCTTTGGGAAATACCAAAAGGAACTGTCATTGTCACTATTCCCTAACCGCTGCTTTACCTTCCCAGTACTGAGGAGACACTAATCACATGCAGGAGAAGTTGCCTTGCTGGAATTGTTGTGTGTAAATCTGACCCAGTAGGGATTTGCACCAAGTAAACCACCCCAGTCTGAGTCCTGCAGTATTTTCACAGGAGTTCATCACAGCTGTACTTGGCCCCCAGCCCCTCCTGTGGCACAGCCAAGCTTTGATCTGCGTGAAGGAAACAGATCCCAGCCAGTGCTGAGCTGTGAAATGTGTCAGCTCCTGAGATGTCAGGTGTTGGTGTGTGATGTGCAGTCTCCTAAGAGTCTTGATTGCAGGCAGAGACCTGAGCATTGTTAGAGGAGTAAGAAGTCTGTTTTTTTCTCTGCTAGTCAACGTATGTATTTAAGATGAAGTGCAGATATTCTGCCTTCCAGCATCTCTGCTCGAGCAGTGGCAGTTGCTCACTCCCAATGGAGAGTTCAGGTTCACCAGTACTGTGTGAGAATTTCACTCCTGATTCCGGTTTTTAGCACTACAGAGCAGTTGTTACTCCTCCATGAACATGTCACCTTCTTGCTTTGTGCTTGCGCCTGGGACTTGGGACAATATTTCCTCTTTGTGCTTTTTAAGGGGACGTAGAAAGTTGCTTCTCTGCTGTGAGAACAGAAGCTGCATTGATCACCAACATTGTCCTGGTACCAGCAGCTTTGAGAGGATGGGGTGTGCAAAACTGGTTGTACATCCTGACCTCAGACACAAAGTGTGATAGTTACTGTAACCTCTGCTTTGGCTGGGCAAATTCACAGCAATATGAAGAATTCTTCTTGTTTTCCTGCACCCATCTGTGGCGGTGCTTGCACTTTGGTTATAGCCTCCCTTGATCTAGGTTTTGAACAGCCACTAGACTTAAAGGAGACATTTAGATCCGGGGTGTATATGAGAGACTTGACAATTAACCTCCTAATTTCCTGTTACTTGGATTACTCCAGCTCTCTGCAGCTTTTCTTTCCTTGGAGGGTGGGATAATCTGCTCAGTTTTAGTTAGTTATTCCCTGCTCTGGATGTCAGCCTCAGTCTTTCTATTTGTACAGAGGAAAAAATGACATCATCTTGGGGTTTAATGGTTTCAAATTCACGTGACCCATGCAGAAGACGACTCTTGCACACTGTTGGAATAGCCTGTACTCACCGTTGCACAGTGACCAAAGGTTCCACACAATTCTCATTGTTATTTATGGACCAGATGGGCTTGAGACTCAGCATTCATGTGCCTGAAATCTTACTGGGTAAAAATCAGGACATCACCATTTGTGGTTAATATTCTTAATGCTGGCAGGTCCATTTTGCACCTTTCAGGGCTTCTTGTCTCTGGGCTCTGGCTGAAGGGCTGCACCCCTGAAGCTTCAGTAACACTTCAGCCAGCAGTTTAAAACTCTTACAGTGTATTTGTGCTCTGTTCTAATCTTAGAAGGTCTGGATGGCTCCAAAGATAGTAACAGCGTCCCTTTGTTTTTGCTGTGGGGAGCAGGACTGTCCTAAACTGCGTGTTTCAGCACTAATGCATTGTGTTTTCTTGTCACAGTTTTCTTGTCACGCTACATAATTGAAACTGTCTTTGTATATCCCCCCCAAATCTGCAGCTGCCTGATGGTGCCACATTCCCAGCAGCTGAAAAGCCAGTGAAGTTGGGGTTTTTCTTGGCTTAGGAGAAATATTCTCCTGTCACATTCAGAGCTTCTTAAAGCTCATCCTAAAGAAAGACCACCTGAGGAATTTGGACCCCAGTTTATTTCTGAACCTACCCAAAGCTTGTGGCTTGTTTGGGTTTCCTCTCTGTTGGTGAAGGTTCTGTCCTTAGGCTCTCTCTTCCAGAAAATAATTTGCTTGTTAATTGTGACTATAATTTCACTTCTGATTATCTGATAGAAGATGGGGAAAGACACAAAAACCCCTGGTGAGGGTGTTGCTCACAGTAGTAAACACAAATACTGTTGGGTTGGGGGTTTTTGCAGGCTGCTGCATCATTCTTCTGCTCATAGGACTTAAATATCCTCACCTTCTTGAAGTTAATGAAAGCTTTTCTCAGCAAAGCCTTTCTCGGGGGTTAAAAACTAAACCCAGTGATGACACCCTGGGGGTTTTGTTGTTGTTCAGACTGCCTGAAGTAGTCTTTTCTTTTATTCTTGCATTCCTTTGGCTTCAGTATGACTCCAGTTAAAGAAACCTGCTGAAGCTTGAGTTTGCTTTGCTTCCTGCATGGCTCTGAAACAGCTTGCTTCCATCAAAGGCTCATATTGGATTCACATCACAAAACAGGTTGGAGATGTTTTGGAACTTGCACTGCAGTCACATCACATCCATCTGCAGCCGTGTTTGCTGTGGTGCACACACAACTGTCTTCTGGGCTGTTGCCTCCTCAGGGGAAATCTTTGAAGCCTTTTTGGACAACTTGACCATGGTTCATCCCCTCTCTCTGGTGCGTTGTAGGACTTGTCAGCTCTACATTATGTTCTTGGGCAGAGATGCTGCTTGACTTGAAAACCACAGGGTTTTCTTGTCTTTCTGGGTTTTTTTGTCTACTCCTTCCTCTTCTCCTAACCACTTGTCTTCCTTCTGCTGCACACATGAACTGAAGGACCCTCTGGAACTTTTGAACAAGAACTTTTTGACATCAGTGAGAATTTTGCTTCAGGCGGAACAGCAGGATGTGGTCTGAATTGTAGAAAAGCACATATTTACACCACCTATTGTTAATTCAGTGCCTTTCCCCATTGTACATCTGCCAGTTGCCTCATTCTTAGGTACATTTCCTTCTCAGAGCAGGTTTGCTTGGACTCCTTTGGTAAGTCAGCAGAAACAAAGGAGACACTGCTGGAATCCCAGCTAATGATTTGTCTGTCCTGGGTAAACAGATTTGGGTATTATAGTTCCACATGACTTTGAGCCTTGTTTGATCTGCTTTAATAACTTATAGAGGGACCTCATGAATTCAGCAGGCTTTTGTTTCCTGGAGGAGGGAAGTAGTCCATGCAGAAAAACCTCAGTGGAGGAACTTTGTATGTTGATCTTTGACTTCTACTAAAGAGCCAGCTCCTTAAGAAGCAGTGAGGATACTTTGTCCCTACATGCTCTGCCTTGCAATTGCCCTGGCTCACCTGGCAGCTTCCTTAAAGTTTATCTTGGTTACTGTCCATATAGTTCAGGTTTTGCTTCTTGTTGCCTTTATTGTCTGGCCAGTCAGAGACTGATGCAGCTGAGGCATCACCCTAACTGGAAGGAAAGGAAGAGCTGATGCCTAAAGAGCACAGAGCAAGATTGCTTTTCCTGAGGTATTTTAAACCTTCTCATTGGCAAATTTCCATGCCAGGAAAGGGTTTAAGGTTTGGGGGCTTTTAAACTTCTCAGCATTACTTCTGTTGGAAGAGTCTGAAGTGCTGTAAACTCTTCTCCTTTTGGCAAACTGAACTCACAAACAGGCATTCAGCTCTCTCACTGCATTGCTGACTGTGGTGTGTGAGGAGGTTGGTTCTTAGCTGATACAAGTCAGCAGAGTTTGCTTGGAGGTACAAGATGGCATTTGTGTACTGTGCCTACATGATTTAGGGCTTTGTGCCAGGTTTAGAGGAGAAAAAAAAGCATTGTCTTCTGAGTGTCAGATTTTAAAGGGCAGTTGGGCATTTTAAGTGTGTGAATAAACACAGAGCCTGACTGGTTTTAATTAAGTGGAATTATGAGATGTGTCCCCAGACCTGGGATTTATTTATTGCTTTTGAAGTGTTCTGCTCTGTTCTATGGTACCTGCCTGACTTAAGTTCTCAGATGTAATTTTCAGAGCCAATTTAAGGTCTCACTGCTTCATGTCCAAAACCAGAATCATCTTTCCATGTTATTTAGAAATGTCATCTCATGTCTTTTAAACTAGAGGCCAAGTAGGAGAACAATCCGTGATGATATCACCTCTGCATACCAGCAATGAAAGCAAACAGCAGCTTTTCTACCCAATTCATAGCTGTGAATAAAACAAATCTCCCAAGTTCGATGTCCAGTCTGCAGAGAAGACAAAATCTGATCCCATTTCAGAGCCAGGCTGTTCAAAGCTAGTGATACATTTCAAGCCTTTGAGGATTTTCCTTTGGAGGAATCAGCTCAACACTTGTTTTTCTGGAGCTTTTAATTAAAATTTGTCATGTTGTGGTAAATTCCTTTAAAAAAAAAAAAAATGTTACAGGCTCTAATCCACATCAGGGGAAGAGAGAAGCAGACAGCTTTCCATTGCAGTAGATGACTGGATTAGGAAAGGACACCGATTCCAGTGAGAACAGCTCTGTGATCTGCAGTAGCAGCAAACACCCCCAATGTATAGGCAGCGGCTTTTGAGAACGTGCCTCTAATAACCTTCCCACTCTGCAGCCCAGCCTGTGCTCCACAGATGAACAGGGAGTGAGACTGGCAGTGCTAATGCTCACGTTGCCTCTCCTTTATTTATTTTTATAACTGTAAATGGAAAGAAGAAGTTGGAATTTATCTGTAATTTAATCCTTTTTTTTTAATGTAGTGAAAACATTCCTGACCCATCACTGCTGCCTTCTGTCAAGTTGTTCTTCTAATGGAATGTTTACTGTTGCAGACCAAATGATCTAGTGGATCAGGGTGAGCTTTTCCTGGGACTACATCAGAAAGAAAAAGTAAACAAATAGTGTGATTGCATCGATTTCCTGGCAGGACAACAGGAGCTCTTGCAAAAGCACAAGAGCTTCACCTAATTCTGCTCCTGGTAATGTGAAAGCACCTTTAGGACAGTGTGCTGGGCACTGTGGAGAGCAGAACAAGGAGTCTAGAGGTGCTTAAGAGGTGAAAAACATCTGTTTATGCTGTATTGGTCTGACTGTTTGGGTTTAAGGCTGCCATGGAGATCCCTGGATCCATGGAGATCCCTGACTGCATACTTTGAACCTGTTTTTTTCACATGCATGGTCTGAAGTATTCATATTTCTTTCTAAACAGAGGTGTGAGTCCTCAGCTCTGAAATTCAGCCCTGGTACACATGGAATTAGTTGATGTAGTTTATCATTGTTGCTATTATAAAGGTTTAATGACATGAGAAACCTTGGGACATGTTTATCTTGAATTCAGAAGAATATGGCTGTTGTGTAACTTGGTTTTGTGAGTGGTTTGAGATCCTGGATGTGATGCTAGTTACAAAACCCCTCTCTGCAGACTGCAACCACCTTCCGTCTTGTTTCTGTCCCCTCTTTCTTTTAGTCCTCTGCAACTGAATCACCAAAACTACAGCTTTTAAAGTGGCTCTGAAGAAAGAGTTAGGAGCTAAGATTTCCCAAGGGAGCCTGCATCTTTCTGGGTAAATGACACATGAATCACTGAGTCTATAAAGCAAGGTGTATAAATTTCCATGTTTTTAAAACTATGTTGACTGTTGTAAAGCTTGTAAATACCTTTTTAAAAAATAAATGTAGTTTTTATGAGTGAACCAGTAAAAAAAACCAAAGAGCCTATAGAAGTTTTTCATTCATGGGCCACTGAAGTGGGAATGGAGTTACATTCCAGCAGCATGTTCTCCAGTTTTAACCAAATTGTGTTACTATTTTATCCAGAGAATGATGTCAGACAGTGCCTTTGCCCAGCCATTGTCTGTACATGAGAAACAAAAGCTGTCATATCCTAGTCTTCCTTGCAGGAGACAAAGCAGACCCCATGCTGCCAGGTCTCTACCCCTGGACTGGAATGTTTGCTCTTTTACATACGAGCTACTAATCAAGACAACAATTTTCTACTATTGAAGTGCGACTTCAGAGTATTTATTCCCACAATGCAGACTAAGCAAAGGTCTTTGGAAGAGGAGTTGATTTTAACATAGCTTTGAACTTGTGTTCTGGGTCCAGAGTTCATTTGGGCTTCGTGGATTTAAATCTTCTTTCCTCTGCCCTCTTCTTCCATCAGACTTTCCTGTAAACACACATCATCCACATTTAAAGAGAACAAATGACTTTGATGGATTTTTAAAGCCTGGTCAGATGCTAAAACACTGATATTATGGTGTCCTTTGGATGGAGTGTTAGAGTGACCTGAATGTGACCCAACATGATTTCTCCGCCACCTGCCCATGGATCTGATCATGCAGTATAGTGTAACTGGTGCTTAGAATGGCCCTTTTCATCCCTAAGAGCATGACCAAGGTTACATCTGTTAACAGGCCCAGCACTGCAGCAGTTCTTGAAGTGCAACCCAGCAGCTGTTGCTCACAACACTTCGACAGCAGTTTAGGACAAGAAGCATGAACTTGCACAAAGAGTTGGTATGCAGAATGTCTCTGGCAGCTTAAGCAGTTGGCCAGGAGACCAGAGAACAAGCAAGCTGTGCTTGCAGAAGCATTACAGGGCTGTTACAGAGTGGCACAGTTGCCCTGTTATCATTCTCTCTGTTACCTTAGTACTGTTCCAATGTAAACCGTGTTCCTGTGGCACATCCTGCTGGATCTGGTCTCCTTGGACTACTCATTTATGCTCTTACCTCAGAGCAGAAAGCTTGAGGAGTTTTGGATAAATGCAGTGTCTATGTTACTTTTATCCCTGTATATCCTAGCTAGGTGTATTTTTTTTTTTCTTTGTGCTCACTACCAGCTTCTCCAGGACATCATGATGATAGTTGGAGAGGTCTCCCTGGGGTGGACAATTCCAGACACTTCCCAGCTCATTGCATAATCCTATAGCAACTCCAGAGATGTGTTATGTTGGAAAAGCTGCATCTGGAAAAAAACTGAGTTTGTTTTCAGTGCCATGAGGCAGCCAGCAATAAGAAGGCCACATAGTCCAGACTATGCTATGGAATAAGGTATCCAAACTATGTGTTTGATGCAGAGGCTTAGGACTTTTTACACTTATGGGTGAGGTTACCAGCACTTTCTGAGCAAGCTTAAGAATGTGATGGGTGGGGAGGGATGTGGGTTGTGCCTTCAGCTCTGCAAAAAAGGCCAAGTTTCCCTCAGCAAGAAATACAAAGGACTCATTTGAAATATCCTGATGGTTATTGTGGGACTTTTTTCCTGCCTAACAGATAATCTCTTGCAGAAAGATAAGGTTTAAAACTATGAAGTTATTGCTTCTGGCTGTTCGTTCTGCAAGTAGTGCCATTGGAAGCCAGAGTCATGGACAAAGATTCCGTTTTATGTTCAATACAAATAGAAAGAAAGATAATCTAAAGAAAACCCAAACCTTTCAGGTAGTTTCTGCATATCCAGTGTAAGTCAGATTCTGACCTGTCTGCGTTACCAGTACTGAGTTTATGAGCCTTTATTCAGGCCAGTTCCTCAGTGAAAGGTTAGATGCATACTTGAAACTTTGGTGTTGGCTTCAGCAGTGAAGTACAGATTGAGTGTTTCAGCTTTTAGGACAGCTCAGAGACGCTTCCCAGAAAGTGATGACCATCTGGCCAGATCAAGGTGTTGCTATATTAATTAAAGAGCACATTTTTACTTGAGAGTGTTCTTTCTATGGCAGTTGGTTTGTGTGGGAAGTCTCTGCTGTCATTGCATTAGAGCATCTAATGGAAAATACATTTCCCAGCCTAGGGACCTTGGGAGCAGCAGCTTCCATATGGCTCCATCCTTCAGCTGGCAAAGTGCACCTTTGAAGTTAAGCATCTGTGATTGCTGCTTAGATTTGTATTAAGGTAGACTGTGGTAGACTTTATTTTGTTTTTAATGTAGTGAGTAATGACATTGCTACAACAAAAGCCTAAGGACAGTGTAGTCCTGTCCTTGGACTGCAGCTCTGAGGTATGTGAGCATCATGCAGCTTATAAGGGCAGAGACAGTATTGCCACATGTGAACTAAACTTACATGCCTCTTTCTTCTCTCCCTCCACCACCTTTTTTTCTCTTTCCTCTCTGTACTTTCCCAACCTGGGCTGGTCCTCTCATTTTCCCACAGAGATGCAAGAAGAACCATGTTCCTTACCATGGCCTCCTTCAGCTCGCTGAGCCTGGAACGCTGGGATGAGCCTGGGCATTCACTCTTCTGCACTCCCCTTAGGTTTTCCATTTCATTTGCAATCTGGATTGGGAAGTGACACAGCTTTCAGGAAGGGAGATTTTTCTGCTAAAGCAACTCTTGCTACACAACTTTTAAATTCACTTCTTTCCCAGGTGCTGTGCTGGTGCTACAGCAAACTGAAAGTGAACTGCTGCTATGAAAGATTACACATGAAGTATTAGAAAGGGGAGAGAAAACCACTGGCGGACAGAATCTTCCCCATCTGCTTTCTCATTTAATTGCTCACCATCTTAATTGGTTGCCACATTCTCAGTGAAGTGAAGGAATTGTCATAAAACAGCCCCTCAGAGCAGTAGCTGAAATTTAGGGAGAGCATGAAGTCAGGTTTAACCTGAAACTCAACCTTCCCTCTCCCCTTCAGAGCAGCTGCCGAGCCTTTCTGGCTGCCAAAGCCGCCCCAGTTCCTCATGCAAGGCTGTCAAATTTCATCTTACCCTAATCCAAGTCATTTTCCAGTTACTAATTTAAAAGTTGTGTGTGCATACACGTAGGTGTATACATACAAATATCACTGAGAGGGGTGTCAGCCCCTGTGCCAGGCTGCCCAGGGAGCTGGGGCAGTGCCCAGCCCTGGAGGGATCCCAAAGCCGTGGGGCTGAGATGCTGAGGGCTGTGGGTCAGTGCTGGGCTGGGCAGGGTGAGGGGAGGGCTGGGACTGCAGCAGCTTCGAGGGCTTTAACAACCAGAACAATTCTGTGATTCTTTGATTCTGTGTATGTTTGAGGGGAAAGAGCCAAAGATTTATACACATGTAGCAAAGCTGATATCACCTTTTTTTGTGTGCATGTTTTCCAGGTAAGGGATCCTAGCTAAACCAACAGAGATGTTTTACAGGCTCGAGCCTACCTCCTGAAACGATTCCACCGGGTAATCAGCATTCCTTTTTCCTCCTGGCTGCAGCCCATAAGACCAGTGTTGAGCCACGCAGCTTTCCACAGCCATGACAAACACGAGGACAGTGACAAAGATCTTCCTGGACTTCTCCATCCTGTCAGAGAGCAAAACATATTTCTGATCACAATATTATAGTTCCGTTTTTATCTTACAGAAGTAGGAAAATGTTGCATTTCTGGATCTCCTGATCTTCTGCACTCTAGTGGCATCGTGCCTGGGAGCTACAGCTGGATTTTGGGCTTCTTAAAGTATGGATTAGCTCCTTATAAAGAGATTTAACGTATGAAAAATATGGATAAATATCTAAGTTAGTAGTTTTGAACACCATTTCAGAGTTTTTAGGAACATCTGGACTTCAAAGGCTCCACAGAAGTCCCTGTTGATATTTGCTGGTGTGTTCAGTTTAGCCAGTTTCTATTCTTAATGTCCCTTCCTCCTCTTTGAGGTCTCTCCTAATGCAAGTTTCTTATAATTCAAGCATTTGTAAGCACTGAATAAGTAAGAGAATATGTTTTGTTGTTCGAGTACATTACCTGCTTGCTTGAGGGAAGCTGCAGAGTAAGTCCAGCTCTTCTCTGTGTGAAAAAGCCCTGCAAGTGTGTTTGTCATCTCCCTTTTTATATACAACCACCCCGACACCAAACCTTTCCCAGCAGGTAGCTCCATCTAATTCTATCTCCCAGGCTGCAATTTTCTTCTTAAAATTGCTGTAATGCAGCAGAACTAAAGCACATAATTGGAACCCCCTTGGTGTAGTTATTAAATTCAGCTTATTTTCTTTAAGAGCCATAAAAGTAACGGCCTTGCTTTGAAGAGGCTGTAAATGTGACGTGCAGACCCAGCTGACTGCTGTTGCCCTGTGGAAAACACACCGTTTTCTCTGTCAGTGGCTTCTAACTTATACTTACAAGTTCTTGGCTGAGTTTGAATTTGTTGAGAGGGATTTCCAGGAGTTGAACCAGGTGAGGAACTCAGTCTGAGTCTGTCAGGCATGAAGGAAACGATCCTTGGGTGCATGAGCAAGGAGCCTGTGGTTGCAGGAGTGCACAGAGTATCCTGCATTCTCCTTTCAAAGTCCTCCTTAATGTTTAATTTAAAAGGGCCTTGACATTCTTTGCTCTATCCAATGCAAGATAGCATTAAGCTGAAGGAATGAACACGTATGTGAGGTTGTAATCATGTCATGGGGGAATTTCTTTAATGCAGAGGACACCCAGACACTGTTAGTTTGGATTTATAGAGTGTGTGTAGATGCATGTTCTTCATTCTTGAGAGTTCAATGCATTGGAATCTTATAAAGGATAGCTATTTGCAGGCAGGAGTTAAATTCAGTAACTTTGCCTGCAGAAAGCTTTTTTTTTTATCCACCTGGCAGCTATTTGGCCTCGCCATGCCTTGTTTTATGTGCAATTGAATGGATCATGTTAGTGTTCTTCAAACATCCTCTCTTCCTGCTCCCCTGACCTCCTTGAGATTAATGGATTAGAAGTAATTTAATAAGTAAATAATTCAAGGAGGATTTAGTGGCTGTAGCAAAGAGTAATTCTTCCTGCTCTAATGCTCCTCCCACTCATGACAAGAGTAGCCAACATTTAACTGCAGCTGATAAACTGATCAAGCTGTGAAAATAGTTTGTTTCTGTGGGAGAAATATTCCCTTGGCGTAGGCATGTTACTTCAGAGGGGAGATTTTCCTCTAAGTGTTTAAAGACTCCCTTCTTCCCCAATGAGCCATGTGAAAATTAAGGTTACTTGAAGGGAAACAGATGATTTTGTTCATCCTGAGCGATGACATTTAAAGAGAGAAAGGATCTGCTTAGCCCAATAATTGCACCTTCTACACACCCACCATTTTAAGCAAGGTTTAATGACAATCTGCCCTGAACATCTCTCAACAACCATGTTTCTCCACAGGTTTCTGTTGTAGCTACAAAGCACCTCAGACAGGTTCTGTAACAAGCTGGGTAGTGAGGGGGTCCCATGGCTTCTCTTCGAGTCACAGTCATAAGTTACACAGAAGAGTTAGGAGGTTAGAAAAACCCCGTTACAACTGGTTTTGTTTGCCTACAGCTGCTTTCACAGGCCTATGGAACAGAAACAAACAAGCTCCTCAGGCTTTGGCAGAGGCTGAGTCTGAATGGGAAGGTCAGGGTGTGCTTCAGCCTGGGCTTGTGCTCTCAAAAAGTGAGGCTGGGCTTTTAGCACGTGACCTCTCTTTTGTTTCACACACGGGCTTAGGGTTGTACTTTTCAGGAGCTCCCACACCTTCAACTGCTTTGTTCTTTTTCTGATTTGGGAAGGGAAATGCTGCTAGGTACTTACCTGGAAGACAAGGACTTGTCAGGAGAAGCTGGGTCTGTGGATTCCCATTCCAACAGTGCAGGTCAGTCTTGTTCATAACTCCAGCCCTGATGCAGATGTTCTATCTTTTTATTATCTGTTGTGCCACAGTTTATTCGGTTGAAATCATGAGCACATAAACAAAAGACAGGGTTTTTTTCTTCCTGAAGCTCTTCGAACACTTTCTTATTAAGACACCTTTCATGCTGTGTGATCACCTCAGGTGGAGGGTTTTACACAGTGCACATACCTATGTAAATTGCGGCTGAGCACTTCTGACCCCAGATATTTTATTAAGTAAATAAGTGTGGGGACAAAGAAAAGCTTAAAAGTGTTGCAGATAGAATCATAGAATGGCAGGGTTGGAAGGGACCTTTACAACTCATCCAGTTCAACCCCCAGAAGCTGCAGAAGCAGGTTCACCTA
>WBNH01000767.1:0-95629 GCA_013401255.1 Urocolius indicus
CCAGCTGATTTCTGTGGTTCTATGAGAATTGCAACATGACTTTTGGGTCTTGCAGTTGTTTGTAGATGTCTTTAATGATTCAGCTTTTGTAGTAGGACACTTTACAGCGTGGTGTGCTCTTTACACTCAAATATTTTTAAAAACCAAGTCTCACATTGCCCTGAACCAAAGAGATAATGTACTCACTGCACAGCTGAATGTGGCCCACTTCTACTCTCGCATGCATATGCATAACTCCCAGTGACAGATTTGGTAGCTGACAGTAAATGTGACCCTACCAGCCTGGGTTTTTCACAACAAAACACTCTATTGCACACAATCAAAGAAATCAGCATCTGAGCTTAGGAATGCAATAGTCTTTCCCACTGAATTTAATTTTGTTTGGTTAGTTAATTCTTTCACTTAAAAATCACCCCAAAAGCCTGTACATAGGGTATTTCTATTCAGCATGTTGCAGGAGACTGCTGCAGTTCAGGACAGATACTTGTAGGGATGTTTTGGCAGTCACTGATCTGTGTTTGCACACTAATCAAATGAGTTCATGAGGCTTTTATACTTGGGAAATTGTCATCTATGCTCTGTCGAACAAATCTGATGTTCAATACTCAGGAGAAAAACTACAGGACTATAAAGCCTTAAGTGTCTCTGCTAGCATTTTGATTACTACTTATCCATGTTTCCTAGGTCTGGTGTGAAAAAGACTTTCTTTAAGACATGCAATGATAAAGGAAAATATGATCTAATTCACTGTGATATTTTTGCACAGGGCTTCATGGCCTGGAAGCAGTGATATTTGCATTGCACTTGTCTCATCAGGTGATCACCTTTTAATAGCCCTTCTCAATTACAGCTTTTTTTCACCACAATGACTCATTTTGTCATTGTGTGCTCAGGCTAAAATGTCCACTCTGCTAATAGCTTCCCTCACGGGGATGAGGCAGGTATTGATCAGGTTAATTTTAGTGACTCCAGTAAGCTTGGAGAATGAAAGGTGTTAACATGACACAGACTTTTAACAAAGTCTGGGACTTCATGTATCTCCATCCTGCTCAGAAAAAGCACGTTTGTGTATGCAAACAACCACTAATGAGGAAAAGATAGAGATTTTTTTTAGTGTAAATTCCCTGTTTAACAAACTTCTAGAGGGTATCTCGGATGATAGTTGTTTGGAGGGAGGGGGAAGGAAAAGCTTGATTTGGACTGGAGTTACTGGCATTGTTCTTGTTGGATCTGAGCTGTGAAATGCTGAAGGACAAGCCAGAGTATCCTGAGGGACACAGAAAGAGGATATCAGGAGAAGCAAAGACGAGAACATGTGCCTTCCAGCTGGCACACAGCCTATTGGCCACATCTCTGTGGAAAGAGGGGGGTGGCTGTAACATCAGATGCTACAGTCTGAGACCTATTGAACTCATCACAACTTCAGCATGTGTGCCACATCAGATTTCAGTGTCTCCCAGCTCCTGGCTCTGAAAAGAATTGCAGAAGGGATATGTTTTCTGGGTACCATTAGGGTGCGCCTGCAGCTGCTGTAGTCCTGGCCAGTATCTCTGCAGGGAGCAGTGCCACTAACCACCCTTCTGCCAAGCCCAGAAGAGGAGCAGCAAGCCCCCGAGGTGAGCAAGGCCCTCCTTGTCTGCTGGACATGATGGCTGGAGCTGTGTGTGGGATCTGATGCAGCAGTGGCCAGATTGCCCTGCATCTGGCTGGAACGCTGGCCAACGGTGCAGTGATGGGGGTAAGCATTTGGTCTGGGTGAAAGGGATCTTATTTGACTCCTGGGATGGTGATGGAAGCCTCTGTCCCAGACTTTGATTTAGAAGCTCTCCTGCCAGGCTGTCCCTTCCCTTCCTCACTCCTAGGCTGCTCTCCTTCCCCTGACCCTGACAGAGCTTCTGGCCGGGCTTATTGGCTGCCTGCAGATGGGTCAGACACTGAGGCTGGAGCGTTTGCTTCTCCAGCAGGCACATGTGAGCAATGTGCCTTTAAGACTAGCAGGAGAGCAATAGTATCTCCCTCCCTCCTGTTAATTGTAGCATGTTTTTCAGCCATGCTTTCCAGTCACATTCGCAGGCTGTGAGAGGGAGCAGTGCTGGAGCTCGCTGGCTGAGTGCCGCCTGGATAGCGCGTGCTCGCCCGTGGTGTGGGTGCCCGCAGGTGATGGGCAGTGCCTGAGGACAAAGGGCTTTGTGCCAGAAGAAGGAACCCTGTATGCCTGAGTTTCGGTGACACTGCTGGGCTCACCACGTCAACTGCGCCCCCCTCACCCTCTCGTCTGAGTGGCTGTGGGCTCCAGCTGCAGGTCCAACGTGTTGGCCACCCCACAGCAGTGGGCCCTCGCAGAGTGGGCTGCGAGCGGCGCTTCGGCAGTGCCCGGGGACCTGCGGCCAGAGATGCAGCGGGAGCTGCCGGGAGCCCAGTTGGGGATGTGGGGGCTGCCGTGGGAACGCCTCGCACCCTGGGCATAAACTGACAGCAACTAACTCAAGGTTGGGACTACTTCTCGGAGGATGCCCTGTGTGTCTCCAGTCACTCTTCTCTGGCCTCATTGCAGAATATTTGGAGTCGCTTGCTCACCCTTTCTGAGGGGGGACAGAGGCATAGGCCTCCAGAGGGTTAAGAGCATCTGCCTTTACGCCAAGTGTTTGAGCAGGAAGTAATCTGCAGAGATACATGTGCAGCAATTCAACTGCTGCTGCTGCTCTCCCAGGCTGCTGCTGCTGCAGTTCAGTGTGTGAGAGAAGCCGCGCTGCTCACAGAAGATGCTTTCCTGGTGTGTCCGAGGCAGTGAGCATGGCAGCAGAGCCCCGACTGTCTGAGCTGGGCTAAATGTCTCCATCCAAGAGGAATTATGTTGACTCGCTGGCTCTGTTGGCTCACCGAGGTAAGTGCTGATGCCTGTGTGATATACTGTGATTTTTGGTGGGGGAATACAGTGCTCTCCTCAGGACAGATTGTAAAATTAAAGCAACCTTTCTGTGGGAAAAGGGTTTAGTTTGCAGCCTAATGCCACTATATGTGTGTGTGGTTTTTGTGTGTGAAGCAAGGGAGGAGACAGCAAAGGATACCCAAGTGATAGCTTTTATGCCTGGCAATAAAGTTTTCCACTTAATTGGAATAAACTTTCCTTGGTCTCTGTGGAATGCACCCGGGAGCTTTTGCTTCTTCCTGGCGTGTGACCTTTTGAAGAGGTTTGTTGCAGTATGCTGGGGTATGCTTCGGTTCAGAAACAGGGACATAGTGCACTCTACAGGTCCTTTCATTCTGCTCCAGGGGATATGGGGGGGACAGAGGAGAGACACACACACAGAGAAAATGCTACTGACAAGGAGGTGATTGGTTTTGGAGGAGTGAAATTACACCAGAAATGAAGAAAAGAGGTGCTCTTCCCTGAGGAAGAGGAATTTTAAGGTCCTAAGTATTGATCTTGGTATTTGGAAGTAGAGAAGGAAATTTGTTTTAGGAGCAGCATGTGCACGAGTCCGTTTTTTTTTGTGTTTTGCTTTCCCAGCTCTGTGGAGAGGAGTTTTATTCATCTCTGCTAACTGCTTTACCACCCACAACCTTTGCTTAAGGATTTTTAGCACCAATACCTGGGAGAAAAAACCTGCCAGTGCCCACCTTCTTTAGGAAGGTACCTTCTTGGGAAATTCCTCACAAAATCAGCAGCAGCTAATGCCGTTCCTTCCTCACCGGTGGGCATGTGTTTTCGGTTTGTCTCAAGACCTCCAGCGAGAGCTTTACTGATAAAGCTTAAAAAGAAGTTTTTTAAATGATTTCCTCCAGAAAAGCAGGTGGTTGGACTTGGGATACCTATTTGATTTGGTTCTCCTGGTTGATCTACATATGTATGTTTGTGTGTCGGCTCCTAAGCACGTGAGCGCAGCCCCTGACAAGGAAACCTGGCTGTGCAGAATAGGTAGGTGCTGCCTGGATTACATGTCTGCATCACATGGAGAGAGGGCTGTGTGCATTTCTGGCATTGCAGATCTATTGAGATAGCATAGTGTCATTGCTATGTAACAGTTTCAGAAGTGTTTCTGTGACATCCTGGCAGAACAACTGTGTCATTCATAGCTGTGCTCTTGAGGAAAAAGAGCAGGATTGTCCTCTGCACTGCAAATCTTTTTAGTCACTTTTGTTTTCTTTAGTCAAGGCTTCCTGACCAGAACATGTCACTACTTGAGTGATTTGGTCAGAGCATTTATCATTGCCTCCTCAACTTCCCCAGGGCTGTCATGCTATGCTTGGCTTGGCACTGACATATCTCCTAAGGAAGGCTGGCGAGGGATCCCCATTTATAGCTGTATTGCTTTTTCCCCCCACCCACAAACAGGACAGTTGTGCATCCTTCTTTAGGAATCTGTAGACAAGACCTCTGCTGCTCTGCAAGATCTCTGTGTTGGAGGTGGAGGAGAAAAAGTGAGTCTGGTGGATTTGCAGCTGTGTAGGAATCAAGAAGCCACAACCCTTGACAGGGTCAGAGGCTGTGATGGTGCCTGGGGAGTAGCTGTTCCTCTCTGTCCTGGGAAAGACAATCCGTTCTTACACACTAGGTAGAGCTGGGCAGCAGTGCTCCATAGCAACACTTGTTTCTGCCACAAAGAGGAGAAAAATCTCCTGGCTTCACTCAGGGAGGTGAAAACACAAATGTACCAACATCCAGTGGAGTCTCACCAGTGTAAGGTCATATGAATGACTTCTCTCTAGAACAGCACCTGGAAAACATGGTGAGAGTTGCCTGTGCAGGAAACACTAGAAAAACTCTATGGTAGTCACCCCACTTAGTGCTATTTGCACACAGGCAGAATGGTGATTAGAACTGACTGAATGAACGTAAAATGCTTCTTAGAAACATGAGCTAAAAATTAAAGATTAATTTGGTGCTTCACGACCACCAACTGTTGGTCGTCTTTTATGTTCCTATTCCAGCAAGAGTATTTCTCAAAAAGCACCTTTGCCCAAACAGCAAATGTTGGAACATGTTCACATATGATATGACCTGAAGGAGTGGATGGGAATGTGTCTTACAGCTGTACTGCCATCCGCTCAGGAAATCAAACCAGTATGTTCGAACTGCTGATTATTTATATCTGACCACTAATAAAGTTTTGCATTAAACTCTAATTATGTGGAGGTCAAGAGCTATTTGCTAGGGTTAATAATGGTAATTTTTTAAATTGTATTTTATTAAATGGGGGCTGGTCAGCATTGTGTGTCAGATGCTCTGTAGTGATACCTTGCTCTGTCTCACAATCACAGCACAGCCTGTCTCACAGCAAAGGCAAGGGACTCCTCATGTGTTCGTAGGGCTCTGCTGCAAGATGAAGCTAAGCCCGAATTCATCTGGGCCCAGGGGTGACTTGGCAGCAGTGCTGCTGGGATCCCTGTGCAGTTTTCTTTTTGGGACACAAAGCCCTGGTCTTATCACCAGGGTGAGCCACACGCCTGGTAAGCCACACTGGGATGGCGAGTCAGTCACAGGTGGTGCAGGGAATGGGTCACAGAGAAATGCAAAAGGAATTAATTGAATTTTCAAGAACTGTTCACTACAAAGTGCTTTCCCTGATTTCTGTGGGGAGGTAAAGGCCAGTCCCTTAGGTGCTTGCGCTCCTTCAGTGACCTTGGCATTTTTAAGATTTGGATGCTGCTTGTAAACCAGCTACAGGTGATCAGAGTCTGTGGTCCAAAAACTGTTGAGCTGGAGATAAAACTGTGCCTTTCTGATAGTGCCTGGACTATCTTTAAATGCCTGTGCTAGTGCATTTGAAATCTGTCTGGCTGTTGTACCACTAACAAAATGTGTTCACAGTAGGTGGTGGCATCAGCCTCTTCTTGGTGTATGCAGATATTTGTATTATGCAGAAGGTTTCCTCACTTTGCTGCATTCAGATGACTGGAGATACCGTTCTTGTTAGATAAAAAATTGAGTCTGACTTTAGAGGTGAATTCAAAGAGCAATCTCTATTTAATATATATAGCAAGAAATAGGAACAAAGCTGCTTAAAGATTACTTTAATGATGAATCATTATATAGCTCTCACCAGCCTGAAAAGCAATAGAAGACAAAATGGAGTGCTAGGATTTAGTTGCTTAGAGAATGCATAGAAAGGGACTTGTATTTAGAGAGGGTTTTACATCACATCAAAGTAAAAGTGTTTTGAGGTGCAAAAGTATCAAATGGCTTTCCATGCCAAAGATAAGAGGCAGCTGCTACCTATTGTTTATTTTGTTTGCTTGTTAGTCACACTTAATATATTTTTTTAAACCCTGACTGATCCCCTTCCCTCTGCTTCAAGGCAGATGCTGCCATAATACTTTTTCTTTTGGATGCTGTCATTTTTTACCACTAATCCTAATTAAATGTTGTAACTTTTGAGAATCAGATTAATTTGAACCGTCAGCCCAATGCAAATGCTGTAATCATCAGAGGTCGTAAAATGTTCAAGGGACTGTTTTACTACAGAGCTGCAGTGGCACGTGTCCAAGATTCTTGCTACCTTTGTTCAGATGACATGGATTGTAATGCCTGTGCTTCTGCATAATGCAGCACAAATAGAAATTATATGTTCCTCAGCTGTTGGATTGCACATTCTAGCCATAAGTCAACAAACATTAGAGTTATGACATTACCTCCCCCACCACTGAAATACTCTTTCCTCACTTTAAATATTTTATGAATTCTACGGCTTCTGCAGGATGAGATGACTGGCAGACAGAGCTAAGAAGTTGTTGTACGCTGAAATTGCACTTTATCTGTGAGCTAGGTAGTAGTAAAGATGATAAAGGTAACCTGACTGTTACCCAAACTGTTTCCACCCTTGGGACACAGGCTGTGAACTGAGGTTGCAGAGAAGCTATTTCAGATCTTCAGCTGGGACACATATTGATCATCGTGTCAGTCTCCTGGGTGATGGGACAGATGCTGTGAAGTTCTGGTAGCCTGTTTCCTTTTAGACTAGTTTTGGGTATATATATTTTTTTTTTCCACAGATATCATGTAGCAAATAAGTGATTTTTGTTCTAACACAAGCAGTAGCAGAGTTGGTGTCCTTGCTCTGTCCCAGCTTTATTTCTGAGGAGGTGGCATTAGTCATTGTGGATGTAATCACCCAGGACAGAGAAGCGTTAATCTGACACTGCAAACATTTACGTGGAGCTTGTTGTTTAGACTTTTTTCACAGCAGAGCCACTACCCCTACTTATTTAGGGAGTCTACAGTAAGATGAGATAAATTGCAGACTAGAAATGTCCAGTCCTCTCTAGTGATGCAGATGGAGCCTCTGTAACTGCATTCAGGGGATGGCTGCAGATGAGATGAACCACCAAGCAACGGTGGCTAGTTTCAGTCCTCATCCAGCAAACTGCTCAGCTCCACCTAGGCTGCTCCAGGCTGTTCAGAGGGATCTGGTGGAAGATCTGACCCAGCAGGTTTACCTCTGCCTTACTGAACTTGAATTGCTTTGACCATCCATATTATTGAGTGTGGCTGTGGAGTGTGGTGCTGCTGTTTGCCACTGAGCATTCCAATAGCAGATACCTCTTATGTTTCTGCTCGCTGGAACCTTATGTTGCTTCTTAATTGTAGATACAGTCTATTTTTTCTCTATGTTTCTGCTTTTTTATCCCCTGTTAAATAGCAATAAAATCTTCCAGACTTGTATGTTCCAGGCTTTATGGTGAAAACAAAGCTGGAAAACCTGTGTCACTTTAGAAGACTGATGTGGATGATACATGTTTGTGGCAGTGTTCTTTGTGGAGTGGAGTCTCTTTGTGGAGTTTTTGGCAGTCCTCTCCTGCTCCTGCCCACTTCCCCACCATCTTGATTGTATGCAGGGAGATACTATTACAGAAAAAAGACTGGTAGTATGACAACTCTCCCATAAAGCATTTTATATTTGGGTTTTACCCAACAGGCTCACTTCAGCCCAAATGTGGAATTCAGGCGTGTGTTCTCATGCCAAGACTTTCAGCATTTGACCATGAGTGCCTAGCTCCACTCTTTTTCTGAATATGCAATATTCAGGAAGCTCTGGGCAGACAAGTATGACTTTTATAACAGCTATTGCTCAGAAAGGAAAAGAAGATTGCAGAAGTATATTAATTATCCACAGTTCAATGTATATAGTGGTTTGCAAACAGTTATTGTGGACATTGTTATCTGAAAGACTGTAATTTTAATGATTCTACTGCGGACTATTGTAGATCTACAGAAACTCTTACAGTTATGGTTCAGTTTTAATGTGGGCTCTATTTGAAAAAGCCTGGATTTTTAAGGTTTTATGGTACCCAGTACTATGTGCTTGGCTTATGACAATAATATCTTAGTTGAATACTGGAATGAATGTGAATATATCTGTATTAGAGAGAAAGTTAATCATAACCTTTTCTATTTTCTAATATTGTGTGCAAATATAAACCACCATGTGAGTCTGTAAATTATGATGTGAATATGACAAAATCTGTCTAGCAGTCCTTGGTTCTGTAAGGAGTACATAATGGTTTTTTGACCTCCTGACAAGACAGACTATAGAAAATTTCATCCAGCAATTTCTCCTTGCCTTTCAGAAGCATATTCAACCTTATTTAAAGAGTGCAGATAACTGGGACTGAAAGGTGTCCTGAGGATGATTGTTTTGATGAGTAAATATTTCCAGTGATTTTTAAAAGGTCCATTTTGAGATTCGTTCCTTGTTCTATATGTTGAATCTTCTTTCTTTGTCTACTTAATTACAGGAGCCTGCTAGTAATCGAAATAATTTCCCATGATGTAGACAAATCCTTGTTCAGACTACTTTTTGCTGAAGTGATCATATCATTGGAACACTTTCCACACCATTTGTTTCCAAGCCCTCAAATTCTGTGCATTTCTCTCCCAGGTTTTCAAGCTGTGGCTATTCAGCGACAGAAGAACACCACATTCTACTAATATTCTCACTAACATCACATGCAGAAACAACATCACCTTTCTAACCTTGGATAAAATTGCCTGTCTTCAAACATCCAAGTCTGTCATTAGATCCTGTAGCTCTGGCACAGCCCTGGGACCTCATGTTCCATTTATCTGCCCCAACTCCTATATATATTTTTAAGTCTCTGATTTCCAACATACAGTTCACCCCTCTGTAAGGGGGTAGATCACTCACCATCACTTTGTTTGATCCTAGACAAGTAGACTTGTGTTTTTGTACATTAGTGTCTGATCTTTGACAAGGCCAGACATATGAAGTGGACTGAATTGTTCAGCTGTTGTCATCTGAGCTTGGCAATATTTATCACTTAAGCCCATTCTGAGTTGCACTGGGCTGAGAAACTTGTCTCTGTAGACCTGGTCAAAAGCACTTCCATTCCCTGATGGTTCATCACCCATGGCAGAGATTAAGCACGTTACAGATTTGGTGTGTGAGTACAATTCTGTGTCTGCATCCTTTTGCAATTTTGAGGTTTCCTGCTGGTGCTCAATTTAATTGCTTTCTTTTCATTCTTTAGTAGTTCAGTCCTCTAGCAATTACTCTGTGTTGTTGCTCTGGGGCTCATGTCCAGGCTGGATAACTATGTCGATCACTTACAGTTGTTTGAGTAATATATCCCTTTGTGGTCCATCAAAAAGTCTCCTGTTTAGCTCCTCACCTCACACTGCTTAGCTTTGATCATCTCTTTCCATTGTTCCTCCCTTGAGCAGCGTCCTTGGGTACTTCCCTTTCCAGCAGGAATGTGGAGTTAAACCTTTGGTCCTTCAACCACTGTAGTGTTGTTTTTTATATCCAGTTCCTTCAGCACTCTCACTAGTATTTCTTACTCATTTAGCACCTCTTGTCCTTGTCTCTGAGACTCTATGATTCCACCTTGATGATTTTTTTTCCCCCTCTCCCTTTTTGCCATCTCCATTTTTTAAAATACTTTTTTCTTGATCAGTCCATTTGTTTCCTTGACATAACAGTTGCTGAAAGCCTGGTATCCTGTCTCCAACAGTGGCAAATAGCAGATGCTTAGAGAATAATTTAAGAAACAGGGTGAGAATATAATAACCCTAATATATCCTGCCAGCAGTGATCAGTATCATGTATGCCTGACTGTGTTGTGTGTTTAAGCACAGCCCAATGGGGAGCATAATACCTAAAACCATGTGGGTGAAGAAAGCATGATTTTACAAGACAGCAAATCTTGTGTAACTGCCTGTCTGCAAAAGCACTGCCCTTTCCTTGACTGGTGTTGCTTTGCTTAGCAAAGAAAGCCAGAGCAGTGCTGTGCTTCTTTCTGAGAGAGTCCTGGGGTTCATACACAGGGCTCCTCACACTCGACTGAGGAGGAACTTGTGCCTTCCATTGGAGGCTCCTTGAGGAGATGATTCCGAGTGTGTCAAGGTGAAGGGAGAAGTCCTTGCTTTTGGTTATGAGCTCTTTGATGATCCTGCTGCCTGTCAGATTCCTCTAGCTTTCAAGCTCTGGCTATTTGTAACACAGGCGGACATAGCTCTAAGTGTGTTGTTGAAAAATTTTTGTGAAATCATGGCCACAAAGGGGAGGGACAGTCACAACACAATATCTCTTGCCTGCAAGAGGTTAAACGTGCCTGCCCTGCTTGCTCCATGGCAGGGCAGCCCAGGAGCTCTACCAGCATACACACAGTGGCCAGATGACTGGCAGCATGGGCTTGGCCCCAAGCTGTACAGCTACTTTTCTCCATCAGTAATCTGGAGATGTGAGGCTTCACATAAAGCACATAGAAGGCTGTAAGGGTTACCAGGATGTGGACTTTTCTATGGTGTGGTACTGAGGTGTATTACAGCAGCCAAGATTGTAGGAGGATATATGTGGGGGGTTTTGGGGGGGTTTCTCTCTCTGCATTTTCATGGGTACTTTAGGATTCATTCCTTATTGTGGATTATTTGTTTTCTGAGAATTTCTCCAGTATTCTTTTAAATTTAACCTGAGGTCTGACCTATGTGAAGCAAGTAAAAAAAAAAAAAACCCAAACAAATGAATTTGAATTTTTTAAAATGCAGGTTTGAAGTTGTATTTAAAAAATATCTCTATTAGCAAGTAGAATGTATTATTCGGGGCACTGAGCAGATAAATCAGAGGAGTGATATTGCAGGTGTTAGACCTCTAATTACTAGTTTTTCAGTTGTGTGCTTCCTCTGTTAGCATCACTGCTCTAGCTGCCAACACACCATAGTTTGATTTATCCTCAGCTGGTGGTCAGCTTTACTGACAGAATGATTTTTATTTCAGAGTAGTATTTTCTTCACATAATGTATTTTCTTTTGTTTATTATTATCTGCAAAATTTGTGGAGAAATACTTTGAACTTCCTTAAGATAACAGATAAAAGGCCAATGGGAAGACAGTCATTTTATTGACATGACTGGCCTTCAGTGCCCAGCTGTTCAGTTTGATCTCACCAGTAAGCATAAAGGTTCTTCTGCTCGTATAGGTGAGTCCTTAAGTCCCTACAGCTCTAACTGCCCCAATCCATGACATATGATTGTTGAATTGGACATTATTCTTCCTGTTTATTTCCCTCCCCCTCCTCCTCCCAGGAGAAATGTCTATATTGAGCTATGCCAAGTGATCCTAGTAAGGGCTTTAGGGGATGTTCAGGAGAACAGAGTGAAGCAGGCAGTGCTCCTTTCCCTGCTGGAGGTTTCTAACTTTGTGCAAAGTTGTGTGTGCCACAGCTCAGGAATGTGTGCATATTTAAATCAGCTTCTTATAAATTCAGGGGGGAAAGACAATTCCTTTGATCTCAAAGGGAAGCATATCTAAAGACTTGGGGAGGAAATATACCTACTGATATACATTTTTGTTCTATATAAATCACCTGTAAGTATAGCACACTCTATTCATTTAGCTAGTGACAGTATTATTTAGGAGTGATACAAAACAGTTGCAAAGTAAAAAGGACTGCCTGAGAAGAAAATATATGCTAAAGCTCTTAGGTGTAATGCTAATTTAAATAAAATATGTGCTCTATTGGGGCTGTAGAATGTTTCTCTTAGAAGTCTTAAATCATATTCAAGCCTTGCATGCTTAAAACTTGTTTTTCTTCAAAATGAAGATGCTATAATTATTTAAGAACATTTAGACTCATTTTTAGGTTTGGTTGATTCATTCTGTTCTTAAAATAATGTTTTATGGGTATCTCAGCAGTAGAGACACCTGTGCTTATTTAATGTATGTAAATGCAGTCCAGCAGCATATACCCCTAACCACAACAGAAAGCACAGGGAGATAACTGCTCATTGTGCTGCCAAGTCAGACCATGTTTCAAGTCAGGCTGATGAGTGAGGGCATGTGAATCAGATATTATTCTAATGGTTGTTAATGGTGATACTGTGCATAGAAAAGAATATAACGTTCTAAAAGCTGAATAAAAATAAATGTTAAAACCAGAAATCTCCTTGCTTGATATGAAACCAAATCATAAATATACTCAAGGATTACAGAAAGCCATTCTACCTATGGGGAAGGGTGTCTCTTATTGCCCCTCTTCTTTATGTCTCTAAAGGGTATTCACTATTTGTATGGTCATTATACTGTAAAATCCTTTGCTGAAGCAAGAACTTTGTGCGACTTGCAAACAGAATGTGGTTAAATTGGGGTTTTTTTTTGCTGCCATTTTGCAGTGCAGATGGTTTCCAGTCATACTGCGAATATTACAATGAACAAGTCTTATTAAGTACACCTTTATGTATATATTAAAAGGTAAGCCTGCATTTTTAAATGTTTTAAGTGTTGGAATGTGGATTTGAGCATAGCCATGATAAAAGGTTGTTATATTGACACTATCAGCCCAAGGGAGTGCTGGTTCAGCCTGAGAAGCAGTATTTTTTTCCAAGGTGAGAGGAAATGTTTTAGTCTGAAAGTTATAGATGCTATTAACTGCAGATGTAAACTTTGTCCCTGGCTGCTATCGGCTGTAGATTTTATGACAGTTTTGTTTTATTTCTCCAACTTGTGTTGTATAGTTTGTGTTGATTTCGTCTGTCAAAGAAGGCTGGAGAAGCTTGGCTCATCTTGGGCTTCCAATTAATTTTCTGAAGAGTTGCAGAGGATAAGGTATGCTTTTCCCTTGGCTCTTTCAGCTGTGACAGGGCAAATACTGTACTGCAGAACTTCACTGAGACCTTCAATGTGTTGGGAAAGAGCAGATGTGGATATTGTGCTAGTGAAGCTAATCTGGGAGAAGAGGTACCCAGGAGGGAAAGTTTCTTATTCAACTCTCAGAAAATAGAGTTTCAAAGGTCACTGGGTTGTTTGGTTTTTTTCAATATATATCTTAGTGGGAGGAGATGGTTTGCAGCAATTGTTTTATTGTCCTGCCATGCAAGCTCTTCAGTAAAGGCATATGATGAAGTGTATGTGGCAGGGTGATAGGCAGCTCTCCCATTGTTCCAGGCCAGGGAAGACATTGATAAGCAGTCTGAGGAGGATTCCATAACTGGAATCTTCTAGTTTGCATTTCTTTTTTTAACCTCACATCCAAACCTTCTGGTTGCTGTTTCTCCAGGGGAGTGCTCAGCATCGATACCCTTCCTGAGGGTACAATGACTTTAATTGCCTCATTTAATAACATTTTGAAGTATAGCTCTGCAATGTTTAAAGGTATTTGCAGGTTTCTGATATCACTGTGTTTACAATATATTAGGAAGGTTCATACTTCACTGAGGAATGGGAAGTTCAGAACGCTGACATCTAACTGTTGCTCAGTGACTTGCAGAGCAGTGGAAATGACTGTGCTGATCTCACAGGGGTGTTTATTGGTTGCACAGTACTGGCATTTTAGCCATGCATCTGAGCTAATTATGCTGGTGGCAGGTTTCAGGTGGCTCTGAATTTCCTTTGAATCTGCTGCCAGTTGGATGGCACATTAACACGTGTTTCGCTGAATGAACTTTCCTGACCAGTATAGGCAGATCCATTACAAACATCCCTTGACTAGCACTGGCATCTGTAAATGACACGAGTGATAACTGAGCTGTTATCAGTGCTTGTCTCAGCAAAGTGTCATTTTTTCAATGTTTGTGGATTCCGCTTTCCTGAGCCCTTCCTGAGAGAGATGAAGATAGAAGGGAAGTAACCTGCCATAACCATAAGAAAAACAGGTACTAGTTTTTGTGCAGTGCTTTCCACCATTCCTCTACCATGCTCTCCCAAGAATCTCTTAGTAAGGTTTAACAAGCTTAGCTAGTCATGTAGCTTTAATGGTCTGTCTTGTCAACCAGATATTAGCTGTGGCTGAAGGAAGAACTAAATCCAGAATCCAAATGAGAGACTCTCAGTATATCTATAATAAAGAAAGAAACAAGCTTCAACCTCTTCTTACTCTCTAAATAGTGTCACTTCACAACTGAAACAACTTTTTTGTGTATAGGCTGTGTCCTGGGCCATGGATTCCAGGAGATCATTTTAATCAGGAGATGACTATCAGCCACATCGCTGCCCCAAGCAACAATGAATTTGGAATCCTCTATATTGCAAGTGGGTTTACAATGCTGTTTTACGTTGATGCAGAAGAGTGCTTCTTCTAGAGACAAATAAAAAGCTCACTGGAAATACTTTGTGAATAATAATTGTAGAGCTATATTCACTTCTGATTTTTATTTTGAGATTTCTGGGAGAAAACTGCATACTGAGACAGATAGAATTTTCTCTACTGCTATGTGTTGCCCTGGGATTTCTCTTTTGCTTCTGGCTGATTGAGGAAAAATGAGAAAATACTTAAATCGAGCACTAGACTTCCTAATAGTATGAAAAGCATCCTAAGGGGCTGGATATATGTTGTAATGGCAGTGGTTTCTTTGAAGATGAGGAGCTGAGAGGTCAAGCTTGAAAATCTTTATATAATTTTCAAAGACAGTTTAGTTTAGTCAGAATGATGGATTTTAGATCGGAGAGGAAATAGAAGAAAAGAGGGAGAGGCCTCTTGTGTTTTTTCTTTTTCTTTCTATTTTAAGCATGATAAGAAGAGGTGGCTCCTTTTGGACAAGTGGCCCTGTTTTCCCCTTCCTGTTTTGCACAAATGTAGACACAGACCCCAGAAGAGATGAATATCCAAGGACAAATTACTACCTGGAGTTGTTGCTCCCATCTTTCATAACAGCTATGCTGTACTGCTATGTTGAAATCCATTGCAATGGCACTGTTGGGGCATATGTGATGCTGGAAATACGTTAGGTATTTCATGACTTCTGAGTCACTACCTGTTTGTTAGCAGTTCTTTGACCACCACAAAAGCTTTATTAAGGGCTCAGCGTTTGCAAATTCTGGGATCAGTTTGCTGTGGTTCGGGGCAGTTACTGCTTGTGGCAGAGCTCTGCAAGAGTTGACTATTTTTGGATATGGTACATTTCTGTGCAATCTCTGAAGCTTGTCATAGAATATAACATCTCCAGAATAAACATTTTCCTAAGTTGGTGACTTTTATATGGATGATGATTACAAGCAAGGAGGGAAGTATATTAAAAAGGGAAGTTGTGTGTAGATTTAGCAAGTCAAAGCTACATAATATTTACATAGCAGCCACATCCTGTTAAATGCCTTTGGATATCATATGTGACAGTATCTCTTCAAATACTGGTTAGTGTTTCACTGTAACTGCAATGGGTGATGTGCACTGTACGTCCCAAGCTACCAAAAGGTTCCTTAAATCAAGACATTGAGTCCTTCAGGATAAATATTTTACTGCTTGGGTTTACACTGTGTGATTATTGACAGGACCAAAGAAATGTGTGAAATCTTAGAAGCTGTGTGCTGCATCTTGCCCAGAAAGGTCCTTGGTAGCTGTGAAAACTGTGTTGACAATCAGCAAGAGGTTACATCCACAGGAGCCCCAGTCTCCTACGCATTATTGGAAGAGGAGGGAGGAAGGAGAGAGGTTGACCCTCAGTGCCAGGAGCTTCTCAAGATTGCAGCTGAATACCTGTTAAAGCTGAAGGGAGAAACATTTCTTTTGTCCAAACACTGAAAATGTCCCTCGAAACAGCTCTATCCCACTCTGCCCTAGGTTCAACGTGAAGAGAGTAACTTTGTTTTCTGTCTTGTGATTTCACTTAATGAGACACACAAATGCTGGCGGGATGAGACTGAATACCATGTTCTGAATATGCAGTAAGCCTTGTATTTTTTTCTGAGAGGCTTTATTTTATGATTTAATTATCTCATGACATGGATTTTTCTGTGCTCATAATAAGGCAATTTAATTGAACTCTCAATTTTATAGGCAAAAGCTAAAGAATTACTAGAAGGTGTTTCTCATAACATTGGCAATTCTTTTATAACACTTCTAGACATCTCATGGCTGACAGAGATATATGAATATAGTACATATTTATAGATGAGGCCTATAGTTTAGGGCAGATAAGCAGGCCTTGCCTTTAGTAGAATATTTTCCTGCATAAGGCCTCTGATTTTAAACATTATGGATAATGTTGTCTTTGCTATCTGAGGAGTGTATGGGTATGACTCATAGTGTCATAAATACTATGGCTATTACAGTGAGCATCCAAGGGAAATTACACAAAATTATATATTTGCCAAGGTTCTTTTCTGTAACGGCCAAACTTCAAAATAGAAAGCTTTATTATGCATTTTGATGCATTTGAACTACTCAATGTTCTTGCTGGCCTTCTAGACAGTTTAATAGGGCTCCTAAACATCATCAATAATTCATGCATCTCTTAAACAAGGATGTGGTAGAACTGTAGAAGCGTAGAACCATAAAATCCTTTGGAAAAGACCTTTGAGTTCATTGAGTCCAACCCTTAACTCAGCACTGCCATGTCCACCAGTAAACCATGTCCCTCAATGCCATAGCTACATGGCTTTTAAATACCTTCAGGGATGAGGACTCTACCACCTCCCTGAGAAGCCTTTTCAAGAGTTTAACAACACTTTTAGGGAAGAAGCTTCATCCAATCTAATGGAGCAAAGATGTGAAACTGATGGTGCAACTGGAGAGGCATGGAAAAGTTTAGGCTGGAGTATGTGAGCAGAAGTGGAAGTACGTGTCAAACTGGAATACACTGTTCCAGTTAAGACAGAACTGAAAATATAGTGATTATTGTCAGATATATTAACTGATATTTATGAGAAACCTAATGGGATGTGATTTTGTTTTTCTTTGAAGTATGATTTTGACTTTGTTGTTTTTATTCTTGTTTTACAGCACTCTGACAACCCTTGTTATGCTAAATACTATATCTAGATAGAAGGTTTTAGAATGAAAGAGGATGAGAAAGGCCAAAGGTGAATATAAGGAAGGTTATTCCCAAGAGCCTGTCCTCTTGATGTGCTTCAGGGAGTTCTGCTGGCAACAGGTTTTGATCTCATTTTACTGTTGGAGAACTGAGGCATGCAAAGCATTGAGGCGTGATATGTCTAGGATGAGCATCTTGGCAGAGCAGAGAAATGATTCTTGAGTTTCTTGGATAGCAGTCTAGTCTTTTCCTGCAAGAACCTTCATCATTTAGGCTTGTCACATGTGAGCCACACTTGCCTGTCTCTATAAATAAATAGAGCAAGAAGTTATAAAGAGCTCAGAAATTAAGGTCATAGAGTCTTGCACAGGTATTCCTGAAAACTGTTAATGGTGTTATTTTCTAATAAGAATTTGTTGAACAAAGAGCAGTAACTTTTGAGATAAATGCAGTGCTTGTATCCCTTCAAGTGAGAATTTCACTGTTGGTGGACTGAGTCCAAAGTCAAGACCTTCTTTCCTCTCCCATTTGGACTCATTGTTCTTTATGAAGCTTCTAAGAAAAATTGCATGCTGATTTCCTGAGATCTGTGTTTGCTGTCTGGATAACAGCCAGATGGTGCCCCATCTTAGTTCAGGATGCAGAAAAAGTGTGAAGAACTCCATGGCTATGCAGCTTTCAGGAATCAAGCTATAATCCCCAGGCATCCATGAGCTGTGCTGGTTTGGAAATGCTTTGGTTTCTTTTTCAACTAGGTTAAGGACTGGTAATGCAGCACAGTGTTGTACCCTGTCAGCATGATGTCTTTGTTCAGTGAGCTGGAGAGCAGCAGGAGTCTATTCAGCTCTGTCCTGTCCTGACATTGCTTAGAGTGAGGGACATGCAGTTTCACTAACCCTGGTGGTGTGTTCCTTATGTGTTAAGCACAGATTTTCTAGCAAAAAATGGGCTGGACCTCCCATTTTTCCATCCAGATTGCAATGAGGCTAGTTTAACAAAATGCAGCTTGTTCTGGAAATAGTTCTTAAGTGGTGGGTGTGTTTGGAAAAAAAAAGATGATGGCTCTTCACTTGCTTTTGGCTGTAATGATAGCATTAAGATTTCAACATTCCTCTCTTAGCTGCTGTGTTTCAGTGACCCTTTTCCTCTAGCTAGAGTGCTTTGGCTGAGATGAGAATTCTGGCTCTGTGGCCAAAGAGCAAATGATGACAGTGGCTTACTGCGTGCTTGCTCCTCAGAGTGTGGTCACTGGTAAGAAAAACCTGGTTGTTACATACTGGACGGTTTCTGTGCTTACTTGTTTGGGACATAGGCTGCGCATACCCACTTTCTCAGCAGGGCATCCAAGATCGTAGCTCATGTACCACTCAGCACAGTGTTCAACAAGCTGAAGTTGCAGATCCTAGCATTTGAATCTGCAGATCAAAGCTTGTTTCCAAGATATTCAAGTCCGACATAAAAGAGCTGTGAGTCCCCACTGACTGTGGCTGAGCTTTGAGCAGTGTTGTCTCCTTTGCCTTTTACTGGTCTGGAGCTCCTGCTTATTCAGTGGTAATGGTTGTGTTGCTCTTGCCCAAGTCGTTCATCACCAATGAAGTAACTATGAAATATGACAGGATGATTCTATTTCATAAGAAATGATTTTATCCCTGTTTTCCTCTCTCATTGCTGTGACAAGTTCTGGAGTCCCTCCAGATTATCAGTGGGCTACAGCCTGGGACCCTCTTTTCAAATCTGTATTTTGCTTTCTTTCTTAGTGTCATGTTTTGTTTCCATGGAAACTTCCCAACCTAACTCAAATTACAAGACTGTCAGGTGCATAAACAATGCTGTCATTAAAGAGCATTCTCAGCTCTGGACAATTGAGCATTGTATGTCTTATCAGACAGGCAGTGTGGTGGCAGGAGAGGCTAAATGACCAGAAAAACTTGATGGGAGCCTGCAAGGCTTTGGAATAGCTGATGAAACCTGCTGCTGCACCCTTGGAGAGGAGTTACTTTTGGCTGGTGTTCGTTAAAGCTGCTGTGCCCATAAAAATTATATCCAGAGGAAAGGAGGAATATTTTGCCATTATCAAAAGGATGTGTTTGGGTTACCTGTGGAAACCTATCTGCCAGGTTCATATTGAAAAGAACAGACTAAGTAGTAAAAGAATAAAACAGAAAATATGTTATTTCCAGTAGAAAGTGGATTAACCACAAAGTGTACCTTGTAGTGAGGGATTAACTTCTATCACTGAGCATTGATATATCCAGGCAACTTTTGTGACCATAATGATGTGATGAATAAAAATGGTTGATTAACATTGATATTTCTCATCTTGCTTGCACCTTGGATAACAAACTGCTCATGGCAATACTTCCCTCCTTTCAGTCCCATCCCTACTGTTGTCATTGAAGGAGAACATCAGTAATAGAAAAAAATTTCCTTTAATGATGTAAAGACAAAAGTCTTGTGCCTGAAAGAATAGTTGTTTCCTTCCTGTCTCTGTGAAGCTTTACTGAGACTGTTATAGTGGTAACCATGCTTTGTAAGTGCCACATTAACAGGATGAAGAAAACACCGTGCACAACAGAATTTGCAACACTTTAAGGAAGTGGCTCTGCATCTCTCTCAAAAGAAGGTATTTACGTCTGTATAAGGACTTCAGTTTTGACAGCTGGGAATAGTCTAGGCATCTTTATTGTAATTATTAAGAATTACTAACTTGCACAATCACTGTTTTGAAAGAGATGTGAATGTACCTGGTATTTCAGAGGACACAGAGAAGTGAAGAATGTATCGCTATTTAAAAAGTTGGAGGAGTTTACTTGTTTGCTGGCAAATAGTATAGGTATTCAAGAGTTCCCAGGCTGGAGAAGGCTTCAGGTCCATCTTGTTTGGCGTCTCTGCTCTGAGAAGGGCAGGAGCCTTGTCTTCAGAGAGGTGAGATAATTTCTTTGGCCTGTGAAAGCCAGTAGCTGGAAGTGAGAGGACAACAGAGATGCAGAACACGCATTACTTTTCTTAATGCTTTTGTTTTAATGGCTGTCACTTTATGTTTGAGAAACCCTTAAAGAAAATAATTGGTTTGGAATGTCGTCAGTGCCAGGAGGTTGCTTCACATAAATCAGCAGCAACTCTGGTTTATGAACATGAGATTTTTGGGCTCAGAAGCTCCTTTCTACATTGCTCGTCACACAGACACAGCCTGAGAACTGCATTAAGGCCCTCTAAACTCAAGGAGAGGGGGTCTCATTATTGATGGGGTCTTGGATCTTGTTCAAGGCCTCAAGGCCTGGAGCTGGGAAGTTGGGAACAGCACAGATTTCTTCAGTGTGGAACAGAGTGGTCAGGTCATTGATTTGCTCATAATCTGCTTATATGATATGAAGAACAGTAACCTTTTCTAGAACTATTGCAAAACACCCACAAATCTGCGTCTTATAACTCTTTTCACATACCAAATAAAACACTTTTTCCATTTTTTCTTCTGTGAATATGTAGCTGTGTATTGTCATTCTGTTACGGGATGCAACCTTCTCCTTCAGCAGTGTAGATCAGCTCTGTTCTTCTGTACCATCTACGTAGTGTCTGTCAGGTTTTTGTGTTTGCTCTTTATTTTTCATTAACTTACTGCATTGATTAAAATAGATAGCAGATACTTTTTGGATGAACACTGCTAGAACTGGAAGCTCAAAATAGGGCTGTACTAACAGGTGCAGATATTCCTTCTCAACAAATAAGTGTCAGCTCACCATTTCTGATTGTTTCTTTCCTCTTTTGGGCTGTGAATATTCCTGCTAGGTCGTGGTGAAGACTACCACTTGGCTATCATTTTGGCCTCAATAAGTATTTCCTGCTCCAGAATGCTGTTGGAATAAGCACTCAACACGCCTGTCTTCTGGTCCTTGGAAAGCCCCATTTTCCCATCACATTTCCTTTTGAAGTCTGATTCAAAGCCCATTGTAATCAGTGTAGTCTCCTATGCATTTTAATGTAGCCAAATCAATGGTCATGCATTTAGGAACAAAAAATATTGCTTGCATCTGCAGGGTGGGAGGGTTCGATCTTAGAGGGCCTCGATGTTGAAAAGGATTTGAGCACAGTGCTGAAACCTATAGCCATGTGTGAGCTTCTGCTTTGTGCAACTGAATGCAGCCCTTGGCTGTACCTGTGGGGGAAGGATTATTGCTCCTGTACACCCTGCTGATGGCATGACTGCCTTGACAGTCAACCCCATTCTGATGCTAACAAGTTTTTTAAAAGGATTACAGCAGTTTGTAGAGGATTCAGAAAAGTTCTGGAAAAAAAAAAATGACTGGATGTCTGTAAAAGCTGCATTTTTAATGAGAGGCTCAGTCTGGTTAGAATAAGATTAAGAGAAGACTTATCAGAATTGTATAAATACCATAGTGGGAGGTTTATTATCATGGGAAGGTTTTTAAGCTAATAGGCAAAAGTGGAACTGTACAAATCAGCGGACAGAAAGCTAAATGTAGGCTAATAGATGTTGGAAGTAGTGTAACCCTAAAATATCTTACTTAAGAACAGAGAGAATCTTTATCACTGGAAGTCCTTAGGAATATACCAATGTTGAAGGTCAGCATATTACTGACTTCCAGGGTATCTGCAGCAGACTGGGTAAAGATTTCTTGTTTATACTATGTGCAAGACCATATTACATTTCAGACTCTCTGCTCCTTGCATCACTGTTTTGTATTGTATCCAGTGACAGGACAAGGGGTGATGGGAAGAAGCTGGAACACAAGTTCCATTTAAACATAAGGAAAAAACTCTTTCCCTGTTGAGGTGAGGGAGCCCTGGCCCAGGCTGCCCAGGGAAGGTGTGGAGGCTCCTGCTCTGGAGGGCTTCAAAACCCACCTGGACACATTCCTGTGTGACCTGATCGAGGGGAACCTGCTTTGGCAGTAGGATTGGACTGGATGGTCTCTAAAGGTCCCTTCCAACCCCTAACATTTTGTGATTCCTGGCCTTAAAGCCCAGGCACTTGGCAGTTGCTGACATGAGTGAGCTTTGGAGAAAATTCTTTCAAAATCTAGCCATTAAGTCCTAATTCCCAAAGGATCCAGACTCAGGCCTGCTACAGGACACAAGGATTTTAGAAAGGATTATTTTTTTCTCTTTCTTTGCTGATCTGATTTAATTTGTTGTTGTTGTTCCTGTCCATTATTTAACATTTGTATTCCTCAGCCTATGGTTTTGCTTAATCAACTTTTAAATATACTGATTTTAACTCTCTGTAAAATTATATTTCTGATGCTTATGAATGTTTTCTCCCAAGAGCAACGTCTCTAGGTAAATATTCTGGGTGAGTAATGAAACTATCTTCAATACAACCTCTTTGAAATGCACATAGTAAGTGAATCAAGAAAGGAAGCATGGGTGAGGAGTTCTTTTCCTTTCACAGCTTTAAGCTGTAGTGATCTTAGATATTGCTCACAGATTTAATAGGTATAAAATTACCAGAATGTTTTTCTTTCTTCCCAGATTTTACTTCCTTTTAAACGACTGTTGTAAGATTTACAGGTCACTACATATGCTGCAAATAGAATTCTATACTCAAATACTTTTGATATTAGAGATACTTTTTCTTTTTTAAACAGCATTTCTCACAGTAAGATTGAATAAATGTTCTACGTATCGATGTCCTCTGAGTAGCACTCTTAATTTTTCAGTTCTGTCAATACCATACTCACCTGAAAGCACCATCCATGTAAGGGTCTAATTTCAACTCCACAGACAGATTGCCACCCATGACCACGTAGCATCAGTTTACGTCCTGCATCCTCCTTAACAGTCTGTAAATTATATGCTTTGGAAAGCAGGAGGTGGTTTTGATTTTGAAATACAGTGTTCTTAAGGCAGGCTTGCCGTGGGAAGCTGTAAGCAGCATTCTTGCCTTGGAGATTTCTCGGTTCACTAACAAAAACTTAAGCTTCAGTAGAAGCAAAGGACATGGGTCAGTGTAGTAGTGTCACAAAATCCAAAAGGATAACATTTGAATGCTAAAAAGATTTGTACTTTTGGATCACAGAATCTTAAGGGTTGGAAGGGACCTCGAAAGATCATCTAGTCCAACCCCATAGTAATAACAGTGCTTTTCCCCTGCTTGGTCTGCTTCAAAATGTCTCATTTGCATTAACCAAACTTTGGGATGTCTTTGTATGGTTGATGCCATCAGCATCGCAGACCACTGTTTTCAATGACAGTAACATGCCTGTTGAAATACAGCATATGAATAATATAGTAAGAATAAAATAAATTATAACTAAACTGGCTTAATGAGCCCCCTTCTGCTGCAATAAGCAGAGAATGAGATGGAATTAAGAAGCAAAGGTGCTCATCAGGTAACAACACCACAATGTGCAATCAGCTACACCAGTTTTTGCAGAGAAACTGTCCCAGATATGCTTCTAGAGAATGAGGCAGATACAATCCATGATGAGAAGTGGGAATAAAGGAAACTATGCATTTAAAAGAAAATCACAAGCAGAATTAATCTTAATAGATGCTTATTGTTATTACTATTGTTATTATATTGCACCGTACATAATGTAAAGCTGCAAGACAGCCCCTGAGTTATCTAGAATGTATCTGCAGCCTGAGCAGCAGCGTGGTGCCCAAGAGCACCCGAATTGCCCTCGTGATGCTGCTGCTTGAATGAATGAACCAGTGAACAGAATCCCTGGCAGTTTTGCTACGAGCATTTAGTTATTTCCCTTTCCAGTTTCCACCCTTATACTTTCCATTATGTTTAAATAAAACCTGCACTTCCCTTGACAAGTGTTTATTCCTTATGTTTGAGTTGGCTTCTTTCATAGCAGTTATCACTCTTGCTCTTTCTTCTCAAGTATTTGTGGCAGGTGTGCTTCAGGGATTGTGTTGTTTGGGAATTCTTTTGAGGCTGAAGAGCTCTTTCTAATGTTTGCCTGTATTTACCATGCTAAAGTCTTGGGAGATGTCTTTCTTCCTGAGAGTTCAGTAGGTAATAGTAATTTTTGCAAACATCAACAGCCAGTTATCCAATTGTGGTTTGTTTTTTTTTTCCCCCCAAGATTTTTGTAACTTGAATACCAAACATTTAAAATACAGAGTTTTAGTGGGGGGTGGTTTTTTTCTTCACAAAATTCTGCTTTTTCTTTTTTTCTTCCTACTTTTAGCTGTTACTAACTGTAACTAACTGTTACGTACTGTTTTAGCTTTTTGAGAAGATAAGGTTTATGTGCCTAGAACTGATCGTATGTGATTCCTAGCAAAATTCCACTTCAAATAGCAATCCTTTTGATTTGGAGTGCTGATGTAGGGCTATATGACATTTCATCCCTAGGGTTATCTGTATTGCAGACACCATGGAGACATTTATTTAGTGCTAACATGAGTGTGTTGCCCTTTGGTAGATTTTTTTTTAGTGTACATTTTGTAACTAAAGAATGTGTCCCAGGTCCTTGGTGCAGAAGACAGCAAGATAATTTCCCCTGGTTTGTGTAACAAAATATTATTTCATTGTATGCTCTGTTCTTTCTGAGTACACAACTTCCATTTGTCCTTCATGTTTTGTTTTTACCCAAGTGCATAAGGCATTTCGTAGCCTGCAGACTCTGCAGCTGCTGTTCTTCAGTTGATGTTTTGTCAAAGGGCCTGTAACACAGACTGTATTCCTACTGTCAAAGAATGAGAACGTGTTCTAACCATCAGTCACTAATATGGTTTGCTTTGTTCCTGGAAGTACATAATTTGAAATTGGAGTCATCATTTTGGGCTGTAATTTGCTGTGCCAACTGCTTCCATTTCAGGGAGTGTATTCCATAATTGGAACAGGAAAGGCTTCTTGATTATGAAGGTTAATTGTCAAAGGTGTAGATTCCCTCTATTCCTTTATTTTGATAGCCATTTTCTTGGAAAGAGAAGTTTTGCAGGTGACTAATCTAGTGTTTGTGTTATTACCACCATATATTGTATGTGATACTGTTGAGCTTGGTGGTTTGTAATTGTTTGGAAGCATCTGAGAGTCAACATTCAAATTGTGATTTTCTGCAAATTTAAATGAATAAAATACTTCTCAAAAGGGCAGTCCCGGGGAGTACAAACCCAGCCTTAATCTGAAGTCCTTGCAAGAGAGAAGGAGAATGGGATTTCCTGAATCATTACTGTTTTGCTGATGTTCTGTTTTATACTGAGTTGTTCTTTAACTGATGATATATCAAATAATTTCTTCTTTTGATTTGAGCAAATCATCTGCTGTTGTGGAACACCCTTTCTAACATAGAGTGTGATGTGTAATACTGCTATTTATTTTTTGGTTTGTTTTTAAATAACATAAACCCCACATCCCTGTGACCAGTTGAATTTCTGGCTGTTCACTGAGAGAATAACTGTCCTATGGGAGCGTCCTATGGCTATTGTGAGAGCCTAGCTATATGTGTCTCTGACTCTTTGCTGCACTAACTGGGGTTGAGACTCTTGCAACAACTTGCCAAGGACACAGAATAACAGAAATAATTTCTGAGGTTTGGACTCTATTTATAACTACCAAAAAAGTGCTTTTTAAAGAGAAAAATTGCATGAAATGTCTCCCGTCAAAATCTCACTCATCAATGTCAAATTCTCATGACATTGACAAAATAGCTATTTCTGCATGGAAAATGTGACAAAACTGAGTTTTGATTTTGCTGCTGACTTTTGTATCCGCTGCTTTCCTTGGAATTAGCTCGTTTCTCTGGGAAGGTGTTAATTTTAAGCTAACAGCTCTAAAAATGGCTGACTCAAGTGATCTTTGTGTTGAGTTTTTATTAAAAGTGTAGTTTAATCTTTATGAAACACATATCCCAGTAGCCAGCAGAAGAACTGTGCATCAAATTTTGCAGTCAGGTATAAAAAGTAGTGAACTGATGGCTTCTTCCTTGCCTCTGAGCCCCTAAAGATATCCTCAGCCTCATCAATGCAGTAGAATGGAGATGTTACCATATGCTCTGAGTTGAGGAAGAGGGCAGACAGTTTGTCATGACAGTGTTTCCCAATACATGATATGTTTGTACCTAAAAGACTTAAGTTTCGTGAAAATTTATGTTTGTCATCCTCAAGGGTAGAGGAGAATAAGTGTGAAGGACTGTGGAAAGCAATTTTATATGAATGTTCTGTGCATGTGGTCCAACTCTGCATTGATATTGATAAAAAAAAAAAAATGCAAGTTATAATCCTGACAGACGGTAAATTACAGACAGCTATTTGTTTCTGAGCCCAACTACTTCTACATTTAATTTCATATCCTAAGGGAACATCCTTACAGCAGATAAAAAAACGTTCAGAAGTTAATGATCCTTCATCTGCAAGTTCATTTCCCTTTCAACCAAGTACCAAATGCTGTCCTTTGGGATGCATCATCCTCAGCTGCTGTTTCAGGACTCACTATGTAAAGGGATCAAGGCTGAGGTTCTTGGAGAAAGAAATATCTCAGGACATTCACAACTTTCTGCTCTGTCTCTCTCCCAGGCTGGCTGGAATCAGTTGCTTCTGGCTGAGCTCCTCTTAAGAGAGAAGGGACCTGCCAGACTTTTTGGAGGCTGTCCACTCTCACCCTCAGATTAATATTATCCTTCTTTTGCAGACCCCTGTGTACTTGTTTGTCTCATAGATCTTATTCAGAAGGACCTGCTTTATTTGCATATATATGGTTGAGGGATTTTTTAAATGTAGGCATTGAAATCTGCGTTAGTGGTGTTCTGGGTTTCTTCCTCCTTGTTCTCTCTCTTTTGGTAGCAAACCCTCTCCTTTCAGTGAAAGGTGCTTCATTAATATTTGTCAGGTGTATCAGGCAGGCAGAGAGGTGAAAAAGGTAGCTAAACATTTTCCCTTCTTCCCAGTAAATGTCCATGCTGGTGCAGGCTCTGCAGACTCAGTATCACATGCTGATGTAAGGCTCCACCTGGGATTGTAGGTATGGCCCTGGACAACCAAAACCCACCAAAAATCACACCTACAATGTTAGGGTTGTAATTTTAAAAGCTGTGACTCTGGAAATCTTGAGAGGACACAGCAAAAGGCAAATGGAAGTTAAGTTTTGGTGACAGTGTTGCTAAGATGGCTTGTCTTGTTCTGCGATGTGTGAGCAGAGTAGGATGGAGTGGGAAGGTGGTAAAGGATCATAAAAAATGATGCTGCTAATATGACATTAGCTGCTTTCAGAAGGAGGTACATGGAAATTAGTTACTGGGGAGTAGGTTTGATAAGCAGCTTGAATTCTTCTGGGCTTGACTGGGAGTTGATGATATTTAAGTATACAACTGAGAGATTCACATAAAGGTTTGTCCCTTACACAGCTGTGCTGTTACACAAATATTTGTGATTTGTGGCTGTAAGTGGGAAGCAAGCAACATGAGAAGATGATGCTGAATTATACAGACAGTAGTGCATAATGATATTTCTCATTCATGGTGAAGGGGGATTGGAATGTCTGTAGAGATATATTTGAAGCCCTCCTTAAATATTGTTAATAAAATCATGACTTGCTGGTTTTAATCAGCTCCTCAGTCTGTTTGGTTACATGTGGCAATACAGAAAGCAGAGCATCTTCAACATGGAAGACTGCATACAAGTTTTGAAACTCCAAGGTTTATTGTAAACAGCATAGAAAAACAAGAAGCACCTTAGTAGGTAAATTAAGATACAGTCCTTCTTTCTGCAGATTATTCATTCCTTGTTGATTAATTTCTTTCATAGGAGGAAATCCAATCTGCTACAGAATGCTGAATCCCAGCAGTAATGTCTGGTACAGATATGTATATGTAGCACCAACCCCAGAGCAACCTGTAGATTATTTTATGCTGTAATAAAAGCAACTTTAAAATAGAGGAAAAGACAAATCCTGTAATCCTTCATTCATCTTGAAGTAAAATCCTTCTGTACTCTGTGTGTGTGTGTGTGTTAACAGCTGCTCTATCGGGCACTAAAGCTTCATGTGCTTCAAAGGGGGAAGCACAGAGTAAATGTTTGTAGCTGTCCATTGAGTTCTGTTGATGTGCAAACATCTGATGTCTGCATCCGCCTTGCTGTGTGGATCTTATTTTCCTGTCTTAAATATCCCTTGAGAACAGCATAAAGCAAGCTCTCATTTGAGGTCCATGGTGCTTTATTTTGCTTATCTACCTGCTCCATATGTTTAACTCTTCCTTTTAGTTGTGGTCCTTGACCCCACTGCAGGTATTTGCAGACTGCAAATTCAGACTCTGTGGTCTTTTGCTTAGCAAACTGAATGACTTGATTGAAAAGTAGAGTTTCCATAAATGAGACAGGTTATTACAAGATAGGTAGTCTCATGATTCCTTTTTGCTATATCATAGTTCCTTCATACTCACTCACAACGCAGTGAGGCTAGCATCACCCTCCTACTAAAGCAGCAATGAAAGGTTGAGTTAGTAGCTCAAGTTTGTGCAGTAGATCTAGGTCAGAGCAGAGAACTGAACTTGCTTCCTCCCATGGCTGCTGAAATGACAATGAGTACTGCATGTAGGCCATTGCAGGCAGCGAGCACATCCAAGGCCCCTGAGCAGAACAGCACTCTGCTGCAGCAGTGCCAGCTTTGCAACTGAGCTGCCTTGCAGTACCCAAGGTTGGCACATTGTGGGTGCACAACTGTTTTTATTGGATTATTGAGAGGGAAGGACGTGAAAACAAAGAGTTTGTGCTCTTGAGCTTTGTATTATCACAGAATGATGGGGGTTGGAAGGGACCTCTAGAGACCATCCAGTCCAACCTCATGCTAAAGCAGGTTCATCTAGATCAGGTCACAGAGGTTCACATGTGAATACATATTTTGATGTACTTTCTGAAATACATATTCTGACGTTTGGTGGGTTTTTTTGATAGAATTTGAAAGAGGCATAAGCACACTAGGATGATTTTCCTATTCAGATAGATTGTGTGTCAAGTGCTTTTAAAAAACAGAAAAATGACATCTTGTCCATGGTGTGCAGTGGGTGTTCCATTTGTCTTTGTCATTTTTTGTTGTTTTGCCCCACTCATTTATCCCAAGTATTGGATCTTCTGCTGCTGTCCTATAGATAGTTATAGGGTTATAGATGGTTATATAGATTATAGATGGTTATGGTTAATTTCTATTAATAAACATGAAAAACTCTCTTTTTTTGTATCAATGAAATACATGATATGTTTACATAAATACTTTAAATCCATTGTTATTTTCAAGATAGTTGTTCATTTATCCTGGTGTTATCACTTTTCATAATTATAGAGTATAAAGCTGTCTCTTAACTAGGTTATAGTGTGGTAAATGAGTTGCCACACAGAAGTTATGCTAATTTTTGAGATGTTCTTTACTTCTCTTGGTAATTTGGTACAAGTGGGCCTGAAAAATAATTCCACTGAATGCTATGGACTTGAGCCCATAAAAACTCATTGTTTATAACAGCCAGAGCATCAGAAAGTACAGCTAAGCACAGATAAACACCTGTAACAACAGTCATCTTTCATTACAGAGTGGTAAAACTTGCTAGGACTTCTCCCACTTATATGTTTAAATGGTTGTACCAGTGCTGGGCATGTAAATGCTGCCTGCCTGAATCTATATGCTGCCACTGCTGGGTATTGAGGAGCTGAGCTCCAAGTATGAAGTTTCATCCACTCTGGTATTCAGTTATCCATTAAAAATTTGATTTTAATTTATTTGCACTTGAACAGATCTTTAATTGGAATTATGTTTTTAAGTAGAGAAAGAATCACATTCAATATATTTCAATGTGGCTCATCTGTTGTGGTTCCCATTTAAACCCTAAGCTTTTCAGTACAAGGATGTTTTCATGTCTAAGAATGTGTCTGTGCCTCAAGCACCGAGATCCTTCTTTTGTTTGCTCATATTTACAAAAGATAAACATGTATAGATCCTCCTGCAAGATATTTCCATATTACAGAATGCTGTGATAAAGTATGTGTCTAGTTCTTTGTGATGACAAGTTTAAAAATGAAATTCCACAGTTGTGTCCATTCCTTTAGGGGACAAGCCTTGAAAAATTGTTCAAGCCCTTTCAAAATTAGTGTTTAATAAATACTGGCATATTCTTGTATGAAGTTAGTTCTCTTATCTAAGGTTAAGCTATAAAAGGGGATAAACCTTGAACCCAAGTAGAACTCATGTGTTCATAATACCCATTTCAACAATAGCTCAAATTTGTTCAATCTATTGTGCAAAATATGTTCATCTTCAAAGAAAATTTCTCTGAATTTGAGCATTACAAAAGCTTGCATAACCACACAATTAGTAATACATTTAATAAATCAGCCCATAAAGCTAACAAGAGTCCACTCTTTCTTTTTTTCTATTATTTCTTGAGTACTGGAGGCCTTTGTGTTCATCTCCAAGGCAGGAATCCCTATAGTTGAAAAGTTGACAGAATTGAGAGAATTTAACACTTCTTTGGGGAGCTGGATTCAGTGACTGGTTATCAGATTTGTGTGGAAGGAAATTCCACCAGGCTGGCAGTGCTTGTTTAAATCCATGTACTTGTCAATGCCTGAGTGCTGAGCCAGCCTCAGACTGCACAACAGCAACAAAATCGTTGGGACAAGAAATGGAAATGAAGAAAAGAATACAGGAACACGGAGGAACTAGACAGATAGAGCTCCAGTATGTCTGGAAAACTAGATATCTATCAAATCTACATTTTTAGTTTTGGATAATCAACAAATCTGCAGAGCTGCAGCACAAACCAGGCATGAGAAAGATTTGTCTAGGAGTCTGATCACAAGTGAGCTCCAAGCACTCCGGAGCTGGGGAATGGAGTACAGCCCTGCCTCAGGCTTTGACCCACGGTGGCTCTGACAGTTGGCTCTGTCCCACGACCAGCAGATTTTGGACTGAACATCTAGGAGCAACAGACTCCAAACATGGTAAACCCAAGACAGAGGAATGAGAGACTGCTGATTCCAGTACATTTATGTAACTCAAAGGCTTCATTCTTGACATATCATGTTGAATGTTTTGCCTTCTTAAATGTCCGTGGAACAACTGGACAAATAGCTGACTGTGTGCCATTCTCCATGTGCTCTTGAACCATGATTTATTTTGTCCAGCTAGTCCTCTCCTTTGTGTTTTTGCTCCACAGTTAACATCTGTGAATTGAAAAGGGGAAGAAATACATTTCAATATGCTGGATTTATAAGAGAAAATATTGGTAATACTTATGATACCTGAGTTTCATTAATACCCCCTTTCCATCCTTCCTTTTTCTTTGCACAGATAGTATGTAAGTGGAGTGCCAGTCTTTGGAAAAGACTTGTTCCCTATGCACAGTAAAAGGAACTAGCAGTGGAGTTCTGAACATCTGGAGGTAAACTCAGCCTTACTACTACTACTACTACAGGGAGTATCCTGTGTTCCTCACAAAGGAGACAAGCTTTTATCTTAATAGTGGCATTGTGCTGCACTGCTGGCTCTTTCTTTTTCTTGTGGATGTTCTTGCTCACCTGTCATGGCTCACCCATGATTCATTTGATTGAAATTATGGAAACACCAAATAATCCAGTATCATGGTGTTTGAATGGTTTCTGCTCCGTGTACGGTGGCATCCCATCCAGTCAGAAAGTACAGTAACAATCAGTATTCATTTTGCTTCATTATTCTTTAGAACATTACCTTCCTGGGTGAGGAATCTTCTTGATATTAATATAAATTAGTAGAATAATAAAAGGTCAACCCCTCCCCCCTAGCTTGGAGTGGCTGCAATCTATTTTCAAATTGAGTTTTATTTCTCCTTTCCTAAGGCTTTCTTTCTCTTCCATCACTGTAATACATTGGAAAATACAATGACTATAAACAACTGCATGAGGCACTGTGCTGAATACATCCTGATCAGAGCGATGACAGGTTTTTTGGTGAAAAATAGAATAATAAGCCACATGCTTGTGTGAGGTATTACAGTCTTGAAATTCTTTATGTTTTGCTCTGGCTAAAATGTGTTGCTTTCTGTGGTACACTGAGGAAACTCTTGCCACTTCTATGTATTATATTGTGCAAAAGGAACTCGAGGGGAAAAAAGTGAATAACAATGTATCAAACACTGATTTTTAGTTGCTTATCTCTTTCATTCTGGACTGCTACAAAAGGGCTTGGCTTTACTTGCAAGAAATCCACAGTAGATTGTGGGGAGGTCTATGGCTATGCAAAGCACGTGATGTTGCTTAGGAGCTGGTGATAACTTTAAAATGATGAAATAACTAGTAAGATTTTTTTTTTTCAGTTTGCTAATGAGATATACATTTGCATGACCTATAACTTAGCAGCATTTTATTTTGTTATTATGTGTCTTATTTACCAGACAAATTACTTTTATTTCAGATTGCTCAGCAGTAATTTTTTAATCTTTAATTAAACAGATTTTTTTCTTGTCTTTGCTTCTTGTGTTCAACTGGGAAACAGAACAGCTGAAATGTACTGGCCAGGTTTCTTTGAGAGCTGAAAACATCTTTATTTTAGCTGAATACAGCTAAAATAGCTGTATTTTAGCTGAATTTTTGTAAAGTCACTTAGGACTTTTTCAGAGGAATATGGGAAGCGTTAATGTTAAATTTGTCCTCTTTATTCCATCACCTGTTTGTGAGGGAAAATATCAGCACAGAATGAGTTTGTATATTGATTTATTTTTTTTGAAAGAAAATTATTTTATGGGAACAATTACATTTTAAAAACTTCTGGCCTTTCCACATTTATCAAGGCTGCAAAACTCTGAAGCTATGGCTCATTAGATATCATCAATATCTATTGTTCCTTCATTTGCTGCTAAGTTTTCTTTTGATGTGTTGGTGATAACCATGCAAAATTAAGCTTCAGAGATTGGGTAAGAGAAGCCAAAGCTGCTGTGAAGTGGACATGAGATCTCTGCTCCCTGAGGAGCAATGTGGGATATGCAGGTCTTTCTTCATGGCATCTTTAGATTATTTACAGCAACAGATGTTATGCATAAGTGCAATAACATCAATAAATTCATCTAAACAGATTTTAGCAACCAAATATGCCTGTTGCATCTACATTTAAAATCAGCTTGCTCATCGTTAGTGTCATAATATATATCAGCCTTGCAGCTCTTCTGATAAGGGGTAAAAGTGTTACTTTCTAGAGTATTGTGAGCACTCCTGTAGCTTAACTGAGGCTGGATGACTAGGAATCACTTTATGCAATGAAATAAACACCCACAGGGTTTCCTGGAGTGTAGCCTAGGCTTCTTTCCACAGGTCAAAACACAACTAAAAGTGGGAAAATTTATTAGTCCAGAATCTTGTTTGTGAAGGGAAAAAAGTGATTTGAAGGGATCTTTTGGATTGATCCTGTATTGATGCAGCAGGCATGCAGAAGTATAAGTGAAATGCAAACAAAGTGATGCTTTCCATGAGAGTAAACAAGTATTGAGAGCCTGATGTCATGCGTTTGGGCATATTCTGCTTTGTTGGCAGTTGATTTCTTTAAAAACTTGGTCTTTCTTCCCCTCTTACCAGCAAAGATCCAATATCAGTATGTTTCAATATTAGGATAGAAGTAGGATGACTGCATATTATTACTACAAACAATATTATTAACAAAACTAAATCTTAAAACACCTTCTCCCTACCCCTCCTCTCTTCCTGGGTTCTATTCACTCCCAGTTTCTTTACCTCCTCCCACCCAGCAGCACAGGGAAATGGAGAGTGGGGGCTATGGTCAGGTCATCACACATCTCTGCCACTCTTTCCTCCTCAGGAGAAGGACTCCTTATGTTCTCCTGCTGCAGCATGGTGTCCTTTCCAAGGGAAACAGTCATCCACAAACTTCTCCAGTGTGGGTCTGTCTTGGAGCCAATAGGCACTGGCTCTAACAGACATGAGGAAAGTTTCTAGCAGCTTCTCACTGAATCCAACCCTGTAGCACCCTGCTACCAAAAACTTGCCACACAAATCCAATACATTCCACCCCTACTAAGTTTGATGTTAATTCATATGAATAATGCACATTTTCTGATACATGATCCTCATTCTTCAAGCAGCATCTCCCACGGGTATCTGGAGTAAGGTCTGTAGTGATACCTGACTATTCTCATGCCTTGAAAGCTGGGAAAAGCTGTCATTGCTTGTATTCAGTAGGATTGTTCACCTCTGAATACTTCGTCAGCAGGCAATTATGTTCCTTAATTTAGGGAGGTGATTGCACTGTGCTTGATCCTGAGGTTTCTGTTAGAACAAAGAGGCTGCTGCTGCAGTGGTGCAAATGTGTTCATTTGCACACTGTGCATGTACAAATGATACATACACAGCCAGCATTCCCAGGGGCAGGCAACTAATCCAGCCCTGATTCATTGTCTGCAACTAGGAGAATTCCCAGTTTGGCTTATTCTAAGGAAGATACATGAAAATACTTCAGATATCCCCACAGATACATTATTACTGCCTCATCACAAGATTATTGTGTGTTTATGAAACTTCTAGAGAAAATGTTAACACAAAATAGAAATCTCCAGTCTGTTAACTTCTGCATACCTGCAGAAATGTGGAATTTGAATTTGTTGCACACCTCATTTCTGTTTTCTAGGAGATGTACTGAAAGAAGAAATACTGTAAAGTAAGCTTATTCCTATGCAATACAAATTTCCTTCTCACTGAGCCTATTATGTATTTAGCTATTTACCAGTTTTCCATGACAATGAACACATTGTAATGTAAGGATAATTTTACTGCTATTGTGTGAAGCTTTAATAACTCTTAAAAATAAACATATTTTATGACACATGTAATTTCAGTGTCCCATTAAAAACAGGAGAATGGAACAAATTAATTGTGCTTGCCAATAATGCATCTTGTCAAAATTAATTTTCAAATAACAATGATCGTAGTAATTAATTGCAATGAGTTGCTGGTGTCAAGCACTTTGTGCAATTTACATCTGATAAGAATGATGATTGTTCATCAGAATCCATCTTATGATCTTGCCTAGATTTCAGCTTTATTTACCCAAATAAATTTGAAAATGAGTCCATAGAACCAGAGGATAATCCTCATAAAGTATAGTAAGTATGATGTTTATATAATCAAATCTACCTATTAACAAGAACATTTTAAGGATTCAAATAATTACCATCCCCAAGAGAAGGTGGCTGAGATTTTCACGTTATTGATTATTGAGCCCAGCTGAAGTTTTATATTGATTCCAAAGCTCACTTGCTTTGCCAAGAGCATGAATTATGAATATGGTCTGTATATTTCCTCTTAGTGTGATTGCTGCAGATATTGTGCTAGGATTTGAGAACAAAAATAGGTAAAATAGGGTATGGATGTACAATGGTGACCATTAGCTATGTTATGTTAACTATGTTAACTGCTTGAATACCTTAGGGCTGGGATCATCTACTGTAATCAGCAGCTAACGTGCTATAAATCTACAACTTAGTCTATGTTGCACCTATTTACTTTTTTGCTAAGTTACACCTCTATCCACAAAATAAGTACAGATTGTATTGACTCAGTGTACAAGCCAAGATCTGAGTGGTATCTCCTTCTCATTGCTGGTCTCTTGTTTGCTGTGTGTTGTTCATCAATGTGCTTCTCATTTTGAATCTAGGGGTGTGTAAAGCAGCATTCTGGATATCTTCTCAAGATTCTACTGTAGCTGCTTTTTCTTTTGTTTCTTGTGTTTTAGTTGCTTCTAGTAAGTATACACCAGAGTCAGCCTCATGTTCCCTTAATCATACAGTCCCCATGTTCTTTTTACAAAGGACACTTCGCTTTTTAGAGAGGAAAATAAGTAATGTTCAGTCCACTGTGAAGGCAGTTGTCCTCAGTGGCACTGGAAATCTGATGGTATCATTTTGTCATGCTGGTTGGCTCCTATTTCCTTCTCCAGGGTACAACACTGAAAGCTCCAAGGGACATTCCTGTTTCACGAAGAGCTCCTTTTTGCCACTCAAGCAATGCTTTGCCTTTTGTGCTTCCTGTAGAAGGAATGATGTTTAAATCTCATGCTTCATACGACAACTGATTGATAGCAAAGAAATTTGCAGTGTTTTGTATGTAGCATGTATTTCACTGTAAGGAAAAAGGATGATCTTCTACTTTATGACCTGAAAGATAAAAGTCTCTTGAATTAGCAAACACAGAGAAGTTCTATGGAGCAGAAACTTTAGCGCTGTGCTGGCATCTTGCAGGATCTCTGTTCTTATTTCCAGTACTTGCATGGCAGGCCCAGGGAGCATTGAGCACATTTGTATGATTTAATGTTACCTGGATTTTAATTTTCATATGTTCAGAAATAATTTTAAGATTTATTTTATTATTATACTATTCTACAGAAACCTTATGTGGGTTTTTTTTTGCCATCCAGAGTGTAGGGAATAGGGCACAGAGCACTGTTGCCTCTGGGCACCATGGGAAGCTCCCTGCTAGGGACCTGGTGTGTAGAGAGGAGGATGTGATAGAAAGTTGGAAGCAGGTACTGAATAAGTTGTGCATCTGCTGAGAAATTAATTGCTACCAATTAGTTGTTACAATTATTGGTGTTTTGCCACAAATTTAAAATTACAGTTGCAGGTGATAAGAAACTAAATTCTTGGCGTGCTTGAGACAGTAAGAACAAACCACCGTGTCACCTTCCAGAAAAGTGGTATCATCCTGGCTGCAGGCTCGACTTTGAGGAAGGCAGGAGGGCAATGGTACTTGTTGGATTGATCTTGAGGAGATGGTGCTGAGCTGGCACTGGCTGTGGACTCAACTGAATGATACCTCAGGGGAAGCAGGAAAGGCCTTGGTGCAGTGGTAGAGTGCACTGCAAGTAGAACTGCTTATTCTGGCAGACATCAAAACCTCAGACCCAGACGCTGGGTAGTTATTACAGCTTTTGTGATTTTCTCTGGCAGTATTCACCTAGCTCTTATTTAAACCCTGATATTAATATGCTAATACAAGTGCTCCTGCTAAATTCTAGCCTGCTTAATTATATTCTGCTTCACTACCTTTCCACCAATATAGTTCTATTCTGCATTTCTTACCTTAATTTGTTTTATTGCATGAAATCTTGTAGCAGACACTGGGTATTTTGACCTATCTTGAGAAATATCTGACTGGTACATGAGACAAATTGGGATTCTTCTCCTGTAAGGAGCCAGTGGACAGAAATGTAAGGTTTTGCTTTAGGAAAGAAATCACAAAAATTTATGATAAAGGAACATTTTACCTCCTCTGATGCTCTGAAAATTCATTGCAACAGATGGCCCAGTGCTCAGTGATTTCTACTCATAGCATTGATGCTGTTTACCTATATAATCTTTACTACCTGAAGAAAACAATAATCCAAATCTTTCTGAGCTGGGATAAGATGTAGAAGAATGAGTGAAGTATAATGGTGAATGAGTTATTGGTGTGCCTGCTGACCTTAAAAGCATCATCACTTACATCTTCAAAATAGAAATCACAGTAAGAAAAGAGCTGAATACTTGATGGAATACTAAAAAAGGAGCTGTCTTGGTGATCAATGGATGCTGCCAGCTTTGGCAGAGCTTTTCAGAAGCTTAATAGTTTAACAAAAACATCTTAAAGGGACCTCTTTTATAAGAATCTTTTATATCTACTTCATAATAAATGAGCAAGTGGTTCATGAAACAAATACATTTTTCTACAATAGGCTAATTTTTCTAACCCAGTGTTTTTTGAAAAGGTGTGAGCTGTCTGAGGTAGGTGAACGTGTGGAACAGCATCCATTTAGCACTGCTATGAGATGGCAGAGTTTATGAGATTTGTATGGTTCTGCAGAGAGAATGTGATTTCTTTTTTCTGCCAGTTCACAACATCAGTACTCAGTTCCTCACAGCAGGGTGGCCCTGCTGCAGTTGGTTTCCTGTGAGAGGTGGAGCAGGCACCAAGGGCTCTGCATGACACCTTGGCTAGCAATGATGGTCCCACTTACCACCCGCTCTGGCATGAGTGGGAGGAATCTTGTCCCCAGAGGTGATGGGAATAGCCTGGCTCGTCACTGGGCTGTGAAAGTCACATGGAGGCAAGTCTCATACTGTCCATATTAGAGTTTTCTTGCAGAAGTGTGTAATGGAGGAGGATTGAAAAGCAAACAAAACCAAAACATTCTCTGGGTGGATTTGGATTTTATAGATTCCACTCCTGTTGATGGTGTTTCCAAGCATAAGTGTTGCTTTCCCATTAATGTAATTATCTCATAGTGATAGAGCTACAAACAAGTCAAATAATTCAGTGTAATTAAAGCACTGATGAGACCTGAATTTGTGGCTCTCTCTGCAGGGTTATGTTCTTTTTCAGATTAAAACCTTCAGGCCAATTGACTGAAATTCAGAAGGAGCTTAGCATTGCTGTGCAAGAGGTCAGGGTCATAGTGATTCATGTAACGCCAGAAGCTACTCGAGTATGGGTAGCTGCAGGCTGGCTTGGAGCAGACCTGACACCCACGAGCAGATGTCAGCCTTAGAAGGGCTCGTGCTGAGGGTTTATATATTTATTTATTTATTTAACATCAGGCAGGGGTTTGAATTGAGAAGGAGCAAGCCAGATTTTGATAGTTACGAGAAGGCTTTTGAAGGGTGATGGAGACTTGTGTTTACTTCGGGCCCTTGTGGGTACATGGACCCACTGAGTTTTTCATATGGCAGGTCTCTCAGCTCATATGGTCCCTGACATCCCTGCAGAGTGCTCCAGAGCAGATTTTCTTTTTTGAAGGAGTGGGTATGAAGTGCTGTCCAGAAAGATGGAGTGCCTCACCTTGTAGTGTCCCATGCCAGAATCAGCAGATGAGGCTCACCTAGAAGTGAAATCTGTGCACATGTCCTGCTGCTGGCTCAGAAACTGAGAAGTGCTAAGGAAATTGCCTTGTGAGTCAAAGTCCTGCATTCAGAGGATAGAGCACTGACAGGTTATTTTTTCCCCTTCTTGTTCTGTTCATGTCTTTTGACCCTGACTTTTGTGTAGAGGTCAACAAGTATCTAGGCTCTTTCCCTGTCTGCCTCTGGCCTCACACTGTGACCAGTGTGGAGAAGGCTAGAAAGCTCTTAGTACCTTAAATTGTGATCTTAAAGTGATGTCTGCTATCTCTGGTCTGGAATGGCATGGAAACAATGGACAATAATAGGATGCAGTGAAACCTGGTGTAAGGGGCTGGCTGAGCATCACTGTCTGGCAGAAAGCACAGTGAGATCACACAGTTCTGACACTCTGGGATGGTCTTTTAAGTGGGACAATGACTTGTTAAATGTGGGCTACACAGATTTCTGTTTAATATATTGAATTTTGTGAGGGATGACTCCTTTAGACAAAGTTATTCATTACTGCAGAAAATTATCCAAATGTACATGAGTTATTGAGGAGTTAAATGCATCTGAATTATGGAGTGCCAAACATCCTGGGAACAGACAATTCTGATAATGTCCTTTGATTGTGTTAGAGCCACTTTATGGGTAATATGTCTGAATAAATCTGAAAATGTCAAAGCTATACATTAGCAAGAGATTTGTCTTAATGCTCCACACTAGCAAACATCACACTGCACAAAAATTGCATTTGGCAGTGCAAAGGGGTGGGGATGTGAAGGAGAGCTCATTCAAAGGTAGGGCACTGCTGTGCATCTCTCATACCTCTGCCTAAAACTGCTTCAAACCATGTTTCTGTGTGTGTGTGGGGAGGAGGTGACTGTTATGACCCTGCTGTTTTCGAGGGGATGTTCTAAAACTATTCCTGTTAGGCTGAATGACTGGCAAAATGAGTAATGTGGTCAGTTTTAATTCACCTCGGCACTACCTTTCTGTTCTAGCTACACACTGTACCTCTCATGGGCTGCTTACCTTATCTCTGGTATTGGAGCAGCAGGGTGCCATGAAAACGCAGCTAATGCTCCTGTCTTCATACAGATAACGCTGACAAGTGAATGCAACAGGTGGTTGCTATTTGTCTTTTCATTTGAATAGAAGTGACCACTCAAAATACAAGCACAAATGAAAGACAAAAAAATCCTAATTAACCCCCCCCATCCCCCCAGTGGTTTTTCTGGGTCTTTTATATTTTGATTTTTGTGTGTGTTGGGTTTTTTGGTGATTTTTTTGTTTTATCTATTACAATGGAGAACTTTTTAGCAGTTATGTGCTAGATTAGGACTTACATGGCACTAGAAGCCTTACCATACTGTACTGCAGTGTCTATACAGGAGCCTGTTTTTCTCTCATCATTGCAATTAGTGGAAGCTAAAGAAAAATAGTGTAAATACTTTTAAAGTTGAAAATAATACAGATTGTAGCAAGTAAATGGGAGAACTACTTCTGTTTTAATTAAATAGCAGATTAAACCACCAAATTCAACAGGGCTTGATGTGTTTTGTCTACAAACGTATACCTTAAGTTCTTATTCGTATAATGCAGCCAAATGCTAAAATGTGGATTATACACATAAGAAACATGGCATTTCATGAGTTATTTAGGGAGTGGTCAGCAGTCGATGGCTTTACAGAATTACTTTTTAGGGCTTGAGTAATTTAACATCTTCTGATAAAGTAACTCTTGTTTCTGTGGGTATGAAACCCTTAAGAGGCCAGCAGTCCAAAGGTAGGTTTCATTCAAAGTTCCCAGGCTTTCCTGGTTCTTGTAAGAGGAAAAAGAAACTGCAGAATGTTTGGTTTTGAACCTCTGCTCTCAGTGCTGTTTGAATATGTAATTTCCTGCATTTGAAACCTGCTGTCAGATGATTTTTTTTGTTTGTTTGTTGAAGTACTTGCATTAACAATAATCTCCTCATTGAAACGTATCTCCTGTAGAAATAAAGGTAGAAAATATTAGATCTATAAAGGAAGACTACATTGACAGTGTTTGTATTGTTAATAAAAACAAATTACAACTGCATTGTAATCCCTATGGCTTGTTAATGGAGAGCTACTTACTCAAATCATTAAAAAATAACCTCCTGCACCAGACTGCAGAATTACCTCTTACCCCAAGGAAACACAGACAGTGAATATCAGAGACCAAGCAACTGATGACACTATTCTCTAGGGACAAGAAATCAGGAATACCTTGGTTGAGGTGCTATGCCATGCAAGTACATCTTGTAAGGGAAGAAGCTTATGAGTGAACTGTAAATTAGGGACAGTCATCTTGCCTTGTGTTTGTAAAGTGCTTAGGAACTGGAGTCCTAGTACATGTTGGTGACTCAGGTGCTGTGGTAGTATAAAAATGTACTGGGAAGGATTACCAATACTGGAATTCATGATTATGAGTAATGATGGCAACATAACCCTTTCCTGTGACACTTTGAATGCCCTTGTATGAGCATTTGCTTATGAATTTTAGAGTCTCCTTTGTTAAAGGGAGCACAATTTAGGGAAAAAAAAAGCTCCTTCCCTCAAGGGAATATCTGCCCATTTACAGATTTAATTGTGCAGCTAAATAAGCCTTCTCAACTTAAACAATGACTCTGAAACATGTCAGGAAACTTTGCCAATGTGGAGTCACAACATGCAGAGCTGTGATCAGTCACCTGCAGAGCAGCTATAGCATATGCAGTCCCACTGATGTGTAAGAGTAGCTTTGCCTCTTCTGAACAAAGGTTCTTAAATCAATCCTCGGTGGTTTTGTTTTCCTTACAAAATACAGGGGTATTTTGTCTTTTTGGATGTGGGAGACCTACCTTTAATTAGAAGCCTACTTCTGACTGCCTGTCAGGGTTGCTGGAGAACTGTTTTTCACCAGTCTACAAAATGGTAGACTATGTTGAGTCTTTTTTTTTTCTTTGCTCTTGCTCCTGTTCTAAGCCTTTTTTTTCCTGCTTGTCTGTTTTTGTTTAAACAGGCTGATATGCATGGAGCAGCAGTTCACTTTGAGTAAACTACAGGCTCTGCTAAGCCCCTCTTGAACCTCTCATGAAACTGTTTGGTTGACACCAGGCTCCTCAGCCTGTCCCACTGTAGCCATGGAAAGGTCCCTGCTCAGCACACAGCTCGGTATTGCCCTCACAAATCATCTCTCAGCTGGGGCCTGTAAGTGCATCTGGAGAAGTACCTCTGGAAGTCTTGCATCTGCCTTGGGCAGCTACCTTGGCAAAGGACAGATTGCCTTTTTCTTTGCTGATAGTGCAGGGAGGCTAGAGCACCAATGTAAATTTGGATGCAAGCCTTTCTTCTTTGGGCCCTGTTGCACCACCTTCATCAAAGCAGAGAGAAGAGATAGCTAGAACCTGACTAAAAAGAGTTGGGTTGGGTCAAATTGGGTTTGACTTGGTTTAACCACCCTTTGCCCTGGTTCTGTGTTCCAGTCCTGCTATTGAGGAAGTTCAGTCACAGTTTAAACTGTGTCCAAAGTTCCCAAAGAGACACCACATTTCCAGTGTTGCAATGACATTGCTTTTTCCAAGCAATGACAAAATTCCTATTTTCCCTCATGTTGGGTTTTTTTTTCCCCTGACAAAAAATATGAAATACCTCAGAGAAACTTCACTTCTTTTTATTTCAAAACCTCTGTTTTTCAGTATGTTCTCTACGTGGGATAAACACAAAAAAGCCACGAGAGTGTTTCAGCAGTTGCTCATGATTTGCAAACATATTTGCATGCTCTTTTTTTAACCTTGTCTTTAAACTTCTTCTTAAAACATCCAATTTCCAAAAGAAATGGAAGAAAAATTTAAAAATGTTGAAAGAGGAGGTAGAAGTTACTTTTCTTTTTCAATGAGGCGGAATTTTATTCCTCTGAAGACAGAGAGTAGGCGATGGTGAGGACAGCTGTGAATCATTCATCAGTGAGACCTTCAGTTGTTTGATGAGATGCAGGGGCCAGCACATCTCAGCTCATGGCTGATCTTATACTTCAAATCAAATTCTCCAAGGGGCAAGCCTGCACCTTGACAATATGAACAAGCAGTAAGTTCTTGAGGAAGAAAAGCAACCAAAAAAATACATCTAGTTTAGGTTATCTGTGTCAGACCTGTGACATCAGGCTCTCTGGGAGAAGGAAAAGCATCTATCAGATTTTTTGGCTAAAAAATGATTAAAATAGGCCAGGACCTCTTTTCTTTTTTGAAAAGAAGTAATTGTATGAGGCAGCTCAAACCTGGAGGATCTGCCAGTTTGCAAATCTCACCGAGAATCCAACATTTGCCAAGACTTATTTTTTTTTTGTCAGTTCTCTGAAGCTGGATGATTTTATCTGAATCTGATCTCCCTTAGTGTCTGAAATGGCAAAAATACATCTGACTAATCGATGACATTGGGTTGGCCTTCTAGTGCTTATGAGCATATCAAGAGATTTCATCCCTCCAGCCTTGAGATCTGTCTGTTCTCTCTTGTGCTGGGAACCTCCTTGTTTCAGCACATTGTGGAGTTGCTTCACTTCCCACTGGAAGCAACAGAATTACAAATTTTTCATCTTTAAAGGTACTCAACAAATCCCACCAGCCAACAAAAGAAATCACAATTGTAACTGTTTGGGTTTTTTTTGTTTTACCAGAACAGAAGAAATCATAACCCTTCTCAGACCCTGAATCAGACCCTCTGGTCCATTGCTTTTGCTGTTTGTCCTCTCATACCACCGCAGCTCTCTGAACAGCTAGTTTATCCCATCCTGTGCTGCTTGCTTAGTTTGTCTTTCTTTGGGTAAGGAGTGTTTGTGTTTTACTGTGTCTTCCCATAGTGAAGAGATTCACAGAATCACAGAATCTTAAGGGTTCGAAGGGACTTAGAACTGTGAATCATATACTGCACATGAACAAATCTCCTGGATATGCCCCTGCACACACTCTATCTAGCTCATCCCATGGCCAGTGCTGAGTGTCTGTATTCCTCTGCCTCTCCACTGTGGTCTGCAAAAGGCTCCTCAGTGTGCAGCTGCAGAGATTTTGACATGCTTTCTCAATCACTGGGCTACTGAAGTTTAGAACATTCTGAATGGTGCTGTGCAATATCAGGACATCTATACAGAACACTGCAAGCATCAAGAAGTATTGTTTCTGAATGCATGATAGAAATATCTCTGCCTGGATGGCTCCCGCTTCTGCAGCTCTTCTCCAAACTGCTGAGACACTGAAGAACTAGGCTTTCATTAGCAGAATAGTGCAGACACTCAGCATCTCCAGAATCCATAATTACACTTCAGAGCCTGGCCACTTTTCTGGGAAATCCCCACCAAACCCATTAATCAGGCTGTAGAGTGAGGTTCACAGTAATACTTACAGTGCTTCCCAATCCTAGCACTTCATGGCCTGTCTCTTTAACTGCTGTCAATTCTGCTTCTCTTAATCTTTCTGAGAAACTCGAGGGAAATAGTTCTTGATTGAGGTAAGAAGAACCATTTGGGCTCACACGACTTGCTGCTTATTTTGGGTAAACAGATATAAATTCCTAAGGGGCTCATTTATCCTATGTTAACATTTTTCCTGAGGCTGGACAAACTCAAGTTATTGTGACCCTGAAGCAACAAAGCACTGAACTTTTCTGGAAATGCAGTGCCTCCAAACATGTATGAAATTGTCGTGTGTTTGTTTCTTTATTCTGAAAAGTCCTGTCTGTGACAAACAAGGGCACTGCGGTGTTGAAATGAAGGACAGATGTGAGCTGGTGGTAGCTGCATCTGGCTTTAAATGATAAATGTCTGTGTTTTGTACACATAAAAGAAAATTATCACAGTTGTATTTCTGTGTATATGGTCAGAGGTAGATTCTCATCACATGCCATTGACAAGTATGGGGTTACTGTTGCTGTAACTGGGCTGAACTAAGTGTTCAAGCAAGCTGACAGTAACAAACTGAAGTGGCATGGAGGTACCTTTAATTAATGGAATGACCATCTCTTGTTAGCAGTATCACCAACCTCTGTAATGTATGAAAAATCATAAACCTAAATTTGTACCTCTATGGTTACAGGGTAAAATATTAGATCTTACTGAGTAGAATATCCATGTAGATCTATGAACAGATTAACAGTCTCTACAACCCACCAAAGATATTGTATGGAGGAGGATCTGCAGAGAGGGAGATGACTAAATATACTGTTGAAAAATGCACAGCATGAATTAAATGCATAGCACTGCTAACAATGTGAGTTTACGTGCATACTTACCATATGGATTAAGCACTCATTAAAATATGTGTGTGATAGATACTTGATCAAAGAAACAACAAAAAGGAGTGCACATGTATAGAAATTCTTATAAAGGAGAGGAAGGATTCTTTGGATAACAATCCCAGTTTTTGCCTTTTGATTAGTGGCAGACTGGTTTGGTACTACCCTAGCAAAAGAAGGTGAAGACTGCAATAAAGCCAGATAGATATGGTGATCCTGAAAGCAGTAGTTCATAGAATTTAGAGGAGACAGTTAAAACGAAATACCAGCAGCCAGATTGTTTTCCATCGTGTAAAGGGAATTGCTTGCTGCTGAACATCACCTACCCAGAGATCTGTGAGGGAGAGGGAGTTGGCAGCAATTTCCTGGGGCAGAAAATCCTTGGAGTGCTGGTTGTCAAGAGGAATCAGAAGGGCCATGCTGATGAAACTCCATATTTTTGTTGTAGTATGTAATCACAATTAGTGAATTCATATTTGCTCTTTTTTTCCCAGCCCATTTTAAGGCCTGACCTAATATATGCTAAATGTAAGCATTAACTGATAACTGGAATATGCTCCACAAAGTCTTTGTGTATCTGAATTACTTATGCATTCAGATCTAGTCCTGCATAGATCTCTGCAATATTTCCTCACTAGATATTAGTTTGGTTTACTCTTGAGCTGATGTTAAAGATAAAAAGCAGTGCTAGATCTTACCTGTAGCCCAAGAGTTTCCTGTCTGCAGTAGCTGTGAATGCAAATTAGATGGTTTATCAGTAGCTAATTTGCCATTCTTAATGTTATTCTGCAGATGGCTTCAGGAAAAGGGGGTTTGTATACAAGCAATGCCTACATCTTGATTAATTCTAGATAAGCACTTTAACGTTGAGGAGGGGAAACAAAACCACCTCTTTAATCTTAGTAATATATGCATAGCTTGGAGACAAACTGTGTGCCAGCCTGTGTGTGGCAACAGGACAAAATCTTCTTCATGGTGTGTGGTTATTTGAGTCTGGTAGGATGATTTTCAAGTACTGGGAGAAAGTGTTGGGATTGTGTCTGTGCTTCTTATAGCACAAATGTTCAGGCGCTAAATAATTTGTATAGCATCAAAACTAGAGATGAAAAAAGACCTTTTGGTCTTTCTCCTGCTGTATAACGGCATATGTGTATGTCAGTGTCTTTTCCTAATTAGGGAGATTACTTCCATTTAGTGTCTCTGCCAAGGTGGGAAGAGATAAAGCCCTGTGGCTTGCCTGACATTCAGTCCTCCATTCTTCTTTGATTAATTTTCCCCTTTTTCATCTCTTATGTATTCTAATTCCTTTTTGCAAACACCTCAAAGCATTTAGCATCCACTGTGTCCACTTGGTCCACATGTATGTGCTCTGCTGTCTTTGCACACTAATCTCTATAGCCCTGTAACATCTGTGGCTGTCTAAACTAAACAACTAACTGTATTCATCTGCAAACTGCTCTGATGACTTGGTCCACTGAAAAAGAGCATTAAGAGCAGGTGGTGAGCTGTGATTGCTGTTTCTGATTGGAGAAGAATTATGCATATCTTTATTTTTATTATCTCTTTTCTCTGTCTTTCCACCTGCTGTTGGCTCTGGATTTAATACTGTAGCAAGGCCTGTCTTTTTTTTCCTCTTTCTGCACCTTGACTCTCTTCACTTAGACACAGAGAGGCCCTAGTTCTTAGCTGCTGTACTAATTGGATGATTGACATTGAGGTACCAGGGCAAAATGTTGATTGGGAACCAAGGGAACATGTAATTGAATGAAATAATGATGGAGAGAAGGATTAAAATCGTGTTCCTAGCTTCCAGCCATGCAAAGTATTTTGAGAGCAATATTTTAACAAGAAGAGAGTGAGAAAAATACTAAACCACTGCGATGCCTGAAGGGCTCAGTGATTGTCTCAAGACTGGATATGGTCCTTCCCTTACAGGCAAACTCATCTCTCTGGGCTGGATTTCCAATGTCATCTGTTTCAAGATATAAGAGGACAGGACTCACTGCTTCAGAGAGTAACTGGGTTACTCTAAATCCAGATTGTGTAATCACAAGCACTTAGTTACAGAACAGATACCATGTAAGAGCTGCTGCTTGACATTTTCTTGCACAAATATGAAGAAGGAATAAAAACCAGGCTAATATTTTGTAAAGTACATAAAAGCATCCCACTACTGTTTTAAGTTGAGTATTTAAAATGTTCAGTGAGCCCTGGGGAGAGGAAGCGCTTTCCATTCATTAACACTTGCAGCCACTTTTGAGCTTCTTGCATGAGCTCAGGTAGCTGACCAAAGTGCTTCAGCCCTTTCAAAAAGTGAGCCCAAGTCCACTGCTCTTTGTTGCAGTCGCAGCTGAAACAAGCTTTCTTTTTACCTCATAAAGAAAAATGTGTTCTGAATTAACATGCACCGTAGTAACTGTGCTCTTTTGATGAAGGAACAATCAGGAAATCGCAAATTAAGATAATAAAAGAAAATATAGTAGCTCTTACTTACCTTGCAAATGTAATGAAATTAATTTTACTGCTCTCAGTTTTAAAACACAATGAAAGAAGAGCTGCAGCAAGACTACACTGTGCAGGAGGGGGAAAGTAGGTGGTAAATCTGAGCTGCAGAAACTTTATTGCTCTGGTCCCAGAAATGGGGCTGCGTATGCAAAGCATTGACTTGAGTGGACTCTGTGTAGAAGATCAGTTGTTTTCTGAATAGCTGTTTGTGCCCTGTACAGCCAGGTGATACATGAGGAATAGGAGGGATATTAAGCCACTACAGTTGGCTAAGTAATGTCAACTGGAAGCCCTTTGTGAGCAAACCAGTTTGAGTAAAGGATGAGCAATGGGAGAAGAAAGAACTGGACTCTGGACTGTGGCCAAGGAACTGTCTGGCAGACTGGGCATAGGTAGGAGTGGTGAGTGAAGAACAGCTTTTCTAGGCACTGGAGGAAGTCAAAATCTCACAGGACAAGATGAAGAAGAAGCTTAGACATTTTTGGCCTAATGTCTGCAGGCTTATATCATCTTTTGTTTTTCCTTGCCATCTCTTTTTAAGCTTCCTTAATCTTTTGGTTTCCTGTTCATGTTATGTTTCCCTCTGATTTATGTCATGATAGTTACACTCTGACCTTCATCCTCTTCATTGCAAATATTTCTCTTTCTAGTAATTTTTTACTAAACACAGTCTCATTGGGTGTATGATTGGATTTTTAGAATGCACTGTGTTAATGTGCATTTCTGATGTCCCTAGAAGCTGTGCTCTTGAGCAAAGATGTCGTTGGTCTAGCAACTTTACAAACACACAATGGGAATGCCCTGTGCCTGGGACACATAATAAGTATGAGATAAGCTGTTTTCAGGTAGGGGCTGCAGCAAGCAAGGGAATGGGGTCACTCTTTTATGGTATTCATCAGATATAGTAATATTGAAATTCTAACTTATAAAACCAATGTGCTTTGTAGGTAGATGAAAGATGGTGATCTTCTCAACATTGCACTCATTCTCTGTTGCCTTGACTCATGCTCAAGAAAGAACTTTCTCAAACTTTTTTGTTTGCTTCTTCAGATTCATTCATCATATCTGTCTACAAGAAGAAATGTCTTTAGTTTGAATTACAAGTGTGCATATCAGCTGGTGGGCTAAGCAAGGTATTTTTGCTGTGTCATGAGCAGTGGGTGTAAAGAGGATTTCTTCTTCAAGTGTGAGGATGTATGTCACTAATTCAGTAGCAGTTGGTATCTTTTCAGTTCTTATTATGGTGAGCCAAAGACCACAGTTAATCTCTGAATCAGTGTCATATTGGACAGATGATTTGTGAAGTGTCCTCCAAGAGAAGTCTCCAGATGTACACAGTGTGAGATTTAAGCAAAATGTCTAGAAATGTAAAAAATGAGATGCACAGCCTGTGCAGGGCGGGAATGAGCTGAGAACGAAACTGGGCTGAACAGCAGAATGGAAACCTGGAACTGTTGCTGCCCAAGGAAATCTTCCCAGGCTACAGCTTTGGTGTGAGCCCAGTCGATTTTCTAGGGTGTTGATTTTTTTCTGCCTAGACATGACATGAGCAAGGAAGATCAGAATTCAAATGCATACATGTCCACATCTGTCTCCAAGAGGACTTTCAAGAAAAGGCTAGTGATGCTATCTGTCCCATAAGCTTTTCATTAGCTGACTCACTTAGCACTGGGAATAAACAGGGGACTGATTCAAGCTGAGACTGTCTTGGACTTTTCCCCTGAATCCTATTTTTAGCTGTGCAAATGCAAATCAGGAGTACTTTGCTGAAACCAGTGAGATACTTTATAATTTATTTGTCAAGTCAGTGAGAATTTTCTGAAGCACATGGTTCCATAAGAATAAGATCTGTTGCTGCAAAATGTCCACTCCCCCTGGACAGTGAAGGCTGTTCAGCTGCACCTGAGGATGTGATGAGCTGCTAGGACTAACAACATCAGTCAGCAATGCAGAAGTGAATGCTGTGTGCTTTCTATGAAATGTGAACGCAGAAGAACTTCTAGTATCATTAAAAGAACAAAGCTGACATTAAATAATCGGCTTAGTGAAATCCACTTTACAGATGGTCTACTTCTAGAATTTAAGTGTTAGTATGTGGTAATAAAAGGCTAAATGTGGGAAAATAATGAAACACTGCTGTGAATATTGTCAAAGAAAACCAAGCAGTGTCTGCAAAGTCAACTACAGGTTAGCACTGGGGCTGAAACTATTTCAGTATCCTCAGGTTTTCACTCATGTCTGTGCTCTGCTCCCTCCTGTGTGCTCCAAACTGAATTGAGAAGCTGATCAAAACCAAACATAACTTTTATTTTCCATGGGAGACTTTGTTGGTTTTAGCTTAGTCACAAAGATCAAAATGAGCCTTATAGACGTAGTACATAACTCTGTTGCAATGCTGTTGGCTTTATACTTTCGCATGTGTGTGTATACAGCTTTTCTGAGGTGTTTGGCAGATGCCTGGCATCTACAGATAGTGCTTGTTCCCAGCACCCTGTGCCATACTTGCCTCTCTTGCTGCAGCTCCAAAGCTTTCTCTGAATACCTGATGTAGCTTCTACTTTGTTAGTGAAATGCAGATTGCTCTGGAAAGCAAATTACACCATAAAATAATGCCTCATAGTGATCCTCAGTACTGAGCCTTTTACAAGCTATCAGTATTTAGGATTCCTCTGTACTTAGAGGCTTAGTTTTGTCTGTGAATGAGGCCAGAGATGAAGAGACTTTGTGAGCAGAAGAAAATGAGTGGGCTGGTTTATGTGCTCAGAAATCTCTGCAGTGTCCGTCCCCACTGCTGCTTGCAGCACAGCATCACGTAAGGGATGAGGTTTTCCCTCTGTCCAAGGCAGTTGTAAAGATGTTTCAGGATGTGAGTTGACTGCAAAAAAGGAGACAAAGCACAGGTTAGTGTAGCAGACAGTGTAGCAATCACCTGCTCAGGATCCAATTTGGTCATGGTATTAGCTTTGTGTCTAAGCCTGTGTAATTTTAAAAATGGGAATAACTCCTTTTTGGGCTTCTGACTCATCCGGGATTTTTGTCACACAGAGTTTGGATTAGGAATGGAGAAAAGAAGATTGACATCTTTTTGATTGTAATTCCTTCTCTGTAACTGCTTTTATGTCCAGATTGTGGTGTTTGAAGTCTTCCATCTTGATGTGTAACCTGCCACAAGTAGCCCTTCTATTTAGACTTGCATCTGCAGGATTACCTGGGTGCAAGAGATGTGTGTAGGAATTACACTGTCCTGAGTTCTCTGTGTAGAAGCTCAGTTTCTCTGTCTGTAGACTTACAAAGCTTGTTATAGCAGTATGAGGGCCATGAGCCTCAACAGGATTTCGAGTGGGCTGTTTGAGCCAGGAAGGTATCAGCAGCATCAGTTGTGCATTCTTTTAAATTAGGATAAGCCTATAAAACAGATATTTTCTGTGAACAGCCTGCCCTCTGAATGTAATCAGTTGAGGGCTAACACCTCTCCCCTAAGAGATCTATTTCCCTGCCTTTGGTTGAGACTTTCTGTTTTTTTAAGGTCAGTCATTTGTTACTGAAGTGTCTCTTCACTCCATCATATCCTATCAGCTGCACTGGATCATTTTATTTGTGTGCATTTCTGACAGTTATTATACCCAGCTGATACTCTTGCAGTTATTAATTTATCTTTGCATCTTTCAACCTCTCAGTGCTTACTGAAATGCTGATAACGTCACACAACCTGTACTGGCCTCTCCTCACTGCATATATAATGTTATTCTTTCTGCCTTTTATAATATATATGTCAGTGGCCTTTTGCCAGAACCTTGATACTGACACCCAATGAAACAGGAGAGAATAATTAAACTTCTGTGAAATAATAATACATCTTTTCTATTTCTGAATGTAAAACACAGTTATAGGCAAACATTAGCACTTTGCCTACTTGTGATCAATGGGTGTTTTTCATCAGAGAATAGAGAGAGAATAATTTTCTGTTTGTGCAATATAGTTCTGGAGATAGGGAGAGTTACTTGGCTGCAGGACAAAGCCCAAACAAGATTAAGCCTCGCAGGATGAAAAGTTTCCCAAGGACCTATCAAAGGGAGAAAATGTGGAAGTAGGAGGAGAGAATAAGAGTCAAAATCTGTATAAAGAACTGTCTCATAGATCATCACTTACCGGGATGGCACCTGCATGTCTCCTGTCTCTCTTTTTGATTTATCAGTGGGGTGTGGGCTTAAGAAAGCACACACTGTAGTAAAAAAGCTGGAGGGCTGCATCTATAAAGCTCAGGGTGGAGAGAAATCCACATAAAAGGGTAAAGACATGGCCATGTGCCATGCACCTTGGGGAAAGGCTGTCAATTTTGAGGTAAATTGTATTAAAGTATCTGTCAGAAGAAAAGCTGAAGCAAAACTAGAAAACTGTCCAACCTGTCTGAATGCAGCCCTATGGAAAAAGCAAAACAAGCATGCTGTGGCCAACAACCCTTTATGTGATGAGAAGGGAGCATCAATTAACAGCAGAACAGCTGGGAAAAGACTAGAGACAGACCCAGTGGCAGTGTTTCCCATGGTTTAGAGGACAACTGAGGCCTCCAAATATTTACAGAGGTCTGGAGATATTTTAACTGGCTTGGCACAGTGGGATTATAAATAGGACAAGGGTTATCTCCTGAATGTTATTGAAATTTCATTGTCATAAATCTTGCTTTATTAAAAAATGTCTGCAGTTTTGTTAATCGTAAAGATATGTGTTATGAGACATGCCAATGCTACATCAGGGATGCAACCTCTGCATTGACAGCTTTGACAAGTGATGAGTGACTGCCTACACTGATCTTCTGTCTGAACAGTTTGTGTTGTAAATGGGAGAAGAAGCACCAAGTAAGCTCAGTTAATAAAAAAGAAGCAATTGAAGCTGAGCAGGCTTATTTTTGCTGGAACAGTTGAAGGACTATTCATATAACCAATTCCAAAGGATGAAGAGGAATATAATCTCTGGTGGGAAGCATGATGACAAACTGTTGAGGCGGTGCTGAGACCCAGCTTCAGGTGGGAGAGGACATCCTTCAACTGTGAGAGAAACAGGATTATCAGGTTCCATTTTTGTGTCTGCCAGATAATAGCCCTGTTTGCAGTGTTTCTGCTGCTATTTATCACAATGATGTTAGTGGATACTGGATGCAGTTCTGCAGCTTGTTAGAACAGGGCTTGATATATTTTTGCTGTATTGCATGTTTAAGCAGAAGCTCCTTATGAGCCACATGCCTTTCTGACACCCATTTCATCCCTTTTGTTAGTGCTCCTTTAGACCAGTCACTTCAATTTTACATATCTTGTAGTTGGAGCACAAATAAATATATCAATCTATGTGGTTGCAGGGGAAAAAAAATGGACTGTAGAACCTCTGAGATGATATAACTACTTGGAGAGAGTTAATATTTCATGAAGCTCAGTTATTTCACTGCTCTAATCTAAGGTTCTCTTCTCATGAGTTTCAATAGTTAAACCAAAAAATTGCAAATCAGCATGGCTGTGATCTCCTGGAGGGTCTTCTCTGGCCTATTGGAAAAGAAGCAAGAAAAAGATGCTAAGCATTAATATTTATAGCTATTATGTTAACTTGCTGTGTTCTTATGGCAAATTCAGCACTGGTGTGGGATCCTTTTTACACGGTGTAGAAATATCTGTTATGTAGTGCCTTAGCTTTTATTTTTTCCAATGACCTGTTTTTTGCTTGTCTGCATTTACTACCTAAAATATTATTCAGTTAGTGTAGCTGACTTTTCCTGTGGCTCTCTGTTCTTTTCCCTGAAAAATGTAATGAATGCTGAAATTAAAATTCCTCATTTCTGCTACTTTGGGCACGTGTTGTTCTGAGAGACTGCCCTGAAAGTAGTACTGGAAGAAACTGTGCCTTTTTATTGCATTTCTGATGGCGTTCTGAATTAAAACTAGCAACAGAAATGATCCAGAATGTCAAAGATGATGTGCCCTTCTGGTACTGGCTTGTGGAATAATGCTGCTGGTTGATGGTTATTTTTTTCTATGCAAAGGAACTTGCTTTTATTTCTGTGTAGAATGGGTAGACACTGCTGAATGTGCACAGTTAAGGGTGGAGGGGGTGGAGCAATCCTAGTCAAACATACCAGTTTAAACCTGGGACAAGTGATGTATATGGCCACTTTTTCATAGCTGCCACTGAAACAGAGGATCTAAGCTTTCTTTTTGGATATCAACTAGACTTTACATAGCTACCTGCAAGTGTATCATGTTTGAACTGGATAGTCCGTGTATGGTTGGCTTAACTTCACATAGTAGGTATCACATGCCCAGTGTCTAGGGCACGGCCTGCTGTAGGAGCCATCTCCAGGGTGAAATGCAATGTTTGTCCAGTCACTGTTGTTCCTATCATATTGTTTTAGAACACCAGGACTTAGGCTTTGCCTTATAGTACTGCGTAAGCCACAAAGAGAAAGCAATAAAGCAGCAGATAAGAAATGAGGCCATCTGCAGAGAATCAAATACTTCAGTAATTCATTAGGTGATTCATCCTGTGATAGTTTTTTGGATCTGTAACAAGAATTAATACTTCTCCCTGCATCAAGGAGAGAAAAATTAATTCAGAGTTTCTAGCAAAGCATAAGAAGTGACTTTGAAGTCTTGTCAAATGTTGTCATGATTTAGGGATCCAGTGCATGAGGGCAGTTTATCAGCCTGTGCCAGCTGAGAGACTGCCTTGAATGAAGTTGGTCTTGATCAGAACTGGAGTCTGCTGATAGAAAGATGTGAGCAAAGCCAAATATGTGCCTAGTACTGGTTATCTCTTTGATGCTCGCTTCAGTAAGATGCTCAAAAAATTGCAAAATACAGTAGTCTTATTTGTATTGTAGCAGTCTAAGGATGCAAGTCGACTTCAGATGATGACCTCTCCAGCTTCTGGCAAAGGATGTTACATTACTATAACAGGTAGTAAGGCAGATCAATTGGAAGGGAGCTCTCTACTTCTGCTCAAAAAGCAGACACTGTTATGCGCACAAGAGAAAATCTTTCCAGTTCATTAACAAAGAAATGAGACCAGTTCATTAACAAAGAAAGAAAAGACCTCTTGGTTACGCTTGGATCATTCCAGCTAATATTGAATCTCTCAGCAGTACAGATCAGGATACGCTGTCCTTTCATTCCTCTTATGTCAGATCTGTCTTCCTCCTCTCCCTGAAGCCATGGTTGTAATCTTTCCCACTTTCAGGACGTCTCAGCAGAATTCTCACCATCATTTCAGTTACTGCTTAACCTGTCACTCTCCTTCATGTACATGGGGCCTTAATTGTAAAGGTATTAGTGCTCATTGTTTTGATTTCCTAGTTTGTAGTTTTTGGAAAACAGACAATGAAGTAATTATGTGCTTGAACAATAATTTGAAAGTATAAGTAATGCTCAGTCAATAACTATGCCCATGCACAGTTGCAAAGCAGCTTTAAACAAAGTAGCTTTAACCGTCTGGGGATTTTATACACAATGATCCTGACTGAGTTTGGTCAGGGGCTCTATAATTTTATAGACTGTTTTTCAACATTACTCTTTTTTTGTTGTTGTTTTTGTTAATTTTAGCTTGTTTGGGTTTGTTTTATTGTGATTTTTGTTTATTTGTTTTGGGGTTGGTTTTTTCTGTCGGTTTTGTGAGGGTTTTTTTGGAGGGACTATAGGTTTTGGTGGCTCATCCTCCACTCTATTCCTAGAGAGCTTTGCTCACATCTGAAGCTTCTTTATCTGTTTCTGTTATCTTCTCTCCAAGTACTGACTGACACCATAGGGCATCCTCTGTCAATGCTGAGAACACAGCACTCCTTCCTTCCCGCAGCTCTGCCTTGCTGTTGCCTGCCCCAATGGTGCAAGCCTCCTGCCTTGAACATATGTTGCTCTTTTCTGTCCCACGCCAGTATAATGTGGCAGCTCATGAATCCTCCTACTTCTTCAGAGAAGCTTTGACTTTTCCATCTTCTGGCAGGATCTGTGCTTCCTGCAACCTGACTTCCTAGCTATTGCCCTGTTCTTCATCCATCTGCCTCTGCCATTCCTCCTTGATGCACTTTTCTTAATCTGTCTTCATCTCTCAGGCTAAGATCCTCCATCTCTTATGAGTCCTCAAGGAAGGCAGTGTGTCGGGCTCCTCAAATACAAGTACCTAGATTTTTATTTCTTTTTGGCCAAATGTTCCTTCCTCATCCTCTTTTACTTTCACCTTCTGCATTTCTGCTCATCTGTCTGCACCACACTCAGCCTTGGGATGTGTCAGAGGTGTTCAAATCTTATCTTGGCCTCCTCGTCTGAATCCCAACATACCTGTTTCTGTTCTCTTCCCTCAAAGCTGAAGCTGCTCAGACAGAGAGTTGTGGTGTTGTCCTGTGATACAGCTCATTACATTCATATCTTCAATGTAGAGATGCTGTTTCTCTCTGTTGCATGGCAGTACATGATGCGTTGCTCTCACTGTAAGGCACTGGTCGTTGTTTCTTTCAGATTTGGCTAAACTTGTTCGCTTTGGGCAGTTTTCCCTGGAAATTGTGTGGTCCTGGCTAGCTTCTCCACCAGTGGTAAAAAGTTGGCAATCTGCTTGAACAGCACAGTGGTGGTGGGTTATGATTGTTGGGACCTGCTCTCCACCCGTTTAAAGCAAGCTTTACCTTTCTAAAACCAGCCAGCATGATGCCCTGTTCCAGTGAGTTTGCAGGAGAAAAAAAGAAGAGGTTTGTAATAAAAGATTTGTAGGTATTAAATACATTAGCACTTGAGATGTGTTGTACGTGTTCAGTTTTCAACCTTGGGGAAATTTTCCTGAAGATGTTAGCTGTTTGCACAATGAGCTTATGATGATAAGAAATTTCTGACCAAGGAGGGAACAGATCTAATGTTTTTTCTGTCTGTGATTGTAACACTGAATGTGACTTGCATTAGATTTTGGTGCTATTTGGCAAGTTTTATGCTGATTGACTCTCGATATGGGAGGGCTGAAAACTACTCATGCCAACCTGAGTGTGCAGGATGTGAGTCATTGCCTGATGGCCATTGCCTGGTCTGGCTAAAAAGGATATTTTCTACAAACTAAATCTGTGCATCTTTGAAAATTACCCTTTTACATATTCATGAAAATTTACCTAAATTCATTGCAGCTTTGCACTGAAAGGGAATTACATCCCAGGAAGTGCCATATGGCCTGTGCTTTTATTTTGAAACAATTACTGCATCAGAAATACAAAGCCCCAAAACCTGCTCTCAAACCTTTGGAAGAATAAGTCATTTTACTGCCACTGTGGACATGTAAGAGCTGTGTGTGACCTCCTGCAGAGGCTTCTTGAAGTCTCTGTTCAGGAGCACATCAACATGTGGTCCTGAGCTGCTGTCTCCTTTGGGTCTTTGAGTCATTTTTGATGGCCCTTCTTGTACACTGGTCCGAGTGTAAGGGATAGAGTGGATCGGCTTGATTTTTGTAGAAAGACAAAAGTGGGGGTTGTGTGATGTTTAACGATGGGCCAGTTCCGGGGACGACCCACTCTGTGACACTGAAGCCACTTATTGCTCTGGAAATAGCATCTAAATCTATCACCTCTGCTTGCTCCACGCAATCCAACTGTCTTGCCAGCCAAAGACCAGTTTTAGCATGCTCAAGCCATGGGCAAGAGCCTCTCAAGCCTCTTCTGTCTGCTTTGAGTAGGCTGCACACAAAGCTTTTCAGTGGCACAGCTGAAATAATAATAGCCATCAGAGAATATTCTGCCTCAGGGATGAAGTTGAAGTCTCCTCCTGATAGGCAGGCAGCAATATTTTCTGACAGCAAGACTATAAACTATATCAACACTTGGCTGGAAAGTCACCAATGATAGATGCTGCTGTATATTTAAATGTGCTTGAATTTAATTTAGACCTTGCTGGGGAAATAAACATCATCATCCCTAAAGAGACACTAGACTATGAAACTAGTTTCTCTGAATGGATTTAAGGGAGCTAATTTCTTGTTGAGCATCTGGCCTTTTAGGTGACTGGCAGCGGTTTGTGGTCGTGTTGGGGTGGTTTTCAGCAAATACTGTCTTCATAGGAAGTCTGGAGCTGGTGCAAACTTGCAGCATCAGACCCTAAAATAGCATTTCTGCTCTCTGGTAAAGAAGCTGAACAATTTGTAATTGCAGATTGTCATGAAATAGTGCACTTTTTATTTTCTTTAAAGTCAAAAACCCCTCACACACCTCTGTATTGAGAGGATTAATTAGTTACTGGATGCAAGCCATTAGTGTAAAATATTAAATATTGTTCTTCTGGAGAGTATATCAGCTAGAACTAGCCAAGTATTGAAGTGTATGTTTGCCTCTTTTCCCACGGACTAATTAATCAGAGTAATTTCCATTTGAAGTCTCCTACAGCGATATGTACATGGAAGAGGGACAAAAGGGCTTTGGCTAAAAATTAGCTTTATGGAAAGCTTTTTTTTCCAGCTGGCCTTATTCTCAGTTTTCTACTCAGAGATGCTTCTTCCCTTTCACAATTGATACTGGTAAATTGTTCAGTAACAGCATGAATGTTCTGTCATAGCAGAGACAGAAGATGGGAAAAGGGATGTTTCTGCACATTACTTCTTATCTCTGCTATTGTAACCTAAATAGTTGCTTCCTTTCAAAGCATGTGGGGAGCTGAGCTGAAGTGAGAATAGGAACCAGTACCCAGTGTCCTCACTCTGCCTGCTCAGCATGGAGTGGGTGATAAACAGCTGTGGGCAGTGTCCTCCAAGTTTCTGTTTTCTCCTGTACTAGCTCAAGATGGCTTGTGGGCACCTTTCAGATGACTCTCCCAGCAGTTACTCTTCTCTGAAGCTTTTTCCTCACTCCAGGTAGCTGTTGCTTTGTAAGCAGTTCTCTCATCCCTGCTCAGCTGTTGGAGATGCCTCACCAGCCACCCACTAGGCTGGGATGGAGTCCTTCAATCCACTTTGAACTGCAGTTTAAAGACACAGTGACACTACCACACCCTTCAAAGGAGGTGAGGAAAATTTATGAGTCACTTTTAGGTTCCAAACACTTGCCACAAAGCTATTCTTGGTGAAGACTGGATGTGACAGTTGTGAGATTCCAGAGAAGATGGATGGAACTGAAGGCATGAACACTGAGACACAGTGGTCTTTGCCATGGGGAGAGATGCTGCTTCTGTCTCTCAGGAGTGGCTCTCCATGTGTGCTTGTGCAAGTGAGAACATGTGCCTCTCACAGTAGTGTAGGGGCCACACCTGTGGGACAGGTTGTGCTTTTTTTTCACATGGGCTATGTGTATTTAATAGGATCTCAGCCATCAATTTTTGCTGTGAGCTGTCTCTTAGATTCACCTTCCCACCACCCTCCTCTAGCCTGCAGACCAAGGCAAGGCAGGATCTCTAGCCCCCTCTTCCATGTCCTGATTTAATATCATGATAAGGGCTGAACTTCTGTACTGTAGGTTTTTGTCTGTATAAATTTGTCTGAACAGTTTTCTGCCTCTGCAATCCTGGAGCTCAGCTCAACTTCCCCACTTGGGGATGGGAACTATTGTTGGTAAAAGTTTCTCCCTCTGTTTCTATTATGCTTCAGACTGTCTGGAAGTATATGCTGCTCATTGCTTGAGTGAGCTTTAGAGGGTGAGGTCTTTGTACCTGTGCCACCTGCGTGCAGTGGTATGAAGGAGTTTGTGCCCAGCAGTTGTCTTCTGTTTACTGGTGCTCCTTTGGCCCAGGAGGCTGTGTGCAGGGTATTTGTGCCCTGCAGCTGTATTCTTTCTGGGACACTTGGCTCTCCCTGCTCTCATTGTGCCTCTGACAGATGGTGGCAGCAGCACTCTGTTCTCCTTGCTGATGACATCTTTTTAAAGTTTGGTTCACCAATTCTGATGCTCTGAAGCTGAACTATTTGGTAGCAGGCTATGACAGGGATGATTTATGTGTTGTCTTCCAGTGGCATTTGCACAAGCTTCAAGTGAGCTCTTCTGAAGAGACTGCCAGTGGTGCAATTCCTTATGTTCAAAGGTGTCTGCAGCTCCTCTGCCTGCTGTCTTGTGGATGTAGGTAATTGTGCCATTCTTGAATGTGTGTCAGTTCAGCATAAAGCAGTTTTAGTCTTAAAAATAGCAGTAATAGGCCATGGTTGCCTTTTTCTCTGATTCAAGCCAAGGCAATATCCAGCTCTGAAGACAAGGGTGGTGCCAGGCTGCCTGCCAATAGTGCTAGGTGAAGTAAACCCTGCACTAACACAGGCTTTATTTCTGCTAACGAATGAGTCTCAAAGATGTGATTTCACTTTTGTCACCTAATCGATTATCCTGAAGGCTGCAAGTCTCCCAGTTTCATTTCACAAATTGGTACTAAGGAATTTTGACCCTGAAAATGAGCCAAGAAACTAAAGAGCTCATTTCCCTGCTTGTCTGCCTCCCTAGCCATGCAGGGACATAGGAGGCTCTCTCTGCAGGAAGAATGATACAAGGTTATTTTTTCAGTTTTGTTAAAAACCCTCTACCTAAAGAAAAACCCAACAATTTTTCTTTTCTTACTGCATCAGGCTACATCTTTTCTTCTGTGAGATGCCTCAATTGCTGTCAAAAATTGCAACTGCAGCTTGTGTCTGGATTTTCTCATCTAGCAACAACAGCCTGGTCTGCAGCAGGTCAGGTTTCAGCTTGTTACAAGTGATGTTCAGGTGTGAAAACACCTGGGCAGGTGCTTGGGCAGCTGACTTGTATTGGCTGTGAGCTTGAATTTGCTCAAGCCAGTTGTGACTGTGCTGCAAATGCCACTGGTGTATGAGAGCGAGGCAGAAATTTAAATGCTCATGAGGACATCTTTTGCATTCAGGAGGCTTTGGGCCTAAGGGATTATTAACAACAGGAAGGAGACCCTTGCAGTAACATAACCAGCACCTGAGATGATGGGTCAAGAAGAAAATATCTAAAAATGTTTTTATATATTTCCCTCCCAGCTTTGTGTGTTCAGATGACTAGCAGGAGCAAAATCCTGTACCAGATCTCTATGATACGTAGCAGTTGTGTATATTATTTTCTGATGTGTGTGCATCTCTTTCTTGAGTATCTCTTGGGAGTTTGTGTTCAGGATTGGAGGCGGGAGAGGTTTTGGGTATTTAATGTAGATTAGTAACAAGAATTAAACTTTCTTTTGCTCCTCTATCAGTGTTCAGACACTCTAGGAACAGTTTTGGAATATCTGAGTGAGTCCAAGGTACTTGGTATCACATAAATTGTTTTCTGCTTTAAAGACTTCTTTTTGTTTGTGTGACAGTTACTTTTTGAGACTGTATGCCCTAAACAAGTTAAATCTATGTAGCAAAGTGGATTCATACAGTTTAGTTCTTGTGTTGGAATAGTGTTAAGGTTAGAAAAGCTTTTTATTGGATAGGCTTGATGAGAATAGTCAGTTAATATCTGCACCTGATGTCAGTTTTCAGTCCCTTCTTAGGTGGGGGATTTATGTATGTATTGGTGCAACACCACAGCAGGGGAGCAGCACAATACCCAAAAGTGAGCTGGTCACATTGCAGCAAGCCCTAGGCAAGAAGTTTAGGTGCTGGTCTTGCAGGCAGCAGCTCTGGCAGAATCTGCCTGCAGAAATCAGCTCTCACCCCAGCCTACTGTGAAGATGAACAGCTGGTCAGACCTACAGTGATGGACCCTGAACTTCTGCTCTTATAGGTCCCACAACATTGTTAGGAACCTCTTTAATCATTCTGCTATTTTGTACTACAACTTTTTCTTGCTGCTTGGAAAGCAGCAGCTGTGGGGGTTACTCACTGAGTGAATCATAGCAGAAATTGGTAGTTGTCTTTATGAATTATCCCCTCACCCACTTAACAAATTTCTGATTAGAGCTTTTTTCTTTGGTTTGGGGTTTTCATGTAACACTAGATTTTAGCTTAATATAAATGTCTGGGGAAGTCCTGGGGGTTTAGTTGTTTGTATAAATTGGCCCTCCTCTGGGGTACTTCAGCTGTTTGCTGAGTTATCGTGCAGTGTTTAAATGAAACGTGTTTGGGCTTTTTAATACAAAATAGACTGTTCTCTTACAAGAAACAAGAGCATTGCAAATCATTTTTCTCTGTAACATTGCTAATTTTTGCCAAGCTGTGGCTGCATTTCTCATTCACCCCTACTTTTTTCCTAACTGGTAAAATTGCATTTAGCTGTGGAGCAAATGGTAGACCCTCTGCTGCTTCTGTGCTTCTCATTCTAGTGGCAGATGATGATTTACATGGTTAAAAGAGTAATCTCTCACTCCTGCATAGCCATAGGGGTGAATCTGATGTTTGGTATGAGCCTTCAAAGTGAGCACTTACATTAGCAGAGGTTTGGTGTGCTGCAAGGACTCCTCATATGCTTCTGACAGAGAAATGTTGCTGTAACAATGCAGTAGCTGAAAAAATTCAATGACTTGATATTGACCAGATGGATTTTTAAAGAGCCCACCAGCCTGTGGCTAATGGTTTCCAGACCATTAGTGCTTGAAATCAGTAGGTGTAAAAAGAAAATAAGACACTCATCATGAGCTTATATAGGCTGGATAAATATTAAAAGTTTAACTCCTCCCCAATTATGTTTTTTCCATTATAAAGAACTTAGAATTCCTACTAGTCTATTTTTTGTTCTTGCTTTCCGTTTAAATATCCCGTTTCTTCATTTGCAAAGTATCAACTGCCTGCAGCTTTTTTTCCCCACAGGTGTTGCAGGTAGTGGTTTTATCTGCTGATGTAATATTTAATTGTCAAATTAATTTGCAATTCAATATGAAGAAAGGTGCTTTCTGTAAGGGATTAATTACCTCTTACAGCAAAACATCCCATGTCAAGTACTCTGCTGGTTGTTTCTGAGGATCAGTTTTTGTTGACCACAATATGTCAGAGGGAAAGGGATTAACAAAAACTAATTAATTCTTTTTTTCTCCTTCTTCAGGATTTGAGTGACATAAACAAACACTTAATGTAGGTTTTCTGAGAACTGTGAAGAGATGCATTCACCTTCCCGTGCAAATCTTGAATGCCTAGGATGCAGAGTAGCTCCTTTTACCAAACCCTGAAGCAACATAAGTGCTCTAGGAAATGTTCAAACACAGCAAATGTGGTGAGATGAGTATTGACATTATCCACTCTGTGGGTTTTAAAAAGTGATTGTCAGAAGTTCTTGTCTTCACTGCCAACTACTTTAGCTGGCAAGATAAATGTAACCTTTTAAATGTACCTTGTATTGCTTTGGGTTGATGGATTATTTTTGTGTTTGCTTGCTTGTTGGGTTATTGCTTATTTGTTTTTAGCAAGGGAAAAATGATGATGGTAAAGTAATTGGTGGGCAATGTAACTAGCTGTGAGAAGAAAGTCTGCTACTTGAATCTCATCATCTTGCAGAAGGACACATTCTGCAATATGAGACAACTGGAAGAAAAAAATATCCAATTAGGACCCAGAATAATACAGCACAATGACAAAGAAGCAGCTTCCCACCAAAGCCAGTGACAGCAATTCAGATTTCATTCTCATTCTTTCCATGGGGCTGGAAACTAGAGGAGCAGATCTGTAGTTTGGGAAACTTTCCAGAATAACCAGTCCTCCCAGCTACTTGTGTCCCCCAGTGGGTAGGCTTGCTGGAGTGCTTCACTGGGATTTCTCAAATCTTAGTGAAGTAGCAGGTCTCCTGAGAATTTGGTTGGACTCTTGAGAGACCTGCTGGCTTTTAATAAGAAGATATTTGTCCAGATGTTGAATACATTGAATTTAGAAGCATATGATGCTTCTACATGAAGATTTTTAAAAAATTGAGACAAAACAAGGAAAGATGATCTCTTGCTTCCCAGTTTTACAGCAGATGGAAAGAGGACAGTGCTGTCCCAGTGTGTTTTACTACTCTCAGAAATTTGTCCTACCACTGCATGTACTGCTGTAAATGCTGAAGTGATGCACAAACCACAGCCACTTACATCTCTTGCCCTGAGCTTTAATCAAACTGAGCATATGTGAGAAAGCATGGGAAAGGAATAACCATTGAATCTTATTTTTTCAGGTTAATTTTCCACAAGATGAAGGTAAAGAGACAGGATTTTATAGTTCCACCATTTTTCTTCCTTTTCTGGGTGCCAGGGGGATACAAAGGGGTGATGTTCACTGCCCTACAAAATTCCTCTCAGTGTGAATCCCAGTTAGGATTTATTTTCAGATACACTGACATATAGGTTAGCTCAGAACTGGTCCTGTGCTTTTACCTTCAGTACAGTTATTTCTATAGGTTGAAGAATTCATAACAACTTTTAGAGTAACTTAAAACTTTTGAAAAGGTAAACAAAAATATGTAACAAAACCTCAATGAAGTTTTGACAGAAAAAATGGTGAAGTTTGATCATTTAACTTTATTGAAACTTCAGATATTTTCAAAGTTTACACACTGAAAAAAAAAGAGAAAGCAATGGAATTGTAAAGTTTTTAACACTGGACTCTCTACATTTGATCCCACTTTACTGACTGAGTTTACAAAAAGCACAGGACATGTCTTTAAAGGCTTTAGCTCCTTTGTGTGAAAAGATGGCAAATCACTAAGGTATTAGTCCTTCCATTAAAGGAAGCAGATGCATAAAGGTGTGAATGTCAGCCTGGGAGCTCTGAGATCCAGAGCCAACTTTCTCTTTTGTGAAAACCTATGTACATGACCTTGAACAAGTAGATTAGTTGTCTGACATTTCCCTCCCCATCTGGAAAACGGGGAGTGAACCAACACTCAGACAAATTGCAGAACCACGTAAGCTGTTGCAGAAGATCAGTGTGTTCCATCAGTTTGTGTCTTTCCATTCACGCTCTCCTGTTCATAAACGTTGTTTAAAGTCCAATGAAAAAAGCTTGTTTGGGAAGAAACAAACAGAAAAGCGAGAGTAGGGTTCATAAGTAACCAAGGGCTTGATGTGCCTGATGGTTCAGCATGAAGGAACAAACAAGAGATGCATTGGCTTCCTTCCCAAAACTCTGATGATCCCAAATCCAGGGGATGTACTGGTTTACAGACTCAGGGCTGTGAGGACTGTGTTCAAACTGCTCAGCAGCTCTTGCCCTGTCACGTGCACTATATTAAGGACACACGTCTCTGGCTGCTGATCCCAAGCCCGTTTAATTTTACGTTGACTCCTATTGTACTTTCTACCTATGCTCTGTTATTGTAAAGAGATATTGGTGTAACCACTCACAATCCCTACCGACAGATTTTGCAGTGGTGTTGGTCTTTTCTAGTGAAAAGGTTGGAAAGCATTTGACAGCCACACTTCTTCAGAGAGTGAATAAGAGGCATTACTCTAAAGGGATTAAATGAAATTTCTCAAAGCAGTAATATATGCAGCTCCAGATTTGAACTGTTCAAAACACTACTTTGTAACTGGAAAACATTACTTTAACCAATAAAAAAATGCCAGAGAAATTCCCACCTGGATGGTTTGTGATTTGGAGAGAGAGTATCTCATTTTGTACTGTTGGTGCTCTCTATTATATTCTTTTCCATTCTTTTTTTTAACTTTAAAAGCAAATGCAACTACTTTCAGTAACTGGGAAAATCGAAGATCTCTGCCTTTATTTTGGGAAGGTTAAGATTACTCTTTGTTCTGCAAATAGCAGAAAAAGCAAGTATTAGAGGATGGTGTTAAAATAGTACCCCGCACCTCTCTAAGAATATCAAAGTCTTTTCTGCTATAAAAGGGAAGCAGAACAAAAACGTTGTGGGCAATATTTTATAATAGAACGATGAGCCTGAAGAGAGAGATTTTAAATCCCTTGTTTCATAAATGTTTAAAAGAATCTTCACAGATTTAAACTTCATATTTTTTTTTTAAATCATTGCTTTCCTTATCATGCATCAGCTTTTAAGTTCCATGCTACTACTGAGAAAGAAATAAAATTTCAGATGTGAAGGATGTTATTTTCAGGATGCAGTGGCACTTTTACATACTGATTATAATGAAGCCTCCATACATCACTTTTATTTCTGCACCTAAACCAAAAAGGAATAAATGTACCTCTTGCTTGACAAATATTTTTACAAGATCAGCAATTGATTGATGAATGCTGCATGGGTTCTTCTGGACTTACCCTGTAATGTGTGGTGACTAGTGAAGAACCACATCCCTCTTTTTTTAAGCACATCTGTTCTCACAGTGTAAGGGAACTGAATGCGATGTGGTCAAAGGGTGTTTGCTGCAATGTATAGGGGTTTTTTATTACAATATTTATCATCCTTTCCTATTCATTTTGCTCTAATAATGTTTGGCTCAATGCAACTACAGATTCTGCTGATGTTCTGAGACTCCAGTGGTCTTGGGAGCTCTTGAGTGGCAACCTCTAGCTTTTGTTTTGATAATGTTGCACCACCTTAAAATACAAATGGGAACAGAATAATGTGCTGCTGTTGAATGTCTTCAAAACAACACACTGAATCTTGCATGCAAGTTTTACAGAGTTAGTACAGAAATCTGACTGAGTGGTAGGAGAGGATTCTGTCTTAGAAAGGATTGTGCCATAGAAGGTTGTTTCCCAAGTACTTCAGGGAGTGGATAATCGTTTTTCATGACACTCAGTAAATGAATGGTCTAGCCTTGTCTGCCTACACTTTCAATCTGATTATTTCTTGTTATTTACAATGTTGTGTTAATTGCATTTTCTTAATAGTAATAAATAATATCTAGTCATATATTGACTTTCACAACTTCATTGTATAGCAGGCATTAATACAGCATAGCTGTTTAGAGCTTTTGTACCCCTGTGTCACAGAGCGTGAAGTTGGTAGAGTAAAAACAATGACAGTTCAACTTCTTATGCAGTCTTCTATGCTGTAGACCAATCTCTTTAAAACCAAAGTAGGGATATTTCTGCATTTTAAAAACATTCCATGTACTTTCAGGCATGTTTTTGGCTTCTTGCTTAGAAACAAACTTTATAAATGAAGTTGAACCTCTTGCTTTTAGGATCTAAACTATTCTCTCTACAACTATAAAGCTGGTTTTGACATTCCAGAGTCTCTTATTAGATGGACCAGAAAGGCTGCAAAGTCATCCAGATTTCAGATTAGGACATATCATTCTTTCCTTTGGCAGACTGTAAACAATAACAATGTTTGTGGATTTACTATTCTTTCTTGGGGCAGAGCTATGCATTTCCCATCAGAGAAACCATGAGCAATAGCTGTGCACTGATTTATGCTGCAATATTTTAATGCTAGGATTGTTGGGGGGGTGTGTGTGTGTATTATTTATTGAAGTTCTCTGGCCTGTTTTCTGAGTGGAAAGAGCGGTCTATCAGCTGGCATGTAGAGTGCTGACAACATCAGGCCCTGTGCTAAAACATCACGTCTCTGGGAAGGGAAGAGGTGGGTTACCACCTTGTTCCATGTTAGATATGCTGCTTTCTTACAGCCACTATAAATACTGCTTTGATTGACATGGTAAAGGGTTGTATTTTTGGTACTGCATGTATATACCGGGCTGCAGTTTAGCATAATCACGTGCTGCTGATTTCCAAATGAATGATTCTCACCTTGACATTTTAGTACCTACAGCGCAGCTGCCTGCGGCTGCAGGAGGCATGGTGGCTGGCCAGCTGGTGACTTCCACATTGTCCCTTCCTGCCTTTCCACTGGGACTGGCAGAACTGAAGTCAGGTAAGCTCCAGAGGAGTATGAACATGACATAAAAACTTGTCTATGTGTGGGGTTTGTGCTGGAGAAGGTGCTGCTTCTGAGGACTGTCCATTCTGCTGCACTGGATGCCCTGGGGGCCTCTTAGCAGATGAGCACTGGGAACAGATTGAGAAATACTCTTTGCCCAGCTTCATCTCTGTCCCACTCTGCATATCCATTTCCTGCTCTGTGTTTGCTTCACTAATCTGATTTATCATCTCTTTCCCTGTAAAGTACAGGATTAACTTTCATGTAGTCTTTTGAGCATCATACTTATATTCAGGATACCTTGTAAGGTAAATAAAGCCTGCTCCAGTATTGGGTATGCATTAACAACCCCTGATTCTTTCATAGAATGGTAGGGGTTCTGGCCAAATGTTGTTTTCCACTGCAGTTTCAAAAATCCCTTTATTTTGTACAGCTTTTTAACATGTTAACTTTCAGAATCATCTCTAAGTAGTTCTGGTTTTCTTTATTTATGGTCTTTGACACTCTCTCTATGATGAGAATGTCTTTTTCCACAACACTGAACTGACTGAAACCATTTCATGTTTCCAGTGGTGCAGACATGTAACAGGCTGTAGATTGCTTGATAAGTCCCTTCTGAGTAAAATTAGAAAGAAAACAAGACAGCAAAATTAAAAGATCACTTAAATTATAGCCCTTTGTTCTACCTTGTTAGTTAACATGCCAAACAGCCATGTACAAACTGCATAATTTGTTTTGTACCCAGTGTGGAGCCATCTGTGTAATAGTTGACATTATTTATATTCAAAAAGGACATTGCAATAGATGGAAAAGCCCCTGCTCCCAGCTAACTGTTTTCAATGTGACTCTCAGTTCTTGATTTATATTCATTCTTTATTAACCTATTATGAGTTCATCTGCCACTTTCAGCTCTCTTTTCATGTTGATGTACTTCTAATTTTTCAAACTGAATAGTGATTTACTGCAAAGGTATTGGGGTTATATGTTCTCCAGCGAATATCTGAAAGCCTCTTATGCCCCAGATAGCCTCCTTCATTTGAAACTTGCATTGGGAGCTCGGGTACATAACATGGCCAGCAGCAATGCCTTGGTGAATCCTGGAAATGTCCCTTTCCTTTCTGTCTTTCCTGATCCACTGAGTCTAGTCTTTGGAGTTGGAGTGACCCTTCTAGTCTTTCAATGCTCTGCCCAGGATGCTTCTTGGTAGTGTGAGTTGATTTTCTTGGTTTTTTTTAAGGAGGGACATCCCATCTTCTTCAAAGTGCTTTGAATTTACCCGAGTACTGTATGCAATTGCACTTGGTAGCTCTTTCAAGCTTACTCTGCTTGACTGAGTTTTGTTCTGCTCTAAAATATGTGTTTGCATATTGTATAATCACTAGGGAAAACATTTAGCTATACAGGAATGAAGTTTATTGCTAAACGTGTAATTTTTTTTAGTTTATTTCCATGGTAAGTAAATTTGGAGAATATATCCATTGGAAGCTGTGACTTAGAAATCACATTTGAGAGATTTATAAAGTAAAAAGCAAAGTTACACGAATTGCATGGGAAAGTGAATTTGTATGTTCTAGGACTGGCTGGTTTTGAAGAGACCTGGCTTGATCAATACTGAGTATAATACAGGTTTTCATCTTTTCACTAGAATTATGAAAGTGTCATTCAAAGACTCTGCTCTGTGTTATTAGCTCATTAAAAAAGGTTATACCAAAACTCATGACAAATGCAATTAGTGGCTTACGGCCTCTTGATGTGACAGATATAGTTGTTGTGATAGGTGCCACATTTGCATGACACATGAGTACATTTTTGTGCTTTGAGGAGAGGATCTGGAAAGCTTATTCCTACAATTGGGACCAGTCTTCCTTCCTTCAGAGTTGAGCCCTAACCTGGCTCTGGAGTGAAGGCACTGAGCCTGAAAGCCTCCTTTTTCCTCATGTTGTTTTGTGGTAATAGTGGATGGGTTGCATGATTAATTCACCATTTAGCATTTGTCTGAGCCATAGCCTGTTTTTGTGGATGACCTCATGTTTCTCTTTCCTGTGGCTGTATAAGCTGCTGGGCCGAAATCACAGCAGTCGCTTCCTAAGGTGATGATGGCCATGCTGCTCCTGGAGGGGAGTCCTGCAGGCTGTGTGCTGTGATGTGGGAAGGCCCTGGTGACATCAGTGATGATAAATGCATCTCTGTGTACCCATAGAGGTGTCAACTGACAGCTGTAAAAGGCAGCATGGGACAATTGTGCAGCAGTGGAACGTACTGCTGCTTCAGACTGACAAAGCTACAGGCTCAAACCATCCTCTGCATGGAGAACTCAGCAGGAGCAGGGAAACCCTGTTATTCACTAAGACACAATTTCTCCTTGTGGCACAAGGAAGTTTCTTATGTTCAGCCAGAAGCTGCTGGGCTCACCATGGGGGCTGCCCTTAGGGTGCATGTCCTGCTGAGCCTACCCTGTTAATCCCATGTTCTTTCTCATTTCTAGCCTCAGGGTCCATATCTCCCCTCTTGTGTGTAGTCACCAAGAGTTCCTTGATGCTACTTCCACCAAAGTAATGGTGGTACTCTACATGAAATCCCTTCCGGCTGCTTCCATTGACAAGTCTGACTCGAGTGGCTGAGGGAACTGGGGTTGTTCAGCCTGGAGAAAAGATTGAGGGGAGACGTGATCACTCTCTCCAGCTACCTGAAAGGAGGTTGCGGTGAAGTGGGGGATGGTGTCTTCTCACAAGTAACAAGCAGTAGGACAAGAAGCCACAGCTTCAGGTTGTGGTGAGGAGGCTTAGATTATATAGTAGGAAAAATTTCATCACCAAAGCAGTTATGAAGCATTGGAACAGGCTGCCCACAGAAGTGTCACTGTACCTAAGGGTATTTAAGAAACATGCAAATGTGGCACTGAGGGAGGTGGTTTCGTGGTGGACATGGCAGTGTTAGGTTTCTGATTGGACTCAGTAACCTTAAAGGTCTGTTACAACCTAAATGATGCTATGATTCTATGTTTCTATAATCTCAGTTTGTTCTATTGAAGCATAATCCATTACCATTTCAATAGTGCTACTAGGTGTAGATATTCATCCAGTACATTGAAAAATAATAACATAGCTTCTTATTATCTAACAGATTATGTTATACATTGTGAATGCAACCTATTAATATGGAAATACTGACACATTCATCTGGAATAATTTGCATGGTGTATTTCCTGACCCAATAATGAAAAAAGTAGGTCAGCTTCCAAGTTTTCTAAGATGGGAATTAAAGCTTTATAGCAAGAAAGTCTTTGATAGTTTTACACAAATGGCTGAAACTTGCAAGCCTTGCATATTCAAAATGGTTTGACCCACAATGATGACTTGGAGATGATTCTAACTAATTGTAGTAGTACTTCAGCACTGGATTTCCCTGGCTTTCCCATTATCTCACTTTTCAGCAATTTAAGGGAATTAAAAAAGCATTGAAATATAGATCTCACCAAACATGGTGTTATCTGAGAAACGGCAATTTTAAAATGAGATTTTATAAAATGTAGTTTAGAGAAGATTAAGCAAAGCAGTCTTTCTTCTTCAGGAAGCATTTTAGTTCAGCATTGATCACTCCAGGTGCTTTATTGTTGCTTGAGAGTATATAGCACGTGATGCTTATAAATATTGAACTGCTAGGTCTTAGCCTGGCCAGCATTTATGCAGAAGCTGTACTTTGAAGTGATTTTAGTGTTTAATCAGTGTCTACTCTAACCATCAAAATTAAGCTGGTCCTTCTGGAGCTTTGATTCTTTGCTATCATAAATGTGAGATATTGAGTTGTGTTTCAGGAATAGAAAGATTGCCATGTTGGATTAGAGTTGATATCCATCAAATGCCATGCTCTTAGGGTGCCCCTCCACTGTAGACAAAGGTATATCTGCAGTGGATAAAGGAATACTCCATCTACTTCAGCTAAAAGCCCTGTGCTGTGGCCACTCTGCCAGCCCCTGCCCATCTTTCCTTCCTTGATGGGTGTCATCAGCTTCTCCAGCTGATGACTCTCATGTTGCTCTGGCTGTAGCATGGTGACAGATGCAGACTGGCAATGAGAAGGCTAAATGGAAAGACTGAATTTGGGCAGTGTTGCAGGGAGTTTGGTGACTTTACCTCAGCTCTTGTGACTTTTGAGGAAGAGCACAGGCATCTCCATCTCTGTGTGATGCTTTATGCACTGAAGAAATGCTTTTTTGATGGGCTTCTCTGTGCGTTGCTTGCTGTCATTTTGAATTGTTCAGTGAAAACACATGCTTGAGCTCTCCTGTTGTGAAGGAATAGATTTTTTTAAAGATTATGCCCTTCCCCAATGCTTTCACTATTCTCTTCAGCTCAATTTCACAGCCGTAGTCTCTTGCCCAGCAGATATCCTGCTGCTAGATGCTCAGATACTAACTTTTTAAATATAGCACACGTTATTAGTAACTGGTTGTCAGAACAGTCGTTTCTCTGTATTTTCTGAAAGTATTTTCTGAGGATATTTTCTGAAAGAATTTTCTGAAAGAATGGTTTTTGTGGATATGAAGCTTTATTTTAGGTTTTCTGCTGTTTTGCTTTGCCTATTTAATATCTGACTTCTCTCCATGTGTACAAGATGTCACACAGGTTCTGCCTGAAGAATAGACTGCTTTTTCTTGCTTCTGATCTATTAAAGCCTTGGATCTTGTACTGAAAATGGAAAGGACTGAAAATTCTGAGTCCTTTTGTTTTGATTCCTGCACACCTATGATCCATGAGCTGTACTGAATGTGTCAGAGATTTTTTTTTGTCTGAGAGTAGAAACTTCTCAATGTACTTATCCAGTGCCTTGAAAAATAACAACAAAGCTTATTATTATCTAACAGCCGTTATACATGGTGAATGCAGACTGATAACATGGGGATGCTGATACATTTGTGCAGAATGATTTGCATGGTCAAAGAGAGTCACGAGCCAGATTTCAGATACAGGCTTAAGCAAATTCTGATCCTGCCCATGTGCATGTTTGTGAAGCTGGGAGAAACTTTAGTTCATTGTAGGCCTGTTTGCCACCAGTTTGTAGTCATGTTCTTTGAGAAGTACTTGGGTTTATTTTAGAACAAGAAATGTGGCTGAAGAAATGGAATCAGGGCAGGAAGAACATTCTGCAATTGGAAAGCTGCCTGTATTTTCCTAGTGATTTTGTGAAGCTTTATATTGGTAACAGAAATGTTGGGGGCTGGGTAGGCCTGGTAGTTAAGTATTTTAAATACTAGTCTAATTTTAGAAATGAACTGAAACTTGTTCCTTGTAGTATGATGAAATTATTTATGAAAAAAATTGCTTAGTTTTCTGATCTAACAAAGTCCAGAAAGAAGATGAGAGCTATTAGGGACCTGGCTTCTATGGAATTTCTAATGAGGCTTGATAGGAGTTTAGAAAATATTCTTGAAACCCTGTTTACCCATAAGAATCTGTTCAAATTCCATTGCAGAACTGAGAATTGCATTCCCAGCATTGTTTTATTTTAATATTTGTTTGCAGAAAGAAAATCAGATTGATTTCAGACTAATCAGTTTTCTCTCTATTTAATATGACAATACTTTCTATGGGAAATTACATGTTTTCATAAAAGTAAATGCTGAACTGTTCCTAGAGGACAGTGGTGCTTAAAGAGTGTGCAGGCAGGTAAGAGCTGCAGAAGTTGGGAAAAGAAGAGAATGCAAGTGTCTCCATCCCAGCTCTCAGATGATGGAGTGCTGTGGGGTGGGAGGAGATGGTGCAGCCTAAGGGTACAGTTAAACTTCTCTTTTAGGGGAAGAGCTGGCTTGCACTCTGTCCCAGAGCAGATGCCGTGGCTGCAGCCCTTCAAGTAAGCCTTGTGCTGATTCAAAGATAAAAAAATACTCCCCTGTTGCAGTTTAACCCCAGCTGGCAATTAAGAACCACATAGCTACTCACTCACTCTTCCCACCCTAAATCCCTGGTGGGATGGGAGAAAGAATGGGGGGAAGAAAAAAACCTAAACTTAATGAATTGAGAACAATCTCATAACTGAAATAAAAGAGCATCTTCATAGTAATTGTAATGAAGAGGAAGATAACACAAAAGAGAAAGTAATAAAACGCAAGAATGAGAAGTGCTGCCCAATGCAGTTGCCCCCCACACATTTACGGATGCCTGAGCAGCATCTGCCCCTCTCCAACAACTGCCCCAGTTTCTGTACTGGGCATGACATCCTATGGTGTGGAACAGCCTCTGGCTAGTTTGAGTCAATTGCCCTGGCCATGCTCCCTCTCAGCTTTCTGTGCACTTCCTCACTGGCAGAGCCCAGGAAACTGAAATATTCTTGACTTTGAGATACATGCTACTTAGCAATAACTAAAACATCAGTGTGTTAGCAATATTATTTTCATACTAAATCCAAATCACAGTACTGTATCAGCTTCTAGGAAGAAAATTATCTCTATCACAGCTGAAACCAGGACGTTTCCCTAAGTTTTGGAAGCCAAGCATGTGCATTGGAGTGAGTGAGAGGCTGGGCATGACCTGCTCTTCAAAGCTGGGCTTGGGGATTTCTGTTGCCAGAATGCTTTAAAGGGTAAGGCCTGTTGCTGCTCATTAATTAGTAAAATTGGAGCTGGCTCAAGCGGTGCTTGGAAATATTAACTATTAGACTTTGGATTCATGCCCTGGAAGAAAAGTGAGTTTTATGATAGATTTCTAGTTTTCATTAGTAACTCTGTCCTTTTCTTAAAACAGTTCTTTGGTTCAGGAAGTATGAGGAGCTCTAAGGAGCGAGAAGACTCTGAAGGTCAGTGCTGTAAAACAGGAGTATTTTAGGGCCATGTTAACAGTGCAGTGTAAGTGCTGGATCTAACACAGTGATGTGATGATTAGGTACTGGTGAGCTTAGAAAACCATTGGAGCCCATATCATTACCATTTCTGCACTAGACAGAAGATCAGAATGACCAGCTCCTGGTGATTTTGTAAATACTTTCCTCCAACAGACATCTCAAAGTGGTCATCACCAGCTGGGAAAGTTTTGCTGGCAGCACCCTTTGTAGTCTTCTTGTTGGATTCTATTTTTCTCCCCATGTCTCCTCTTTCAGCATGGATGAGAGATTTCGTTCTTCTGGCTTTCTGGACCCTTTCACACATGCCCTCACACTATCAGTTTTTTTAGAGGTGCTGGAGCTTTGACTTCAATCTCAGGGTAGGGGTTTTGGGTCTGAGATACCACTTTGGACCTGCCTATAACCCAGGGACCTCTCCCCAGTTGCTCTGTGCATAATTGCTCCCTGTCGCATGGAGTCTGCACACAGAAACCTGTGCCACCTTTTCAGTTTTGGACTGACCAAGTCTTTACTTTCTAGAAGCCAATCACTGGGCACATAGATTGGCAAATGTTGATATGCAAAGGGGTGATTTTTCAGTTTTTTCCTTACTATATTGAAAAAGAAAAGGTTGCTCTCCCTGTAATATTGATAAAGCTGTTCAGAGAAATAAATTGTCTGAGTGCCAAATCTGTTAGCAGTCTGATGGTGCATGATTGATGATGAGGTTTGAGAGTAACTGAATGGTTAATCTGCCCTGTAGATGGATATGCTCTTTAGGAATAAGACCTACCTCTTCTGTAAAATTAGAAACTGAACGTGCATAGGCATTATATAACTGAAAAGCTAATACTGTATATGGCAACGTGATGAATTAATATGTATTGAAGTCCTTGGTTTATTCTCATTTCTTGTCCTTCTGGTAGTTTGTAGAAACATATGAAAAGTTTTCAAATGACCTTTAAAATTATCTCCTCACCTATATAGTTAATCATCATTTTCTGTTCCATGAGCCTGAGGTGTGGAAGGATTGATTCATGATTCAATATTTCAAAAATTGTCAGTGGCTTCACTGTGTGAAATGTTAAATATTCTGAATACACTTCTGGCATTCACTGGTTGTGTTTGTTCACTCGCATGTAATGGATGTCGAATATCAACCATTATCAGCTTGATATAGAAAATGTATTTGGGTAATAACATATGCCTACACTTGATATAAACTTCAATCTCTTTCTGCCAAGAGGGCTGGTAAAAGAGAACATCATCTCTTTTGCATATTATGAAGATGCAGTTCAGAAGTTTTGAATTCATGAGAGAGAGGTTGCTGGGGGAAAGAGGGAGCTGCTTCCCTGGTGTGCTGGTGCACAAAGAAGGGTATCACTTCTGTACTTGTAGCAAACCTTTCTGTGTACTTTGAATCACCACCTTTGAATTGACCACCTTCTAATAGCATGACAAGCCTATGTGGGACTTAGGCACATGGAGATAGATGGCCTCTAGTATAAATGCTGTGCGCTACTAACAGTTGGCTCTGCAGTAAGTTGATTCATTACACAGGCCACGTAGATAACTGTAGGGATCACTAAGTGCTGAAAGGACACTGTTTGGGATTTTCTACTTTCTGCAACCCCTGGCAGAGACTGCCTTTGAACCAAGAACAGGCATGGTTCATTGACCTAGTGACCATCAGTGAAGGAAGCTATTTAGCTGCATACACTGTACATTTAAGATTAGTTGAAACTCCAATGAATGTTAGTTTTACAATGGCTAAGCTTTAGGTCAAGAGTAGGAAACTGGCAGTTTTTATTCTGTTTGGTGTGAATGAAAGAATTTTAATCTGACTGTATTTATTATTCTGTGAGTTAATACTTGTAAGGAAGAATTGCGTTTTGGAATCTGACTGCATTCATAGAAACTGCTACACTATATCTTATGCTGCCATAGCAACGTATGAGTGCAATGAGTTTGAAACCTCCTAGTTAAAAAACTGAATTAAACCAACTATTGAACAAGATTGTGTTTACATAACAAAGCCAGGTTCTGCATTTGCTCCTGCTGTTCTGACCTTGTTTCAGGTAAAGGGGTATCCTTGATTCTCAAGGAATGGGCTTGATTTTGTGAGAATCTATGAGAAGAGATGTGCTGTAGTATTGTACAGGGACTGAGATCTGTGAACAGGCATTCAGGCTCCTGAAGGTGTCTGAAGCTGTTCTGAAGAATATTCAAAGAAATAATGATGAATGGTAAGAAAAAATAAATTCTCTAGCTTAAGTTCCTCATTTGTGAAATAAAGATGTTTATGTGTATTTAATTCACATGTGACAGATGAAACAGAAAAAGCTGTGACAATGAGATTTCTGAAAGATGAGGAAATAGCAAGAACCTAACATTAACTATGAAGACTCTTATGAATTTCTTTCTGACCTGTTCTAATATTTGAGGACAGGACTGAAGCTGGCAGCAGAGGATGGTTTTGAAAAGATTGTGAGACTAAGAATACGGAATTACATTCCAATGACATATTACTCTGTTAAGATAAAAAAAGGAGGAGATTTTCTAGGATCATTAACGGGAAGAGATTTCTGGAAAACATTTCTTTTTGAGGGGGTTCATTTCATTTGGAAGTCATGTAGCCACTACCCTAATGCCAGGAAGAATATCTCTGTGAGCTCTTGGGGCATGCAGAAAATCTCATCTTTCTTGTGTTGTCAGTGACCAAGTGAGAGATGGAAGGAAGAAATGTGTTGTGGTATTGCTTTAGTTTTATTCTGTTTTTTTTTTCTGATCTTTTTTATTTCAAACTTCATTAATGTATCTATTGGTTTTGATCTTCTGTAACAGATTGCTCGTGTGTTTCCAGCCTATGTTTTCTGCTATGATGTTATAAATAGTTACAATAGCCATAAAAACATCTGTAGGCTTTAATAGAGAACATTTTTCAGTAAGCCTGAAGCACAGAGTTCTGAAAGTATCCCTTTTAGCACTGTTTTACAAAAAGTTTTTAAATCCTGTGCAGTCGACAGGGTCGGGAGAACTTTTCCATATTGTGCAGAGTGTTCCTAGCAATTATCAATAATGTGCTTTTAAAGATGTATGTAATAGAACAAGTGTTTAAAAAAATGCAAGTGCAGCCATTTTTATAACTTCTGCTTAATGCACTGATAAATCTGTTGGCTTTCAGTAACACCATAGAACCATTAGACTGATATATTGATAATTGCAATTAAACATACATTATTTCCTATACACTTTGTTCTTACAAAGCCTTTTGATATACTCTCTTTTAACTTGCCAGTAGTTTCTTTCCTCTACAGCTGTATCTTTGGGATTGCATCTGTTTACACCAACTCTTTTTCCAATACAGTCCCGTTCCCTACACTGCCACAGTGCTTGGGCCACCAGCTGCTGATTTGCCTTTGTGAAACAACTTACTCTGACCTCTCTGGCTCTATAGTGTCCTCATTGTACATGCTGTGTGTATTTGTCACATACACAGCGCATGCAATGTGGACATAATGGAGCTCGAATGACACCTGATAAGGAGATAAAATACCTGCAAGAAATGTTGTGAGCTTTCTTTTTGTAGGATTAAAAGATTTGTTTATTTGTGTGGGGAAGTGTGTGTGTGTGCATCCTATTATTGTGTATGAGATGGGGTCCAAAAATATGTTGTGGATATAGTTTATCAGTGAAAATAAGTGGCAAAAGATCGCAGAGTTGTAGTTCTCCAAACATCCACAAAGAAACATCCAGAGGACTTAAACAGTACAAGAATCTAACTTTGGCCCCTGATAATAAGATGATTAATTTTTTTGGTTAATATATTCAATTATTGATATCCTTGTTGTGCTTCGGGATTCTTTTTTTGGTGCTGCTGCAGGGGGGTTGGACTAGATCATCTCTAAAGGTCCCTTCCAACTCTACTATTCTATGTTCTCTGCTTCATTCTATCATGATTTGAGGAGAAAAAAATAGTCTTTTTCTTATAACTGAAAAAGGTCATATAAATCTTACATCAACTTTTATGTTGGGTTTTTTTAAAGCAAAAGGGCAAAGCAGATCTGAATCTATGAGCTTAATTAAAAATGCTGTTATTTTTATTCAGGTATTTTTAAAATGTTGTTTAATGAAAAGTGCTATAATTGGCAAATTTTGTTTGGGGTAGTTCTAGTTACCCATCTGCATCAGCAAATGCAGAGCCATAGCCCATGTTTTCTCTGTCATGAATTGACACTTTCAAAGGATGAGGTTTTTCACTAAGTCATGCTGACAAATTGAATGTTTGTGTGAAGAGCAGGTATCCTTATCAGACTAAAACACAAGCATTTAGGTATTTGAAAGCAAAAATTGTTACAAGGTCAAATATTGCACCTAAAGCAGAGGCTGCAAAAAAGAAAGTCTATTCTCAGTCAGATGTAGTCTGAATCTGTAATGAGACAAAAACTGCTTTCTGGACCTGGAGCCTTGTTCAGGAACACAAACTGCATTAGAAAACTGGGATCCTTATACTGCACTGAAATGAAATTTAAAAGGGGGAGGTGATATGGGACATCTTTTCAATGACAGTGAGGAAATGCTAACAAACAGCTATCTTGGGGGAAATGCATTGGGTATTACTCCAGTTGCTGCTGAAAGTATTATTTCATTTAGTGGGAGTTTTTAGCAGATTTGCCTTTCATAAAGTTACTAATGATGATGTTTTATAATATTGCTCGTTTTACCCTGGGGAGAAGACTGAGTACAACAGCCAAAGCTGCTGGCTCAGGAGATGTTTCTCTTCACCTAGACCCACTGTTGCTTTTGCTAGCATGCAGCAGGCTATGTGCTGCAGTCTTCACATACAGCCATGCTGTTACCAGAAGTGATGAAAAGTGGTTTCTTGCATCAGATTTATTACATTAATGGTGATTATAATATGTAGTACCTGGTTTCATTTGCTCTTCTTTCAAAGTGCCTGGGGAGCTGCAGACTTAACAAAGATTGCTTTCCTCTGAGTTTGTTCTGTGTCTCCACATATCAGAGACAGAGTGTGTCACCTGTGTTCACCTGTGGTGTACAGTGTATGGAGACATCACTCTCAACAGAAGGAAGAAAAGAAAGTTTCCTCGTCTATGAGAAGCTCTGATGGAGCAGTACTTTTATCAGAAGATGGTGGGATCAGCTCAGCAGCCTTGTCTCATTGCCTGCCCTCAGTCTACATTTAATACAAAGAAAGATCCATCATGACGATGATGGAAAATAGTTCTGATGTTAGGAAAAAAAGTACAAGTGTATCCAGTGCAGAGAGTACTGTGAGAATAGTGCTTTGCTTCCAGGTATTTTTCCAAGGGGATCTGCAACATAACACCCTCAAAGCTTGGTGCTGCAGCTGTTGGTAGTGGTTAGCACGAGCTGTAGGACTTGCTCAGCGAGTCCCACTGTAGTGAAGGGCTCCTCAGAGGCTGTGGCTTTCCTCTGCTGGGACAGCTTTGCTATAATCCAATTGCTGGAAAAGGATTATAGGCCCAGAATAAAATCCAGCTGTAATTAAAAATATAAAAGCAGCTTATGTTTTTAGGCCAAAGTTATTAGAGAAAGATATTGACAGAGCAATATTAATACCCTAGTCTTGACTGGGAGGCTGTTATGATGATAGCGACTGACAGTTACTGAACCTGTACTGGTTACTGGTTACTGAACGTATAGTAGATAACTTCTGCTGCTGTTTGCCTTATGTCTACGTATGCCATAAGATACACACACCACCCTGCCTCTCACAGCCTTTGTGTGCATCCTGTTCTTCCATATTGCTGGAAGACTGATTTTTAGGAGCTAATCTAGCCACATAGCAAAAGCAAGAAGAGTTTGTGAGGAGATATTGAGGGTTCAAGGGCTCTGAGAGTTACTCTCTGTAAGAGGATTGTGACATATTCTAGTCTTCAACATCTGTATCTCAAGCCATAACAAGCACTCTGTTATCATATATCCTATCTATATTTCTAGTTTTCATCAATCTCCTATCTGGATAAAGAAAAATGGTAAACTGGAGCAGCTCTCAGCCATCTCATTATTCCTGCCATGCGCCTGGCGTTCTGTCATGCAGATGTCTGTGTATTCAGTTTGCAAACCTGCTTTTAATACTTTCTGAGTGTAGAGCACTTTTTAATTACCTCTTTAGAATTAAATCAATTAATTAAGGAGTTAGAGCTACTTATTATGTTTAATCCAGAGATTGAAACTTTTTTGACCTTTGTTTTCTTCAAATGAAAGGTGTTTCATTTCATCTCTATCACGTTGAATTAAATGAGTTTTCTGTAAAGGAAAAGGTGCTGCAGGACTCACTCGCTAACAAAGCATTTAGATGAGAAATTATGGACCCAGGTGGCTCTCAAATTGCATTGTTCAGAATCTTCTCCACCTAGATTATGCTGAACTTCCCAAACTTGAACATCCTTTACTTGAGAGCGTTCAGTGTTTGGTCCTCTGATGGCAAATGGGGTTTGCAGCTGAAGGAGGGAATAAAGTCTTTTAGAGTATCAGCGCTAAACACATACTCTCCCACATGTCAATTAATCAGCCTGTGAGCTGCAGAGAATTATCAATGAAGTAAGCTCTTTCTGAGGTTTCTTTCTGGTTTAGGTATTTTGTTTGGTTTAGGCTTCCTTTTTCTTTTCTTCATTTGCTTTCCCAGCTCCTTTTCAGGAAGATATTTGGTTCTTTTCTTCCAGTAACAGTGTATTTGTGATCGTTGCTCTCCTCCAAGTAGCCCGGTGCAGCGTGTGCTTGATTTTTTTGGGGCTGTCAGAAACAATGCTGACTTTTCCACTCTGTCTTGTTTAGGGAAGCTTTCTATTACCTATCCAATATTCTCAGAGTCCCAGTCAGATGCTGAGGCACCAACTCTTGTGTTTCGTTTGGATTTTCTGAGAGCTCCGTGCTGGGGTCTGGCTGCTCACATTCCGCCTGGCAGTGGTGGTTGTGTTCTGAGGTGCCTGATGGCTTCAGACACTAGTCTCAGTTATTGTAAAGCATTTATTTACATAAAATAAATTTAGTCTCTAGGTTGCCCAGAGGAATTCTTTGCATCTCTAACCCATGCTAGCAAGAAAGATCTGTGCCAGAAACTCCAAGATTTCATGAGGGGAAGCACTGGAGGACTACATGCTTTTACTGTTGTGCACAGCTGAAGAATTCCAAATTTAGTATTGTCTGTATGTGGTGGAAAATACAAACTCGGGGAAAAAAAGACTAAAACAAACAAACAAAAAAATAGAGAGAAATACCAAGAGCAGAGCTTCCCATCATGTATTTTCACTGTAAAAGTCACAAACCTTGGTGAAGTGATGATTTCTCTGTGAAGTGATGATTTCTCAGTGCAGTGATGATTTTTCCTGTGCTGACACAGTTGCAGCTGCACTGTGTACAGCACAGGATTAGCTTGTTACTGCCAATGGTCCTGCAGTTCTCTCTTGTTTGTGGTAGCAGTGGTGCATTTCATGTGTGTGAGGCTGGTGGAAGGGAGTGAGTGCTGGGGACAGAAGGCTGTTACAAACTGTCTCGTACAGGGAGAACTTGGGACTTTGCCTCTTGCCATAAATAACTACTGACAAACAGGGCTGCAAATCTTTACCTTTCAGATGTTCCTTAGGGACTCTGGTCTCTTTTCCTGAAACTGGATATGCAATAGGCATTTGAACTACCAAGCACTGTGTGTTTCATAATCTGCTTCCCTTATACTAGGGAGTGAGATGTGCTGCCCCATGCTCTGGTTCACAGGCAGCTGCTGGTGAAACTGCAGCAGCAGAGTGTCTCTTCCTGCCTGTGCTCTGTATTAATGCCAGGGAGCTCTCTACAGTGGGAAGGCTGTTTATACCTGTCACAGTGGACCCCGCTGGGTGGTTTGTGAGTGTGCATGTATATGTGTGCATGCTGCTAAGAGTCCTTTATTCTGCATCCTTTTTAATAGCCCTCTCTTAATGAAGATTTGCCCTGCTTTGGCAGACCAGTGGATCAGGAACACTGAGTGTAGGAAGGTGGGTCTCTGTGAGAAGAGTTTGGTGTTTGCTTGGTGCTAGTTACTGCCCTGTTTATGTTCAAGAAAACTGTGGAGCAGTGTGGTGGTGTGCTGGGAGGAGGGGATGCATTTCACCTTTATAATGCTGTATGGTTTTTTCGACATAAGCCAAGCTCTGGAACAGATACCTGCTGCTAAACCTTCACTGTATACCAGTGTCCAAGAATTGATTCCCACCTTGGGTGCTTTGGAGCTGTGGCCTGTGCTGAGTCCTGTTTACAGCAAGTGAAACTTCTGCAGGTTGGGGTTGCAGCACGTGGCTGTGTGATGGGCGCGCAGGCAGCCAAGCATGCTGCCGGATCTGCTTGGAGGGATGGCATTTGCTGTAGCTCTGCCTCCTTGGACTGGAGACTGGAAGGGTTAAGGTTACCTTTCTGTATGAAGGATGGAAAGAAATGAACCGCCTCTGGGAAACTGCTGAGGCTGACCTTGTCTAGTAATCCTCTTCCCTCCAGAAGTGCCTCCAGGCAGCATGGCTTCCTCTCAGAGCAATCCTTCCTGATCCCTTTCCTGCCCTTGTGCCATGGGGATCAGGAATGGCTGGGGCTGCTTGTGAAGGCACATAAGGGACAGGGACAGGGTCTAGGGAGAGCCTGGCTTCCAAGGCACCATATCATAGGGTCTGCAGAGGACAGAAATCTGCATTTGTTTCCTCCTCTTGCATTAATTGTTTCCAGATAGCGTCTCCTTGTTTTCTCGATTTTTATTACTCTCATTTTTCTTTCCGTGGTTTGCCTCTTTATCATTTCCTTCTCACTCTATAGAATTCTGCTTTGTGTGAGTATTGTTGTGGTAGAACTACCCCCTAGTTTTGTTTTTGAGCTTTTTCCTATCCAGCAATAACTAAAGCTATAGAGCTTTTTAATTACTCTGACACAGAGGAACAAAGTTTCTTTTGGTATGTTTTATTATGCTTTCTTGAATACCTTTGTAGCATTTGTAATGTCATAACTTTCACTGTGGACTTTTTTTGCATGATACTGATAAGGTGGATTTGAAGTTTCACAGGTATGTGCCAAAGGCTTTGCATGAATCAGTTTACTGCTATTGATGGACATCCAACAGTGATAACAACTGTGGCATGGAGAGATGCATGTTGAAAAAGGACGTAGCACAAATAATTTAAATGTTTTTCTCATGTTTGAGTGTATTTGTGGTGTCTGATTGAGCTGGTTAGCAAAATAAAGACAGATGGCAATGAATTCATTCCAACACGTTTTCATTACGCTGCAGCTATTCTGACTTCTCACAGCACTTGTGCAAATGATTTTCTTGTTTCAATTTCCCTTGCTGCTGCTGTCCACACCTGGTTCAGAGAACTCAGAGGTACTGTTCATATAATATGTATGAAGAATTGATTTTGATAAGCAAAATAAAAATGAAAATAACTGGGGAAATGAAAGAGCTGCCTGTAATTAACCCGTATACTTGGTGCTGTAGAGATAAGGAGTTAAATCCTTCTCCTTTTAAAGCCCATACCACAACTTAACAGCATTAGAACAGACTTTATTGTAGTTGAATTTTAGTCAAGTGCCATTCAATGTTTGAAGATGAAATAATTGTCTTTGTTAGAAGAACAAGAACATTGCTATCAGTACAAACAATGAGCAACAAGATCAGGTACCTGCCCCAGTCTGCCTGTGCATCCCAGAGCAGTTCATGTGTTTGTTTGAATACTGCCAGTGTGGTATGACCACCATTTCTGTGGTCAACAGCTGTATTTTGATGAAATGTTTTAACAGTTTGTAGGTCAGGACAGAAGAAGAAAAGAGGAGGGGAAAGAATGTCTTTCAAGGACTGTAGCCACGTGTTACTTTGATGACTCAAGTGTTCTTGAAGAGCATGCCTTAAATACAATCTTTAATGTTTTTAATCTTAATGCAATAGTTGTATTATCCACACAATACTTGACATTTCAATAAGGAAAAACTTCTTCCCTGTAAGGGAGCACTGGAAGGGGCTGCCCAGATGGGTTGTGGATTCTCCTTCTCTGGAGATTTTCAAAACCCACCTGGATGAGTTCCTGTGTGACCTACTCTAGGTGGTGCTGCTTTGGCAGGGGTGTTGCACTGAATGAGCTTTTGAGGTCCCTTCCACAGCCCTTGAGGTTCTGTGAATTACACTAACCAGTGAGCATCTTGTCTTGTTCCTTTTCCACATTTCAAAGGTGTCCATTATCTTGGCACTTTCCATATGGAGATGATGTTAAAACCCATGCATATTACTGGCAATGCTGTATTCAATGTTTATATGAAGAAGTGTGTGGAAAACACAATAACAAAGTAGTATTCACTGTAGTAGAAGTGGTGATTTTTTTTGAGATGTCTGTGCAGAATTTGCATAACTGCTCAGTTTGTTTGGTTCTTCTGTTCTTCTGTGTAAAATATTGCTGCTATTGTTTTTATAGATTTGAGGCAACATATGTCTTGAATAGAAGAGATTAAACTTGTTTTCCCTTGCTGTTGAGCATCCCAACAGTAATTGTAGGTCTATTGTTATCCCTCCTTGGCCATCTCTCCTTCCATCCCTACTGCCAGTGGTGGATGTGTACATGAGCAGACTGAGGAGGGGACTCCTCTGCTTCTCACCTTTCTCTGCCTCCTGAGTTCCTGGAGGACACTGTACTGTCTGCTGCCAAAACAAACTGCTGGTGCCTGGGAGGGAACAACACCCACAGGGTATAAGCTGTAGGAGTGCCTTACTAGGGCTGCTGAAAAGCAGGAGTAGTGTCCTGTGCCCATCACAAAGCATTGGAGCACTAACAGCCTCCTGCAGCAAGGTGTGATGGTGATCTGGCAGCAACAGTTCTTTCCTGTGAGCTCCTGTGCCACTCCTGGCAGGGCTCTGGGTGCTGCCTGGGATTTCCAAGGCAGCTTCCCTGTAACCAAGTCTGGGCTGGCTTTTACACCTCCCACAGTCACAATCTGTCTCGAGCCAAAACAGTGCTTAGTCTACTCTTGAACGAAGGTGGCCGTGGGATTGTGGTCAAGAAAGCTCCAGCCAAGGCGGCTGCAAAAACGTGGTGGCTTCCTCAGTGATAAAGCACTAATTATTAATCCTGGCCATCTTGGCTTTCAGCAGAGCTAATTAACTCACAGCAGTGTCAGGTACAAATAACTGTGTAGCAGTGTGCTGCATGCAGTGTACTAGCAAAGGTGGAGTAAGACAATATAGACAAGCACAAGTGCCCAAAGAATGGCATAGCCTTGTCTGAGCAGAATCAGCAGACAGGGAAGGGTCCTGGTTGCAGCCTCTCTGCCTAGCTCAGGCCGACACTTTTTCTGCTCCTGACGACTCTGTTCCTATAGTTTCTCACTCTGCACCATGCTACATGTGCATATAAGTGCATTTCCCCCTCCCCCCTCTTTAAAGTAGTTTCTTTTGGTAGAAGAGTGATATTGTAATGAGAAGTTGGCATTCCAAATACTAAAATGTTCTGACTTTAAATTAACACCATGTCCATTAATGGGAATGTTTTCTCCCTAGGCATAATAGACTGAACAGAAATAAGAGAGTAAATAGTGAGGTTAAGCACTGCATACTAAAAATGTAGTGCTGTTCCATGTTGCAGGTGGGCGAGAGGACCAGAAGTACTGTGCTAGAAGGAAAGAGGTGGAAATTTGAGCAGGGGGTGTGGGGGGAGAGGGAAGTAAGGGCTTGTGCATATGCATAATCCTGTGGAGAGGGTAGGAGGGAATGTGTTGATATCTGGAGATGAAAGAATCAAGCTAGAGTTACAAAGAGCCAAGGGGAGAAACAGGTTCAGGCTCCAGCAGGTATTTGGGAGAGAGGAATGAAGTAACAGCACAGCAGTTCAGATGAGGCTTAGCCCTTCTAGCAGCTCTGTCCATGTGTCTCTCCTCAGCAATATGTAGGGAAAGCATCTTTAGACCTACTTATGGATGGGAACCGACACAAACACCATCCCTATTTCGGTCTCCTTTCACTAATCTAGAGATAACCTGGATACTGGTTCCTTAAATGGAGCCTCTGGAGAGGCCAGGAAGAGACGACCACTGGGAATCTAGGGGAATATCAGACCTTTGAGAGATTATGTGTTTGTCATCTCTAAACACATTTTGGAGGGAAGAGCTGTGTTTCTGGAGAATAAGAGGGTCTTTTTCCATGGCTGTTGACAACCTGGGGGCTTTGTCACAAGGCTGGTTTGTTCACTCTGCATACTTGTCTGTACCAAGGGCAGTTTGTTCAGCTGCATGCCTGCAAGCAGCTTATACCCAGTGCATCCCTCTTCCTCAACCACTAATATGTAGCTGCCAGTTCCGAGTGAGCCTTTCTCATGTACTTTATGCCAGGAAAAGGTAGCCATGTGAGAAACAGTGAAGATGACTGGTAACAGGCTCCCTGCCTGTCTGGGGTGCCTGACAGTGCCAGCATGTTTAACTCTGATAAAGCTAAGGTCCTGACTTTGTTTCAAGTCTAGTTTATGGAAAAAGTAAGTTTTAAATATTAATTTTTAATTGTTTGCCACTAAAATCGCATGTAATTAAGGGGAATGTGCTGTATTTTTGCATCTTCTCTCATGTTTTTTGGCATTTGTTGTAGCGCTGTAGCATGTTCAGCATGCAGTGTATTCTCATTCAGGCCCATCTCTTATGCATTTCCTATAGTAAAATGGACACAATTCCCTCCTTTCTTTCTTCTCTCCTTTTCTGTGTTCCTCTCTTGCTTTCAATTCCAGATACTGATTCTTGGGAACTTTTGGGAAAAGGCTTTCACAGAGGCATATGTCCTGATTTTAGTTTGAGTTTATTTAGCTCTTATCACAGCCTGACTTGCTTATAGGAAGAAATTGTGTTTCCAGGTCCTAGTACTGACAGTACTAGAGAACATTTTCACATGATAGAGATAGGAGTATGTCTACAGCAAATAAAGACCTACATTAGACTTGCTCATGCCTTGAACAAAATAGCAGAGTAATATCTCACCATGTGAGATGAACAAATCACTGTGCTCAGTGCAATAACACAAACCCAGGAGATGAAGCAGCTCCCGTTTCACTCTGTCACCATGATGCTGCTGTTTCCTGACAGTTACCCCATTAAAGCCCATGTAGAGCTGCCAAAATGTGCCATCTCAAGCTTCTCTTACTACAGGCACTTCTGATTCCCGTGTCTCTTTCCTAATTGTCATTTTTGTAAATGAAGTAGAGACTCTTGAGTCGTTTAGGCGTGACCTCTGAAATGTCATTGCTAATTTATCCTCTTTCCATCACAGACCATGGGGAAAATGTGTCCATGTACTCTTCTTTCGCTTTTTTGTAAGTTCACAGATCGTAATATTTCTGGCTTCTGACAAATACCTTCTGCTTTAAGGGCAGTTTAGTGTTAATATAAAGTGGCTGTGCTGGTATTACCCTGTTTTCTATGACTCTGTTGCAATACAATGAGGTAGTCCAGGAAATGTTCTTCTTAATCATTCGTCTGGGGAGAAACTGGTGGCAGATGAGACTTGCTCAAAGCTGGTGAAGTTTTGTGTCAGGCTGGTCCTGCTTACATAGACCTCCTGGAAACTGTTTTGGCAGGCCTCTTCTTCAGTATGGATTGTTGCAGAGTTAGCATGGTTTGTAATGAACTCTCATCCACAGATGGATAATACCTCCTTATACATCCTCATGTATTCAGAGTACTAGTTATGTTAAAAGATCTTAGCTGTGCTGCATGGTTTCCCTTACAAAGGTTATGTGGTTTAGGTAGGTAAACTGTGTTTAAGTGTTTACCTGGAACGTGTGAAAGATTTCAGAGAAATATGACCTTGCTGTGCATCAGGATTTCTCAGTGAAAATGGTTTCATATCAAATAGCAAAGACAGACAAGTTTGTCTGAGGGCCAAATGCATGATTCACATCATCAGGGTGAAGTTTGGCACTGCATTTCATCACCTCATGCCTGAGAGTGAGTTTATGCCTCTCCCTTGGAGCCATGGTATACTTCTTCCCTGGCCTCTTCTTTTACCTGCTCGCCAAAGGCTGCTGCTGAGCTCCAATCTGTGCATACAGAGAAGCCCCAGAGTTGTCACATCAGCCTCCTGTGACTGCGGCCTTTGAATGGTAAGAGGATGTTAAGAACTAGAGCTTAAATTTGTGCCTGAGAAGGTTTGCTTTTAGCTTCATTTTTTGCTCCCACAGTCTATTTTTGATTGTTCGATGGCGTGAGCTGGGGCAGGAGGGGGAAATGGATGTCTGATTAGAAGTATGACTTCAGAATGTTCTATGTGATAAATGGGAAGGATCTAGGACAAGCAATGTGTCCTCCTGAACTGCCTGTATAGGTGTGAGCCTGAAAAGGGATGTGATAGCCTGAGTTTCAATCACTTTTGGAGAGATGAAATCTTCTTGGTACCTTGAGGAAGCAGGGTTAATATTCTGTTTTATTACTCAATTACTGGGCCTGTTTGAAACTGCAGAAAATTTGCCATCCCAGGGATGTTTTCAATGAAATTTCCTATTTTAATAGGTGGATGTTTGTGAGAAATTTTATTCTTCATATGGATACAATTCTGAACTGGAACAGGCAAAAGAGTATTTTCGTGTAAATGCTTACAAAAATACTGCTCTGTGTCTGGACCAAATCTATGTAACAGTTGCTAGGAGCCAAAAATGAGTGTGGCACTTCAGAATCTGACTTGATGTGTGGGAACCAATTTGTCTTTAAAAAAAAAAACCACATCAGATCACATGGATGCATAGATATTTTGTTTGCTTTTTTCCTCAGTTCTCCCTGCCAACTTGAGCTGAAATTAGAACAGCGTAAGTCACTAAATTGCTACAAGAAACCCTGGTTTTTAATAGCTCTGACTTAGCAACCTAGAATTAAAGTTCATGTGTGTCAGATGGAATCTAAATTACTGAGGATACTTCCCCCCTCCTCCTTCAGCAAAATGAAACTTTTAATTTTCAGGGCAGCTTTTTGCCCCAACTCAGACTTGTGTTGTTTTTGCTGGCTGATGCTTGCCTGGGGTAGCAGACCTCTCAAGGAATTTGCTTTCCAGCTTTCTCTATGAAGGTAACCAAGTTACTCTTCCCTCTTCTCAAAAACCTTTTCATCAACTGCTTTGAATTCTAAGACTGATATTACAGAATGAGCAAACTGTTTATTCCTTATCACAGGGTGTGGTATTAAATACTCACACTTTTCTTGTGCATGTAGAATGTGTCACTTTTTTTTCTTGTGAATGATTTAATTACTCATGGTAATTGGTTTTTCTGAGTTATAAGTGGCATCATTATGTTTCAAATTCTTTTGGAAAAGAGCTGTTGCTTGCTTGGAAAATGATAAGTCTTTATGGGGATTTGTAATAAGAGTCAGTGTATGGGGGAGGTCCTGATTTCTTCTTAATTTAGTGTGATTTTCCTTCTTCCTATGTTTTGTGTCTTCATACAGTGTGTTATTTGTCCCATGCAATTGTGTCTTGAGGGAAACTAATGAGGGAAGGGCCTTGTTTACAGACAAGTCTGGGCAAAGACTAGGATTGTTTTGCAGTTAGAAAGGGAGAGAGATGACACCTCAACATTCAGTCACTTGTGGTGTCATTGGAAAGCTGATCATCTGGACTAACTTAGCTGTGGTAGTGAAGAAAGGCAGGCACCTTCAAAGAGCAATTTGGAAATTCACATCAGACTCCTATCTGACTTGCCCTCTGGAACTGCATCGTACTGACTTTTGTTTCCTGTTAGCTCTGTGCTTGTCACCACAAATAGTTTGGACCCTGAAGAGAGGGAAGAGAGAAGAACATGCCTCAATGGAAATGAGAAAGAAAAGAAAATGAACACCATTTACTTCTGACTTGATGAATTTATAGTGAAGTAGAGGAGGCTGCAAGGAGACATCTTTGTGCAGCAGCTGTCAAACAGGCTACAAAATTGGCTATGGCATACCCTCTGCCTAAGCTACTCACACCCCATGAGTTTGGTGAAAACTTGTCTTCTCTGTCTTGAGTGTAAACTTGGAAAAGATGTAGGAGCTAAGGAACCACTGAGGAGTGTGGAGGTGAGATGTGCCATGCCACCTGTGCAAGAAAACAAGCAGTAGCAGCAGAGCCAGCCCCCTTATCTGTGGTTTTATAGCTCAGTTAACTTGGCAGAGATCAAACCCTGACCCTTTTCCTAAGGAACAGGAAGGAGTGCAATTTAAAAGTTGCCACCAGTGAAAATGATTTATGGGAAGATTATTTTCTCACCATCTACACTTGTTACAGTCTCTTCAGTTGGCATCCTGCCCAAGGATAAGTCAGCTGGAGCATGTCACGAGGGCCCAAGTACCAAGCAGCAATGTACTTCGACAAGCCTCCTCACCCAGGAGGTGCTATTGCCATGGCAATCCATCCTTGGGGCACTTGCCTTTCCTTATGCTTCGCTATACCTGACTTTCCTGTGATGCTGCTCAAACGCCTCTGAAATGAAAAGTGTGAATGTCACAGAGCCTTGTGGCTGCCAAGATGAAAATTCAGATGTTGCAGGCACAGGGAAAATGATGAATGCAGGAAGGGATCATGAAATCATTGACTGACTTTCCTGGAGAATTAGGACACCAATAAAATAAGATGGTGGCTGTCAGGAGCTGGTGTTTTGCAGCGGTATCTGTTGCAAAGGATGTAAGCATGGTGCAGCTGCCCCAGTGCCTGGGAGTTTCAGCACTTTTATGATGATATCTGGTAAAAGCCCATCAAATATGTATGGCTACATCAATGGGGAGTGTCCAGCAGTTGAAAGATATTAAAGGCTTCAGTAGCATGTTGTCTTTAATACAGATTCTTGCAGTGGTACCTCATTTAATTCAGTTGATTACTAAGTCATGTTGCTATGCTCTTAAGTGAGCAACAGATTTCAAAGTACATTCTTTTGATGAGGAGAATAAATCTTGTTGTTTCTCTTGTACACAAAACCAGGGGCAGAACTAGAAATCTGTTGGGGTTTCTGGTGTCTGGTCCAGCTGCTTTTGCTGCTGTGGAAGCACCCTAAGGATGCTAAAGCAGAGCTGAACTGTTGGGGTGTGTGTGCTCAAATAGCAACAGCAAATTGATACAAAGAACTTCAACTCCTTCTAAAAAGATGCTTTTTAAAGAGTAAGAAATTGAACTTGCTACAGACTTGGAGAGTATTTAAGGAACTGAAATTTTCATTTAAAAGTACTAACATAATTAGTACATTTACTTAAGCACAAAGATAGGAAATGAAGAATCAAAATAGTTAAGATTTTTCCTTGCTGCAATGGAACACTTTGTAAGAGGGATTTTTTTCTATCAGATGACAAAATCTTTCTGTGTGATCTTGCTTTTGTTTTTTCTTCAATAATAATTTCTAGCTGCTGACCTTTGTTGTTTAGCTCCATTACTCTCTGCCTCAAGCGTTTCTATTAAGTGGGTTTCTTAAACCTGTGCAGTAAACATTAGAGTACCAGAGCAGACTTCTAGGCCCACAGCAGCATAGTGGGGATCCTGGAGAAAAAATGCCAGCCCATCAAGATTATGCTGAGCCTCTTTATCCCAATTGGCTGGAGGAGTGAGTGCTGGGGCTGCATGTGTTGAAATAGTCTCAAATTATAACTTGGCAATGGATCCCATGTAGCTGGTGGTATTGCAAGTGCAGTACAGTAAGTTCATATTTGAAAGCCCATCAGTAGTCATTCTTTTGTACCAAAACTACCAAAGGTGCACAGCCTCCCGTTACAGAAAGAAAGAATAAGCACTGTTGTCTGGTTCAGACTACAGCAGCTCCAGAACCTGTATCACTGAACAGCTATTTTGCAAGCCACAGATTGTTAGGAACAGAAATCACTTCCTTCTAATGTGTGTCTGGGGCTGAGGGACTGTATTTTCTTCCTTTTAATCAAAGATAGATGTTTAATTTTTGCAACTTTGAGGTGGACATAGTGAGCCCTCATGCAGAAGGAAAGTATTTGGGTGCTTACAAGAAGATAAGCCTGTCTACCATACTAGTGGTTCATGAAACTGATTCAGCACAGCTTTAGAGTTTAATTTCATGAGGGTTTTCTTGTGTCATAAGAGCTGGGTTGAATGTTTTGCTGAAGAGGTAGATGTGGAGAAACGCATGGTTTTGTGTATTTTGTTTCACTGTATCACTGAACCTACTAAGAGCAAGAGAAAGTGCCCAAAATAAGGTTTACGGGAGTGTTCTGTGGATGTAGTAATAGCTTTTGAAGTCATTGGTCCCAGAAGCCTTTGGGTTTTGTCATGTTGAATAGTCTGGTAGTATCTCCTAGTATGATACCTCAATAAAAATAAAATAACTTTCCTACTATGTATTTCAGGCATGCTCAAATAATGAGTTTGTATTGAAATCCTTTATACAGCTTCCAGTTCTGCAGGGACTTCCACTGGTGAGAACTGTATAAGATCCCAGCTTTTGTAACTCTAATCTTGTTAGTTAAAAGGTGGCATGCTGATAGTTTCATTTCACAGTTGAATTTTTTTAATTATCTCTGAAGATGGATTTTAGCTTCTCGATTTTGGCCATCAGATAGCATAAACTACAACCCGGTACACAGAAAGAAACTTCAAATTGAATGTGCTGCAGGTTTTCTTTTGGCTCTGAAGCTGTATTTATCTGTACAAGAAAGTTTTAACTTGTCCTAAGGGAAAAAAAAGAACAAATCAATAAATTCAATGAGGGTTTGCAATGTAACACTGATACAAAATATGATTTATTAAGTCTGTAACAGCAAAAATCTGTTAAATACTGCTGCCTGTGGGGGAATGTAACAGCTGAGTGGTTAAACGTAACTTGGTTGAAATGTTTTGTGTTTTGGCTCCACCATATTATGTATGATTTTTCACTCCAGGACCTAAACATTTGCAGCTTTCTAAGCTGCTTCAATTAATTTACCAGTACTGGGCAGGTATGGGATAGGTAAGCAGACAAAGGCTCTGCATGTGTTCCTGTATGGCTTTGCTCTCTGTACTTCACTGAGTTTCAGAAAGGGTACATTTATTTAAAGGCCCAACCAAGAGATCTAAATTCTTAGTCAAAATTGAATGAAGAAATGGTGTCATTGTTTTTTCCTGTAAGGAAGACAGCCTTATTCTAGATTCTGAAAAAATGTTGCAGTTAGGTGAAGTGGAGGGAAGGGTGGAAGCAATTTATTGTACTTAAAAGCTTTCAAGCTTATGAGGTAGCTTATGAGGCTGTCAAACTACTGCACATCTGACTGGAGGTTCACTTCTTCCTCTTAAAAAAAACTTCAAGAGCTTCAGGCATAGTAATTACAGAAGTTAGCAAAGAAACTAATCAAGGCGCTGTGTTCCTACACACTGCTGTTTGTGAGGCTCTGAAAGATTGCAAGGAGGAACTGTTGCATAGTAGCTGACAAAGTGGCTGCTCTCTGCAGCCATAAGATCTGCAATCTATCAGACCCAAGGCATTCATCTGCTTGACAAATTTTTGGTTTGCTTCTAACAACACTGGAATTGCAGCAACTGCTTCGTGTAAGAACTGAGAATAACTGTTAAATCATTTCTGAGGTGCCTGGTAAATATAAACTGGGTTTATTTTACCTCCCTGGGTGATTGATCCTCGGGAGACTCCTGACAGGCTGATACTAAGTACCAAGTAGGGTGAAACATAGATATGAAAGAGCTGTAGAAGGAGGCTGGTATGTGTCATTCCAGAAAAGCTGGATCAGGGTGCTATCCCTGGAGATGGCTGGCACTCAACGATTTGTTGCAGAAGCATCTAATCCTGGATTCTGTGCAGTTTTTGAAGGCAGAGATCAATCTTCAAGAGGAGATTGTTGAATGCACAGTGGGAGCAGGGCCATATTTCCAAATTCTTGGTGGGGATTATTTTTTTCTGTTGTTTTTGCCAAATTTTGGGCCACTGCTGAGTTTTAGGAATATCTTTAAATAACAGCAGTGTGACTTTACAGAGATAAATGTTACTTTTACACTTCCTCAGAAGAAAAGCTGAGTGAAAAACATCTGTAGTGAAATAACAAGTAGTTCTCTTCACTATTCTCCTGTCTGCTCTTTGTCATATATCTTCTTTTCTCCTCTTAATGTCCCACTTAGGCAATGTGCTGCAGGGCTAGTACCTGAGCAGCAAATGAACTGGGGAGGCAGAAACTCGATTTTCTGGATTGTTATCACCTTACACCCTGCTGGCACTTGACAGCTTGGACTCTCCAAACTCATGAAAACCATGGAAGTTGCATTTTCTTATCTATTTTTACTGAATTGCTATTTTACTTCTGTAAGTTATGGTTGGTGTCATGTGTGCTTAGGCCATGGGGCTGTGAACTGTGTCTTCTCTATTTTGCCTACTGCCAAGCTTGGTACAAGGAGTCAGTATGTAACATTTTCTCCTTTAAGCTAAATGAGCTTTTGAGGAATTGTGATTCTGCTGAGATTGGTAGCCAAATAATGGGTTGCATAAATAACGCTGTGGAAAGGGTAATGATTTTAAGATGGACAGTAGTAAGGAGAAGTTATGTAGTGGCTATCATTTGGGATTATCTGAGTTAAAAGAATCATTTAATGGGACTGAAATCCAAGATATTATGTAGAAAATCTGTGAAAATCTGACTTCCTGGTAATTTCCCTTGTAAATGATGAAATGTGAACTGTGCACTCTGCTATTCCTGATACTTGGTTTGAAGACAGAGGTGTTTAGCTGTTGCCTTGCTGTGTTTTCCAAATGGTGTTGTGGGTTTTTTCAGCCTGTGCCATTTATGAGGAGAGAACATAAAATTCTTTCTAGTTAGACTAGTTTAGTGGATCTGAGTTTGCACCTTGGTAACATTCTAATGCATCGGTGTGATCTGTTATTCAGCATTCTGACCAAGTGAACAATGAACAATTTGTAAGTATTTTTGAGCCACTGTGCCTTATCCTAGATTATGTTAAGATCTTTTTTTGTGTGTATTTGCTCCTACCTAGGTTCATCACATAAAATAATTAATTATCTTGTCATTCCAGTCTTCAGAAAGATGTGTTCTGTCAGCTATCTTGGAATGTTTGTTGGCGTTGGTTCTAATTTAGATATTGTTTATAATTGCAAGATATTTTGCATCTTGGACTTCTTCAAGTTATCTCTGAAAATACCTGGTTTCTCCCAGGTTCTGGAGTGTCATTTCAAAATACACAGCAGGTAATAACTACTGCATATTGCACACTCTCATGTAGTGTGTTTTTCCCACTGCAGTAAGTCATAACTGGTTAAATAGCAATCCCATTAGAATTTCTCAATTATTTCTAAGAAGTTCTAAACATCAGTAATATGTTAGGGGCATCCCTTTAGGGATCCTTTTAGGTTAGGGCATTCCTTTTTTTC